>JAQPZY010001258.1:670000-1187500 GCA_029931535.1 Margaritifera margaritifera | reverse complement strand
ACCACCCTTAATAAATTTCTCTCAATTGAGGGAAATGGATGTGAATTTGTATTTCATCGGACATCCCAAAGCAAATGTTAAAGAGTTGGATAGATTCAGCTGTGTTAAACTAACCCCTTATCAAATTTCTACACTGCAGAATTGGAGGCTCAATAATGCTGTACCACCATTAGGGGGTTTTGATGGGATTGAAAATCCACACCGCCAGCCTCTACATTGCACATTTGAGAAAGGTGCATCAGGAGCACCGGGTGTTTGGATCAGCCCTGCTGATCACATGCCTTATGTTGTTTTGATGCTCTTAAGAGGTTTCCCGGACTGGTACTATGATGAAAATATCCCACAGGGGTTCAAATTTGGCATCCCCAAAAATTATTGTGTTGAGCAGGGTGTTTCCATGTTAGAAATTTACCATGATATGAAGAAGAAAAACCCATCCCTCTGCCAGGAAATATTTCATTACAGTCCAACAATGTTACCTGCTCCTACATGTGAAGATGTAGAAATGAAATCACTTGAAATTTCTTGAAACTAATGACACAAAGATTAATATGTGTACCTATGCCTAGAAATTAGAATGGAACTGCAGTAGTTCAGTTGGTGGAGTGTCAGACTCATAATCCAAAGGTTGCATGTTTGATACCCGTCCAGGCCAGCCTGGGTCAGCTGCCTTTTTATGTCAGTGGGAAACATTTAGCTCCCATGTCCTCAGCATGATCTAGTCAATAATGTGCTAAAAGTGCCATTAAAACAAAAAAACAACAACAAAACCATGCAATTTGTCCAGTATAAACCATGTATTTTGTCCAGTATAAACCATGCAGTCTGTCCAGCATACAAATTTTTTAATATATTTTACAATATGTTTTCATATTTATATTGATTTCCTTTCCAGTGTTTGGCATAATTACAGTAATTTTACATGACGTGATGACAGTATTATTGTAAAACATGCTCACAAGAAATGCATCAACTCAAATGTCACAGTGTAGACAAATTCATAACTAGAATCTGACCCTTTACTGTCGTTTGTATAATTACAGTCCTGTAGTAGTTTTTCATGGTATAATAACAGTATTATTGTAAAACATGCTCACAAGAAATACATCAACTCAATTGTCACAGTCTAGGCAAATCCATAACCAGCATATATTCCTTTTAACCCTTTACTGCGCATCAGTCTGGAGGTTGAACTGCCCGATTTGCACAGGATTTATCCATTAATTCAAAAATTTGGGACCACTTTTGAGTTTACTTTATGTACAATAATAATTTTATTTATAGTGGGAAATTTGTTGTGGACACTGGATGGATATTGGGTATACTTTATTTCAGCATACAGAGGATGAAATGGTTCGTTGCCATGGCAACCAAATCCAGCCGAGAATGTGTACAAATCATGACAAAATTCCATATTTATAAGTATTCATTGATATTAAGCTTACTATTTTCTTACCAAATCAGTCATGCTTTTAATTTTGTTAATTTTTTATTTAGAAAAGTGAGATTTTCTAATTATTTGGCTTGGATTGTCCAAGTTCAACCAAATATAGGCACAACAAGTGTTTTGTTTTGCACAGGATTTATTCATTAATTCAATAATTTGGCATCACTTATGTTTTTACTTCTTATACAATAATAATTTTCTTCATAGTGGGAAATTTTTTGTGGATGTGTATTGGGCATACTTTATTTCAGCTTACAGGGGATGAAATGGTCGGTTGCCATGGCAACCAAATCAAGCCTAGAATGTGTACCTATCATTACAAAATTGCATATTTTCTGACCTTTTTCTTTTTTCATAATCATTGGCAATATAATAATTATAGAATGCTTTCTTACTTACAAACCTACAAATTTATTTCATATCATGCACATTTTTAGGTCATTCAGCATCCTCATTGAAGTGGAAATTTTACTGTGGCTTTATGAAATCTAATGTAAAATAAGATTTTTAAAAAATCTTTCTGATATAAGGTATGAAAATTTTCAGATCAATTCTTGTTTTTAAATTAATTTATGAAGTGCACTTATACCATATATTTCTTAAAAGCATGTAATTATTTCGCATAATCATGTTTGTGATAATAGGGATGTTCTGTTACCATGGTAACCATTCCGATATGAATAACAACACAGGTAAATAATGTGACAAAAATATTTTTAATGGCGATTTGATTTAAAGGTATCACAGTGAAACAATTCTCAAAGTTGTGTAAATAAAGACATCTTTTCAAAACATAAATACCTGTATTAAGTGTAACTGATATTGCCAGCTTTTGACATCATAAATGAAACAAATGTCAACTATGACAGTGAAGTGACGAATTTGCAGAATGGGAAAGAAGTTTATAATGTGACAGGGGAAGTGATGAAATCAAAAAGCAGGAGAAGAGGACAATTATATATGTCAAGTCTTGAAAATAGTCAGCATAATAATTGTTCATTCTTCAAATACAAAACCATGAAAAGTATGGTATGCTTGGAAGCATCCAGCTTTACACAAATTAATGTTGCATTGAATGCAACCATAAACAGTCTCTTTACGGCTCTTCTCTCCTCTCTTGGTGCACCACTTGCATCTTGTTCTTGGATGTGCACGCTTTGAAACCCTGTGAATTTTTTGTTGAACTGGTGCATGGATTATATGTAATCGGGTTGAGAAGTTGCTAATTAACCCTTTGGCAACATCAACTCGGAAATCTAAGAGGGTGTACCTCTTCTTCAGTTGGTGATGTAGGTCTGTCTCCTTCATAACAATAAATGCATTTGTAATGCACAGGTTTACTAGATAAAAGACAAAATACTGCCACCACTTCTTTGATGGCCTGCCCACTGAGTTTTTTGCTCTTAACTGATTGTTTCTGTGAACTCCTCCCATGTACTTGTGATAAGTTTCCACTGAATGTGGACGACTAACTTCATCTCTGCTTCCATCTACAAGTCGACAGAAGGTTGATCCATCTCCGAATGGGTCAGAGTTAGTAGACAGAAAATGGACCTTAAATTGAAATGTAAAACCATGATAAAAAATTAACAATACTTTGAAAAATGATTAATCAAGATGTTGCTGAATGTGTCCAAGTTAGCATCTTTAACAATAATGAATAACAGCAGATTCCAAAAATATTTTAATTATAGATAATGTTTTCATATTAATTCATCTGTGACATCATGCACCATTCTATGTAAGCTCTTATGAATGCAGTATTAATGCATGCTACCAATAAAATGACTATTGATTCTCATTGATAAATTATCTGATTTTCTTTCCTTTGGAAGTTTCATTCAGTACACTGTTTCATCAATTATATTGTTTAATACACAAGTGAAAAATTGAACATATAGATCAAAGTACCTGCTTTTTATCTTGCCATACTGTAGCAACTAGGTTGCTATGTTGTCTCACAACACTCTCGCCCCTTGCTAACCTGGATGACTTCCATACAGGAACCCTAGAACAGTAATATAATTGATGAAAACAAATTAATATGGAAAGATATTTCTGTCTGTAAATGAGTATGTACATGTGTGATCCAATGTGGATGATCGACACATATAATAGCAAACAATGGTATGTCATAATTGATGTCATAATAAATTATTTTCATAGATATATTGTACCTTAAAGATTTCTTGAGCAAGATCACAACAATCAAAACAGCATGAATATTTCAAATATAATTTTTTGTATAGCTTCATTAAATTAAGAGTGCATGTTCGAATTGTATGCAATAGGTTACTGCATATGTTCACACATATAAAGAGACATGAATAAAAAATTAATGAAAGTTATTAAAATTATTATTAATTAAAGTTATTAAAATTGAGCAATGTTAAAACTGTTTAAAATAAATAAATATAGTAAGAAACAAACCCTCAGAATTTTGTTTAATTGTTCCACATGCATAAATTCCATTTCTTTCTAGAATCTGTAACAAGGTAACTGATGTAAAGAATCTGAAACAAAATGAAATTGATAAAAATGAGACATTTAAGCATTTTTATTGTAGTCACTTTACATCTACATAAAGTTTTTATTAAATATAATCAGCAGGAAAAGAGAATATTGTTTTTTAATTATTACATGTATGAATAAGTTGTGAACTTTGAATACCCTATTTGTGATTCAAATTATTACATGTACCGTAGCTTTAAAACCATTTTGAATAACAGATGAAAAGTCAGTATTAAATTTTAATGATGAAGATCTAATTATTAAATATTGCTTGAGAAGATAATTTATTAATACCTATCAAATAATATTTGATGATTTTTCCCTTTCTAATCTTTCACCAGTAGCTTCACAACTTTCTGTGATAGATGTAGTCCACAATTGGGTTCATGTTTGCCCATATACAAGTCCAAGCTATGGCAGTATCCGCTTTCTGCATCAGAACGCATCCAAATTTTGAAGCCTCTCTTGATGGGCTTACTGGGCATATATTGTTTCATTGAGTATCGCCCTGTGAAATAATTTACAAACTCTTTCAGTCCTTTTTTTTTTGGTATATGAGATGATGTACACATTGAAAGTTATATTTAATTTACCATTTGATTTATTGAGAAATTATTTCTTGAATTTATATAGAATGTTCCTTATATAACAAAATGCTGTTTATTTTTAATAATATTTTCCTGTCATTATTAAATCTTTGTACACAACTAACATTTTAAAAAGCAATATAAACCATATTCGACAATGAAATTTAAAATAATTACCTTTATATTTCACCATGGCTCATCTACTGTCTGATTCTGCCTGGGACTGTACATTTCTTTGAATGTTTTCTTCACTTTATCTAGAAATGGCCGAATCTTATGCAGTCTGTCATGCCATGTTTTACTTCAGTGGTATTGTCATTTAGATGGAAATACTGATGGATTTTGGCAAATCTGTTAACAGACATAACTCCTTTGAATCCATTGTTTCCTATGAATGGATCAGATGACCAATATAGTCTGTATGAAGGAAGCTGATTAACTCCCATTAAAATATTAAGGCCAAAAAATGCCTTGATTTCTTCAACTGAAGTTGGGTGCCATTTTTGATCTGGACCTTTTTGTTGTGCATACAAATTTGTTTGCACTGCACAACCCTCGAAGAATGATTGTTCCAGGAACAGTTGGGCATATTCAACAGGACTAGCATTAACACCAAGGACATGGTTTTGGACCAATCTCAAAATAAATGGATAAATATCAATTTGTTCAAGATTACTTGACCAAAATGCATCATCTTTCAAGCTGTTTTGACTTTCTGGGATTTCAGTTGAATCAGAATTTTCCTCTGCATCAGAAAAATCAGAGTATGCATCATCAGTGTCACTATCATGGGACTGTACATCAATATCAGAGTCACTAATATCATAAATGGCTGATGATTCATCACTACTAATACTGGCATTTACATTATTATTAAAAGAAACATCGCTTACTTCACTAAACCCACTGAACCAACTACCACTGTCACTATTATCGGCGTCAAAATCCATACTGAAATCACCATTGTAATAGAGGCTGGTATACTGATGACAACAGTATATATAACCAGTCTAAAATCGTTTGAGATAAAATTAATATTAAAAAAGAAGTCAAATATGTGAAAAATATTGCAAGGTTATTACAGCTGTATATATTACAGATGTACAACATTTGACATTTAAGTTGTTGTGGTTCTCGATCTTTTTGACATGCAAGCCTGAAAAAAACTTAATGTTCAGGACGAAATAAAAGTTATATTATACAAAATGGATGAAAAACTTCATTTAACTGTATATCTGCAATTTTTAATCAAATTTCTTCTATTTAATTGTACTTTAATATAATTAAAGTCATATTAAACAGTAAATTACCCGCGAAATGAACGAGTACACACACCGGAAGTTATGTAAAGAAGCATGTGACCGCTTGGATTTTCCACGTTACTAAAAATAGGTACCGACCTTTGAAGCCTGTGGTCGTTCTTATTTCATATATATTTGGTCAGAAAATTAATGAAAATTCATTATAAGAAATATAAATTTGTAACTGAAGTAAAAAAAGACGAGTATAACATTTTTATGTCCATAAATTCGTCAAGAATTTATTGAGGTTAACTGCTGACATGTGCTCAGCCTCGTTCCCATGCTTCGATATATCATTGTTTTCCCATATTTTCGATCAATATCTTTTATAAATTTTTGTATTTAGGCACGGAGAGATATTGTTGATTTGTATTATAAAATGCAATACAAAATGTATTGGGAAAAAGAATCCTAAATTCAGTATCGTCTTTGCGTAATGTAAAACTGGTTTACAAATGGCGGACATAACGATACACTCACGGCTGAGATTGTAAGTAAATCGCCCATAAAATATTAAATTTGTGAATAAATGATGGTTTCATTTCGTGCATAGTTTTAATATGCACGTGTACATATTTTACAGTCGTATTAATGGAGGAAAAGTCTATACTTAAATCACTCGGAGCATCTGAAGTGATTGTGGCATAAAATGCGTCAAAAGGCGTCATCATACAGTAAAGGGGGTGGCGTCAAAAGGCGTCATCATGCAGTAAAGGGGGTGGCGTCAAAAGGCGACATCATGCAGTAAAGGGTTAAGGATACTGGCGAGAATATATTCAGTAGAAAGTGGTAGTATTTTAGCTAAATAAACATAAATTGTGCAAAATTTTATATATAATATGCATAATATGGTTGTTTACAACACCTACTACCAACTAACTGAAAATAAAATGTATATACAATTATTGTGTTAATTGTTATAACCTTCTCATGTCACATGGAATAAATCTAGACTTGGTCCCATATTCTCAAAATTTTTTGAGCATGGAGCTTAAACTCAAAACCATAAAATCAGATATACGAGGAGTGTACTCGTGTCATCAAAATTTGGAAGTCAAACAGAGGAACCCGAGTTTAAAGTATAAACTCGAAGCACAAATTTTTTTCTTCACAAATACCATCATTAAAATTTGTTTGTTATGATATATAATTTGATGGGTTTTTTTAATATATATATATATAATTAAGAATACTACCTGTACTGTGCAACAAACAGTTTGTCTTTTTTTTAACTTAATTATAGTGATGAAGTTGAGTTGAAAACTTATGATTTTTGTTCTGCTTGAAATGCTCATATTTGTGATACCGAGTGTTAAATTTGTCTGTAATATTTCCATGCTGGCAATATATATATATATATATATATATATATATATATATATATATATATATATATATATATATATATATATATATATATATATATATATATATATATATTTTATATATATATATATATATATATATATATATATATATATATATATATATATATATATATAGTAAGAGAGAGAGAGAGAGATAAATGTTTTATCATCTTCATTCACCATATGAGAAAATTTCTCAATCACGATCATATCTTTTTGTCATTGGACATACACATTTTTCTCCATCTACTTCAACAGTTGTTAACATTAACAATTTAAGATAATGGAATTGCCAGCATTTCTGACAAAGCTGAGTCAGTAACATGCCCAAATGACTGAACTCTGGTGAATGGCTTAATAAGTGCCAAATTCACAGTTACGAATCCATCCCATTTCAGAATTTGTGACTGTATAAAACAAATAACACTACAGAAATCTGCAGATCCATTCAGTGAATAGGTTATGATATCTTGCCTTCGTTTCTTAAGCTTGGTGTATTCCTTCCCATAGATATTAAACCCATATTTATACATATTCATTTTCATGAAAACATTTAACATCCTTGACAGATATTCCAAATTAAGAGACCACAGCAAACTCTTGGTCCGTTAAATGTCTCCACTTAATAGATCTAAGGAGGCGTATTCCATCTTAAATCTCATCCTCATAGAAATGTCTGTTGTGCACACTATCAGTCAACTCATAATGTAATGTAGTCGGATCTTCCTGAGAACTTCCTTTCAAATATGTGTCATACATAATAGGAGTCATCTTCAACATGCATATAGTATTCATCAGTTGCATCTTTACACCCCGAGTCCCATGTATGTGTCTAATGATACATCCATTTAAGTCTTCAAATATAAAACAATTGTTAACAAATAATGGTCCCGTTTGTTTCACACAGTCAACCAGATGCAACAGTTGATGCAGATTTAGTGTTGGGTAGCGAATTCCATAATGTTTTTCATAATTTTCTACAAAAAGGAGAAAACAATTTTCTGCAACTTGCAAATCACATTCTGAAATAGTTTCTTTTGAAAGTAAATAAAAGGCTCTGGCAAATAAACAGAAATGAAGAATGTACTCATTATAAAGAACATTATTCAAAATAGGCACATCCCAACAGAGCAAGAAATTTCTATATTCAGAGGATTTCCAGTGTGACATATCGACACGACTTCTGGGAATCCGTGTTACAAATATTGCTGGATAAATACACTGCAAGGCGTGGTTGACATTTTCTCTGGCTGCAAAGAGAGAAAAGTCTTAAGCATTGTTTGTTTTGTCAAACCACAAATTCAACAACTGTTTCATAATCCCAAGACAGATGCCATGCATATACATGTAGTAAATGACACAACTATTAATCACATCAAAATACTGTAGGTACATGAACCAAAATGGTCTTTGATGGCCATTACAAGTGTCCTTCCTGACATTGTTTGCAATATTGTTTTTTTTTTACAATTTCAATGTCATTCATGACTGTCTCCCTTGTTATTGGTTCTGAACTTTGACATGTTTCAAAATTAGTTTGACATGTTTCAAAATTAGTCTTTGCATCTGAGGTCTTATCTGTTGAGGAGTCAAAAATCTCTGTTAAATGATCAAGTGTTTCTGCTTCCTGGTTCAATACATCAGAAACATCATGATCATCACCAGCAGCAAGTGAAGCATAGTTTCTTTGTTTAGATACATTTTAAATAGTCTCGATCAGTTCATCAAACTGAACATCAAAGGCATCATTTATTATTGGCAAATATTCTTGGTTCACTGCATATGAGAAAGATGTTTGATTTATCTCAGTTGTGGATTCAATGTTTTCAGTTTCTTTTGTTTCATCAGTGCTTTGTGCAATCTGTTCCGAACTTTGTGTGCAAGTTGAAAGTATATTTTCTTTCCTTATTAAATCATCTGCATCTTCAAGAAAGGTCACAGAAGAATTCTCGGCTTCGTTTGTTTCTAAAACCATTTGTGGTTCTGAACTGGAAACTTGTACTGTTTGAAATTCAGTCACTGTTGTTGTCTGATCCTGAAAAAAAATTCTTCTGTTAAAACATCTTTTTGAACCTTAATTGATATGTTTGATGAATGTGCTATATAGTAAAATGTTGATATTTGGGACTCATTGGGATACACAGATTTTGTCTGCATAATAGGTCATCTGGATGATAAAATTAAATTTGGTAAAAGAGTGGAACTGTTAATGCAAGTTGATCTGGATTAAATATCTTTGCCTGTATATGTATTGGCAATTAATTAAATACTTTTTTTGTAGACATTTGACATGTTTAAGAGCAGAATATATTGCAACAATACAAATATTATTGTACTTTAATTAAATAATAAAATGCATTATCAAAGTGTATATTAGTGTCAATGTGCATTAATCAAGGTAAACTTGGCTTATAATTCTATTCACATCTGTACCAGTAGATTATTAACTCTTATCACTCGTTAGGTCACCATTTATCATTGACTGACAATTACTTATGTAGGCTTGGACTACAGAATGCCTATGACCGGATCATTACGGGTCACTAATCACGCTTATTCCTATGCAAATAATCAGTATTCCAGATTCCATAACACCGCCGTTTAGCATCTCGTCAGCTATATAATTATTTTTCGCCCATGAGTAAACTACCGTTGTGTGTGTGTGTGAGAGAGAGAGAGGTATAGTCAATATGCCCTTCTCCGCATGTAGGCACGTTAGCAAGAATGGAAATATAATAATGTCCCTCAAAAAAGTAAAACATTTTGGCATCGTCAAATGGACCCATGCATATATGGGCTTTATTCACAGAAAGAAGGTCTAAATAAGTCGTAAAAACTAATATATACTTACGCCATGTGGTTTTGGTTTTAAATACGGTGCACATAGTTTTTCGTTGCTTGGTTCCATTTGAGTTGTTTGTTGAGCTTGTTTTTCTAAAGAAAAAGTTTTCAACCGACGCGCGGTAGCCTAATGCTAATTTGTCCAGCAGCGGACTTGACCTAATTCACTGTATCGCGCAGGGACGAAAGCAGTTTTGTATCGCGTGATCAACATGTACATGCGAGAGTAGGGATGCTGGCGCTTCTCTGATTGACTGATGTACAGGATTACAGGGAAACTCAAACTTCGAAACATGGCGGCCGAATCACAACTGGCTTCGAAAGTGTGTTCCACGGATAGTTACCACTTTGTTGTTTTCTTCCAGTATGATAAAAGTTTACAATGTTTACCAAAGGCCCGCTTGGTTTGGCCAAGTGAACGCGATAGCACACGGGTATCTGTTCAATTTACAACTTGTCTGCTAGACGAAGAGAGGATTGGAACGGGTGCAACAAAACACTGCTAAGCCTGACAAAGCCACACAAAGCCTGTCAGAGTCATATAAAGTCATATTTGTCAATTAAAAGGACCATGGTACCCATTATTGTTCAAGTTAGGAACGATAACAATACTTTCTATGATGACTTTGCACAACTTTGGCTTTGTGTGGCTTTGTCAAATATCGACCGATTTTTAGAGTTTGTTTACAAATAGCTGATAACTCATTAGGACATACATTGAAAATTAGCATTTTCTTTCCATAGTTTATCCAAATAACACACTTTAAAATAATACTAAACATTTCAAATATGATTTTGTGTGACTTTGTTATTATCCAAATTCAGAATGTATCTCCCAATTCGTGGTAAATTAAAAGGGCATATGTTCATCAAACTCGTATTGCAACATAAATACACCTTTCTAATATGACTTTGTATGACATTGTCTGGCTTTGTGTACCTTTGTTATGCTTTGTCGAATACAGACAGATCATATTATCTAGAGTTGTCGAAAAAAAATTGATATATCATTATGAAATATTGAAAAATTGTATTTTCTTTCGATAATCAGTCAAAGTAACAGTTTATAAAATAATAAACATTTCAAATATGATTTTGTCAGACTTTTTTTTATGACTTTGTCATTGTTCGAATTCGAACTTTGTCTCCCAATTTTCGGTCATCTAATTTGGCATAATTATGTTGAAAACTAGTCTTTCGGTTTGGTTAATTTATTCATCAGTATAATTTACAAAATAAATACTCTTTTATATAATGACTTTACATGACTCTGTCAGGCTTTGTGTGGTTTCGTCATGCTTAGCAGTGTTTTGTAGGACCGGACTGGAACAGATAATTGATCAACCCTACGTGGGGCAGATCTTTTTTTTTCAAGCAGTAAGTACTTAATTTATTATTATTATTCTTACATAGCTGCCAAGTGCCCCTTTTCTCCCGTACTTTGGACCTGAATACGGTGTAGGTTTTTCGTGTTAAAAATCCGTTTAAAAAAAAAAAAAGAATTTCCTTGCAATTTTCTATTTACAACGGGCACCCGGTTCCATTCTTAGAGCAAATGTATTGCATGTATATAGGGATACCGAGTTCTTAAATATGATTGTTTCATTCGAAATCGAGGCTACCATGCCAGTCTTTAACTATAATATTGGACTGCGCAAAGCATTTGCCGCTATTACTGTTATCTCATCTTCGTAATACTCAACTTATAGTCATGTCGAAAAGGAAAGCAGAAGATTCAGAATTTTCTCCAGCAAAGAAAAGAAAACAGAACTGGAAGGACAATTATGCCATCATGTTTAAATTTGTGAAACCATCTAGTAAAGGAGAAAACTTTTGCGTTTTGCAATTTGTGTAATTTCGATTTTGCTATTGGGAATGGAGGCGCCCATGACAAAACAGCATGACAAACCTAATAAAAATAAGCTTGCTGCTTCATGATCAACAGCACATCCTGAACTTAAAACGTTTGTAAATACCAGAAAGAACCTTGATGTAATTCGATCGGAAGTTCGTTTTACAAAATTTCTTTTAGAAAGGAACCTTCCTCTTTTAGTTGCTAGTGATGCTGGCGATTTATTTCGCACACTTTTTCCAGACAGTAAAATCGCAAAGGATTACTCGTGTGCTACAACGAAAACAGTGGCTATCATTGATGAGGTGGCAACGGACAACCAGAATTACATTGTGAAAAGACTGAAAAGAACGTAGTTTTATACCTTCTAATTTCTTTTTTAACTGTGAAATATGAAAAGTTTATTTTCGATTTCCAGAAAGTTTGCAGGTTTTTTTCCCTTGCACTTTTTTTTTGTATACATTTCGTGCTGTGTTGTTGTATTGTTTTGATACACTGTTCAAGGGAAACCAAAAACTTGTGTACACTCAACTTTCATCCCTGAGGAGGTCAATGATACTTTGTATAAAAATGTTACCTTTTATTAAAATACACATATTTTATTCGAACAAAACATTGGCATGCCGATTTTGTGGTGAGCCTGTATCATTACTTTTTTTCTTCGTTTGTTTAAGAGAGAATATTACCTTGTGGGATAAAATCAACCATAGTGGATAGAGGAAACGATTTACAAAGATTACGACTGAATTGCTTTCAGTATCAAGCTAGAATACAAGAACATCAACTGGAGAAAATATTTTCAATATGATAAGCTATGAACTGTTGCATTTGGGCATACCATGGACAAATGTCATTGGATTTGTATCAGATAATGCATCAGTAATGATGGGTGAAAATAAAAGGGTCATTTCTTGTATCAGATAGAAGCAACCAGATATTGCTGCCATCGGATGTCCATGCCATCGTATCAACAAGGCTGCACTAAAGGCATTTTAGATGATGAGGAGTTTCTCGAGAAATGGGCCACCCAGGCCAACAAAAACGTCTTGCAAAGACTCGAAACAAAACCAGACTTTGTGCCCAAAGAACTCTTCTCCTTCAAAGTTCATAAGGAATTAAAATCATCACCGGCGAAACGTCATGGAGAATATAGGAAAGTATGCGACAAGACGACTAGTTAAGCCCAAAAAAGAAGAAAATGAACATGCAATCAGAAAAGGGCTCTGACACTAGGCCACCCAACCTGAAGGAGCCCAAAATTAGAAGCCATGTGATATTGCAAAAACTGAAAACCGACACCCCTTCCTCGAAGAGAAAAAAAAAACAATGTGAAGAAGCCACACCTTGTGACATTAGACCAAAATATTTAATTTATGTATGGCGGATCAGTTTAGTGATCCTGTAGTACAGCACATGGATGTTTCAAGTCAGTTCATTCCATTGACAGAAATATGGGCACTCTGTATTAATTTGGCAGATGAGGATTCATATCAAGAGATACCGAAGGTTGCAACAGGCATTGAGGAAAACAGAGAAAGGATTATGAGTAAGCATTCATCATTTTAGGCTTAATAATAAATACAACTTGTCTCTTTTTCACTTTCCATAGGCAAAAGTAATTTTGATATTCTGTTTTTACAAATGATGTTTCATATATACTACCTATATGTTTAGGCTGGGGGGAGGTGGAGGCTGGAGAGATGTAGTATTTTTGGCCAGTGTTAGCATTAGTCTGTACAGTCTGCTTCTGTATAAAAAAAAAGGACACGAGAGAAGAAAAAAAATTAAATAAAAGAACGAAAGAGACATTTGCTTTGGACCAGGGGGCATGAGGTGGTGAGGATGGAAAAAGTACTTTACACACAAATAATTTTTTTAAAGATACTCCAAGCTACTTTTGAAAAATATATAGTTCTTGGAGGGAATTATTTTATGAAATGTAGCCATCATTTACTTTGGGTAATACTTTCCATCTTGTCTCTCTCAGGGACCCCGGGTGGCCGAGTGGTCTAAGGCGCTCGCCTTTACAGATCACTGACATCTCACCTCTGTCCGCGTGGGTTCGAGTCTCGGGCTCGGACAACGTGGTTATGTGAGAAAGTTTGCCAGTAGCTTCCCGTGGGTCGGTGGTTCTTCCGGGGGTTTTCTCGGGTTCTTCCTCCACCAAATATACTGGCCGCCATGTATCATGTGCTGAATATTGGCGTTACACCCATAACAACCAACCAATCCATCTTGTCTCTACTTTTATGCATACATTATTTTATGCTTTACTTCTAATGCAGCATGGCATCTTACATTGGTCTTGTCCGTCCGTCACAAAAGCTTGTTAGCAAGATTGCTCAAAAATGGCTCATCACAGACAAATTAAATGTGGTTAGCATGGATTCTTGCATATGTACATGTAGATCAACTGATTCGATTTTTCAGGCCATTCTCGCAATTTGTAAAATAGTACAAATAATTTTTAAAATTATTAGACTTTGACTTTCTTTATTGAAACCTTGTTAACAAGATTAATCCCAAACCAAACAATTGAACATGGGCAAACGAAAATTGGGAGACCTGTTTGTATACATATGTAGATGACCTCAATACAATTTCAAGCCATAGCATTTTTTCAAATATTTGTGATTTTTTTTACAAACTTCTTGAACTTGGACTTGTTTGTCAAATGTCTGCAGTAGAAACGTGTTTTATCGAATCGAATTTTATTATTTATTTTATTTAGTATCAGTACCATCAACTGAAGTTGTGGACATACTTCAGCAGTTGTGCCGGCCCAATGTCCAAGACTTTCTTAAAAAACTGACTGATCATTTTAGTGAAGGTGCTTGCTCACATCAGGGGAATGAGTGTTTTGAGGTAAATAATTTATTGCTTATTTTAAACTCTAAAAAATGTGTAATGGCACTCTTATAGTTCTTCTGATACCCAGCCTCATGAAGGGAATACAATTACTATTTTTTTAGTGACTGTCATCAATTGTTTGCAGACAATTAATTTGACATATTCCTGGGGTAACATTTTAGTGAATTGCCACCAAAGCGTAGTTTTTCACATATTGTTTTTAGTAGAGTACTTTTGTCTATTTGTTTTCTTGTTCCTTTGTGCACGCTAATATGTTGTGTTGGATCAGTGTAAGAATTAGTGATGTGATGATAAAGGTGCTCATAATAAAATAACAATCACAATGTCAAGATCACTATTTATTATTATTGTTATTTTATTTTATGAGGGTCTTTATTACAGAAGTGTATTTTGATTGCTACTAAAGGAACGACTCTTCAATATGACATTGGATGTGTTACCATGGTTATGCAGTTTTTGTAGTACTATACATATTGGCAAAACGTGTATCACAGTTCATCGATATATTGATGAACCAATCCAGCACGTGAATTAGAATCCTCATGTCTATCCATCGACTACGATTTCAGAAATTTGCCATACTTTAAATGTGTTACCTTTGTTACGACTCTATGGTCTAAGAAAAATGTAACAGAAAGAAAGTGAAACCAACAAATCAAGTAAAAATCAACAAGCAATTTATTACTAGATAATTAAAATGAAAAATGAAAAAGTCACTTACAGTAATGTGTTTTGAAATCCTAATAATCCAATAAGAATGATTGTTCTAATCACAAGTCCTAAATATAGAATGTTCCGAATTCAAGGCTGTGTCCTTGAATGTTATGATGTGCTAATGGTCTCCAAAGTCCTGATGTACTAGTAATCTTTGATGTGCTGATGTCAAAATGAAGTATTCCAAAATATCTGAATAAGTTCACTTAAATTCCAAAATCATCAATTAAAAATCCAAAATCCAAAAGTTTATGAGCACTGTTATAATCCAATGAATATTTAAAATAATTCCTCTCTTAGAATTTGGAATGAATTTTCACAACTGTAATAGCTCTTTACAAGACTGATGGTAATGTCAAAACTGAAAAAATGTCCACCAAACATGGTATATATAAATATTGGTCACATGACAGAATGTTCTAGAATATGAGTCATCTTAATGGAATTCTAACTGTAAACAAAATTCAACCTTGACCTTCAAATTGAGAAAACATATTGATCAAAACAACCTAATTCAAGGACACTAGTTAAACATGTTTTTCCTGATAAACATTAAGATTTAAGCAAATATTAAAGTGAAGAAACATTTATAATTTCCTAAAATATTTATAATTTTATATAAACATCATACATAACACCTCCCTTCATAAAGAAAAAGAAAGATTTATATAATAAAGCTTTCTTTTGAATATACATCTAATACTATAATAACCAAAATTACATAAGAACATGTTTTATGATACTGGACTTAATTACATCAAGCAATATTACATTTCTAGGCACGTGAGAGTGCATCTGCAATCACATTGTCTTTTCCTCTGATGTGTTTGATGTCAATGTTATATTCCTGCAATATCAAACTCCATCTCAACAATCTCCGATTTTTATCTTTCATTTTGTTGATGAAAGTAAGGGGATTGTGATCACTGTACACAATAATTGGAGAAAGAGCTGAGGTAACATACACTTCAAAATGCTGTAAAGCCAATATCAAAGCCAAACATTCCTTCTCAATTGTGGAATAATTTTTCTGGTGCTTGTTTAGTTTTTTAGAAAAATAACACACAGGGTGATCCACACCACTTTTGTCTTCCTGAATCAATACTCCACCAACCCCTACATCACTTGCATCAACAGATAATTTAAATGATTGGCTAAAATTTGGTGCAGAAAGAACTGGTGCATTCCTGAGCATGGCCTTTAACTTGTCAAAAGATTCCTGACACTTGTCAGACCAATAAAATTTGGCTTTCTTACTCAATAAACTTGTCAAAGGTTCAGCAATTTTGGAAAAATTGGAACAAAATTTCCGATAATATCCAGCCATACCTAGAAATCGCATCAGTTGCTTTTTACAAATTGGAACTTGAAATTCAGAGATAGCTTTGACCTTAGCTTCTATAGGTTTAACTTGACCTTGTCCCACAATATGTCCTAAAAATGTGACACAAGCATGGCAAAACTCACTTTTGCTCAAATTAATTGTCAGATTCGCATCGCTGAGTCGATCGAAGAATTTTCGAATGGTTTCCAAATGATCTTCCCAGGTGTTGTTGTAGATAATGACGTCATCGATATAAGCGTCACAATTATCAAGACCAAATGTTATCATGTTCATCAGACGTTGAAACGTTGCAGGCGAATTTTTCATTCCACACGGCATGACTTTATATTGATAAAGTCCATCTGGAGTTACAAATGTTGAAATTTCTTTTGCCCTTTCCGTCAGTGGAATTTGCCAGAATCCTTTTAAAAGGTCAAACTTGGTGACATATTCCGCATTTCCAATTTTATCAATGCAATCGTCCATTCTTGGGATTGGAAATGAATCAGTTTTGGTGACACTGTTGACTTTTCTATAGTCAGTACACATACGGAATGTATTATCTGGCTTGGGAACAAGAATACATGGTGAACTCCAGTTAATTTTACTTGGTTCTATGAAATCATTCTCCAGTAAATACTGAATTTCTTTCTTCAGATAGTTCTGTTTGAGAGGATTCATCCTATAAGGATGCTGTTTCACAGGCGCAGAATCTACAATGTCAACGTCATGATAAATTTTACTTGTTCTTGTTGGAACATCAGGAAACAAGTGCTCATAGTCATGTAATAGCTGTTTTAGTTCATTTCTTTCCTGTTGTTGTAGATGTGAAAGTTTCTGGTCTAGGTTGTTCAATATTTCTGAATTCCGAAGATTGGTTATACCAGAGTCACTATAGTATGATCGTATTCCATCGTTGATATCTTCACTGTGTGGGACAGGTACAACTAAATTAACTAAATAATTAGCTGAGCTATCTCTGTCAAAATATTCCTTTAACATATTTATATGACAAAGTTGTTTCTGTTTCCGTCTCCCAGGAGTGTTAATGATATAATTTAAGTCATTTACTTTCTTTTCAACGGTATAAGGACCATAAAATTTAGCCTGAAGAGGATTCTGAGGTATGGGAAAGAGAGCCAGAACTTTGTCACCAGGTTTAAAACTCCTTTCCTGTGAATTTCTGTCATACCTTAATTTCATTTTTGACTGGGTAGTGTGAAGATTAGTTCTTGCTACTTCACAGGCCTTTGACAACTTGTATTTGAAATCAGAGACATAATCAAGAAGATTAATCCTTGAGTCTTCATTTGAAAGAAGTTTCTCTTTCAATAATTTCAATGGTCCACGGACAGTATGACCAAAAACTAGTTCAAAGGGACTAAAACCCAACGACTCTTGAACTGATTCCCTAACAGCAAACAACAACAAATGAACACCCTCATCCCAATCCTTTTCTGTATCAAAGCAATATGATCGAATCATATTCTTCCAAGTTTGATGAAATCTTTCCAAAGCACCTTGACTTTCAGGGTGATAGGCAGAAGATTTAAACTGTTGGATGCCTAATTCATGCATAACTTGTTGGAAAATTCCAGACATAAAATTTGACCCTTGATCTGACTGGACAGATTTGGGAAGGTCAACAAGTGTAAAAAAACTTCACCAAAGCTTTCACAATAGTTTTAGTTTTTATATTTCTCAGAGGAATTGCCTCTGGAAATCTTGTAGATGCACACATGATGGTCAACAAGTATTGGTTGCCTGACTTGGTTTTAGGTAAAGGACCAACACAGTCTACAATTATTCTACTAAATGGTTCATCAAATGCAGGAATAGGTTGCAGATGAGCCTTAGGTATCTTCTGATTGGGTTTTCCTACCATTTGACAAGTGTGACAAGATCTGCAGTATTTAGAAACATCACTTTTGAGTTTCGGCCAATAAAAATTATTCAAGATCTTGTGATAAGTCTTACGGACTCCTAAATGACCAGCCAAAGGAGTTTCATGGGCTAAATTAAGAATTTCCTGTCGATATGACTTAGGAACAACAATTTGATAGCTCACTGACCACTCGTCACCAGCGGGTAGATCAGGTGGTCTCCATTTCCTCATAAGGACCCCATTTTTCACAAAGTAACACACTGGACCTTGTGTGGCTTCAGTTTCACTAATAGCCCTCTGAAACAAACAAGATATCTCGGGATCTTCTCCTGTTCAACGACAAGGGATTGTCGTTTGTCGTCCGGATTAGAACAAAGAGAATGAGTTGCCAAAAGAGGATCACTGTGATCAATACCATTTGATTGATCAATACCTGAGGAAAATGTGACCTCATCAAAAGACTGACCAATACATGTGTCAGCTAAAGGAATAATATCCTGATCAACATCACTCTCAAGAGCTCTTTTTGCCATAGCTCTAGTAACTGCACAAGCAGGGTACAAATCAGGGATTTCAGTTTCGACAGGATCAACTTTCTGATCCAAACAAGGCTTGTCAGTTACAAGTGGATTAACCACAACCTTATCTCCAGCTAGGTCATTGCCTAGTAATAAATGAACTCCCTCTATGGGTAAAGAAGTCACTGCCCCAACAGTCACAGGTCCAGAAACTAAGTCTGATGCCAAATTTACACAATGAAGAGGAACATTTACAAAGCCGCACTCTACTCCCTGAACAAGAACACTTTCACTTGAAGAAGACTCCTCAGACAAAGGCAAAGTACCTGATAATAAAAGACTCTGAGAAGCTCTAGTGTCCCTTAATATTTTAATTGGGATAGATTTGGCAGAATCACCAATAAGTGATATAGAACCTTCTGACATGAATGGTTCATAAGCCTCCAAAATAGAATCAGACTGGGGTTTGTTTGACCCAACAAATGTATTGCTTTCAATACAAGACCGTGACCTTGACCTCGTAGAAATAAGAGCATTTGGAAAAGCTCTGTCTTTACTCTGTTGCTTATTTTTCAACTTGAAGCAATCATAAATAACGTGCCCTTTCGTTTTACAATAAGTGCACGTAGGAAGAGATAAGGATTTCTGATCAGTCTTATCAGATGTTTGATTCCTAACAGTTGTGCTGTTGTGAAATTTGGAAGTACTCGAATGAGATTGAAATGGTTTTTTTTACCAGAAAACTGCTGAGAGGACGATTTATTACCAAATGAAATTTTGTGAGTCAAGGAATAATCATCAGCCATACGAGCAGCATTTTCCAAAGTTTCCACATTCCGCTCGTCAAGATAGGTTTTAACATCACTATGGATGCACCTCTTGAACTCTGCAATTAATACGAGCTGTCTGAGGTTATCATAAGCTTGATCAACTTTCTTGGCTGAGCACCACCTATCAAATAGTTGTTCTTTATCCCTTGCAAATTCGACATGAGTTTGTCCAGTTTCTTTTCTACAATTCCTAAACCTTTGTCGATATGCCTCTGGTACCAACTCATAAGCTTTCAAGATGTACTCCTTAACCACATCATAATCAGTGCTTTGTTGTACTGACAGTGAAGTGTAGACTTCACGAGCTTTGCCAATAAGTACACTTTGTAATAACAAAGTCCAATGCTCTCTGGGCCATTTCAAGTTTTCAGCTATTATCTCGAAATGAAGAAAGTATTTATCTACTTCTTTTTCCTGAAAAGGGGGTACTAACCTAATATATCTAGTAACATCAAAACCTGAACTTGTTTCTGAAGGAGTGGAGTGTGCTCTGTTTGCCAGTTCTAATTCTCTTAACTTAAATTGCATTTCCCTTTCTTCTCTTTGCATCTGCATTTGTATTTGTCTCTCTTCTTTCTGCATTTGTATCTGCCTCTCTTCCTTCTCTCTCTCCATCTGTATTTGCCTCTCTTCTTTCTCTCTCTCCATCTGCCTCTCTTCTTTCTGGATTTGTATTTGCCTCTCTTCCTTCTCTCTCTCCATCTGTATTTGCCTCTCTTCTTTCTCTCTCTCTCCATCTTCCTCTCTTCTTTTTCTCTCTCTCTCTGAATCTGAAGCTTTGCCAACTCTAAATCCATCTGGTTCTTTAACTCTAATTCCCTTAATTTCCTGTCAGAACCAGATACAGGCTTTCTCTTCAAACTTAAAGCACTATTTTCAAAAATTCCCTTTCCTACTAAATACTGAATCAAAATAATCTTTATCTCCTGTTTTGTCAATGATACTTTTGCCTCAGATAGACTGTATTTTCTGGCAAGCTCGAGCAACTCATCCTTTCTCATGCACTCTAACCCCTCCTGGGTAGGTTTTGAAATGAAATTCTGAACATTAGATGCCATTGTAAATGCTTGTTGGTTTCACACCAAAAAATTTCTCTATTTAAAAATCTTTGCCAAAGACAAAAAAAAAATTCAGAGACAAAATCAATATGAATTTCAAGGATAAATTTAATATCTCTAATATGCTTTAAAGAAATTCAGATCCCGGAACGGCCCCCAATTTCTGTTACGACTCTATGGTCTAAGAAAAATGTAACAGAAAGAAAGTGAAACCAACAAATCAAGTAAAAATCAACAAGCAATTTATTACTAGATAATTAAAATGAAAAATCAAAAAGTCACTTACAGTAATGTGTTTTGAAATCCTAATAATCCAATAAGAATGATTGTTCTAATCACAAGTCCTAAATATAGAATGTTCCGAATTCACGGCTGTGTCTTTGAATGTTATGATGTGCTAATGGTCTCCAAAGTCCTGATGTACTAGTAATCTTTGATGTGCTGATGTGAAAATGAAGTATTCCAAAATATCTGAATAAGTTCACTTAAATTCCAAAATCATCAATTAAAAATCCAAAATCCAAAAGTTTATGAGCACTGTTATAATCCAATGAATATTTAAAATAATTCCTCTCTTAGAATTTGGAATGAATTTTCACAACTGTAATAGCTCTTTACAAGACTGATGGTAATGTCAAAACTGAAAAAATGTCCACCAAACATGGTATATATAAAGATTGGTCACATGACAGAATGTTCTAGAATATGAGTCATCTTAATGGAATTCTAACTGTAAACAAAATTCAACCTTGACCTTCAAATTGAGAAAACATATTGATCAAAACAACCTAATTCAAGGACACTAGTTAAACATGTTTTTCCTGATAAACATTAAGATTTAAGCAAATATTAAAGTGAAGAAACATTTATAATTTCCTAAAATATTTATAATATTATATAAACATCATACATAACACCTTTATCATCTCAAGATGTGTAAATAGAATAACCTTAATGTTTGTCCAGTTACAATGCCCACGGTGACTTCGAGCTGGATGCAATGATGCAGTCTATTCATACAATTAATCTGGCTGTAGGTTTTACATATTTATAAAAATAAAGAAGATACATTGAACACTTTGTTTAACTGCAATATTATCACACAGAATATTCAGCCGACCTATGCTGAACTAGAAACAGTGCTTGAAAGTCCTATTTATACTCAGTTTTTAAGATTCTTATGTGTCCAATTATGAACTACTGTTAGCAATAACTATCAGCATTTCTAAGCAGTTCTACATTAGTATCGTTTCAAGTTGCATTTAGAGAAAACTTTTACTCAGTTTCTTTTGACAAATGACAATTACATTTAGGAAAAGTGCATTTCACCTTTCACTTTTCTAATGAACACGCAATTTTAAACAATTAATGTCCAACGCATACAGCTTCACATATATTGTGCTACCATGTTTGTAAGCCATGTTTGTAAGCATATATATATATATATATATATATATATATATATATATATATATATATATATATATATATATATATATATATATATATATATATATATATAAGGATTGACCATTTTCTTTACGTTCATACTTCATTGAATATAAAAAAAAGCAACTGGTCAATCCTTATAATTAAATTTAACATCTAATAAAGACAAAATAAGAACAAATCTTTTCAAAAGTGTGTTAAATAGACCATTCTAACCTGGTCTAATTGTGCATGAATACATGCAAAATAGCAATAAATATATGTAATTTGCATACAGCCAATCAGAATATGACAACCAGATGCCTGAAAATATGACACAATTCAGTCATTAAATCATTATATGCGCAGCCTCCATTGAACTGTATAGTCCAAGTACCCAAACTGAAATCCATGGTGGACATGTACGCATATGATTAAACTGCAACATTGTTGTTCGTCCTTCGAGTTGGAAGATGACCATGACATCAATAACTGGTTTGGTTTCTGTGAGTATGTGAATGGCTGATCAGGCCACTTTGTGATCTGAACTGTCTGTGGCACACTTGACAGGATATAGCACTTGGGTTTGCTTGATCAATAGAGGACGTGCTTCAGTTCTGAAATTTACGCTGCTTACGCTTGTGCACCGCCTCTGCGGTTCTCCTCCGTTCAAAAGCCTGTAGCTCCAGTATGGATGAGACTCCGCCAGGTGGAGCGATCCTGTGTGAGATCTTGCCACGACTCAGGGTCAATGTTGAAGTGTTTCAAAGATGAGTTGAGGGGATCTTTGAAGCGTTTCTTCTGACCACCCAGGTGGAGCGATCCTGTGTGAGATCTTGCCACGACTCAGGGTCAATGTTGAAGTGTTTCAAAGATGAGTTGAGGGGATCTTTGAAGCGTTTCTTCTGACCACCCGGAGGTCGATTTCCCTTCTTCAGCTCGCCGTAGAAGATCTCCCTTGGTAGTCGCTCGTCTGATATCCTGGTGACGTGGCCTGCCCATCTCAACTGTGATTTGATCAGCGGAGTGTTGATGCTTGGAATGCCTGCCCGTGTCAGAAACTCATGAGGCAGCTCATGTGAAAATGGTTTAGATTTTTGGCCTGGCGTCTGTACACCGTCCAGGTTTCGCAAGCATAAAGCAGGGTCGGCAACATAAATGACTTTGTAGACCTTACTTTTTGTTTGTTGTCTATCGCCTCTGCGCTCCCACACATTTGCACGTAGTCTGCCAAAGACCACACTTGCTTTAGCACTTCTGGCCTTGGTTTCATCATCGATGTGGACTGCACGTGACAGTGTGCTGCCGAGATAGGTGAACTTGTCCACTGCCACGAGGATGCGGCCATTTACTGTGATGGTAGGCTCTACGTAAAACTTTCCTGGTGCATCACCTCTGTCTTCTTGATACTGGTTGTGAGACCGAAATTGTCACAAGCTGAAGAGAAATCGTCCATACTGTGTTGCAAATCAGACTAAGATTTGGCATTCAGCAAACAGTCGTCAGGAAATAGGAGATCACGAACTGTCACTTCCTGTGACTTCGTTTTCGCTGTACTGAACAGTTTGCCGTCAGTTCGGCATCTGATATCGATCCCAGTGTCATAGTCAAGGACGTAATCAGTAAGCATATTAGAGAACATCATACTGAAGAGGGTTGGGGCCAAGACACAGTCTTGCTCGACTTCACTGATGACTGGGAAAGGTTCGGATGACTCACCGTCATCCACGAAACGTGCAAGCATGGCATCATGGAATTGCCAAAATATCACGATGAATTTCTCTGGGCAACCAAATTTTGCCATGATCTTCCAAAGGCCTCCAGAGGCTTTTGTCAGGTCCATGAATGTCGTGTACAGGTTGGAGTTCTGTTCCTGTCATTTCTCCTGGAGTTGACGAGCTGCAAACACCATGTCTGTGGTCCCTCTACCTTTCATGACGCCACATGGCAGGAGCCCTTGATCGATATGATGCACAAGACGATTCAGCAGAATTCTGGTAAAGATTTTGCTGGCTATTGACAGCAAAGAGATGCCCCCGATGCTTGTCGCAGGATAGTCTGATTTCCTTCCCCTTGTACAAGTGGACAATGAATGCATCCTTGTACTCCTGGAATATTGTTCCCCCGAGTCCACATTGACTTTGTACACTTTTGCTGGTATAGCATCTGCTCCTGGTGCTTTGACATTTGACAACAGGTCGATTCGTTTCACAGTTTAATTCAGCTCTGGAGGATCAACAAGTGATATGTTGATTTTCACTTGGGACAGTCGATCAATTGCCTCCTTGCTGATAGATGACTGTCGATTAAGGATATTGTTGAAGTGTTCTGCCATTTTTGATGTATCTTTTCTTTGTCAGTGAGAAGCGTGCCGCTGTCAGCACTCAGTACTGGAGATGTTCATGACGACTGTGGCCCGTAGATTGTTTCAAAGCGCCATAGAAGTTCTTTATGTCATTCCTGTCTGCGTAGGACTGAATCTCATATGTCTTGTTGCTCCGCCACGCGTCTTGCAACTCTGAGTTTGCATTGGACAGTCCTCTTGATGTTGCTGACGTGCTGTATTCTAAATAGGCCTTCTGTAGCGGATGTTTCTCGTTCAGAAGTCTCTTCAGGGCAGATTCGTTCTCATCAACAATCTTGATGGTTTACATCCGGTGGGACCGAGGGTTTTGGATGCAGTTGAGCTCACAGAATCTCTGAAGGATGCCCAGTTTTCCACAACATTTTACGAGTTTGTATCGATTGTATCCAGTTGGCTGCACAGTTCTTCTACAAATGCCTGTTTCAACTTCTTCTGTTTCAATTTAGCGACATTAAGCTTTTGGGGCACTTTTTTGCCTTGTGGTATTCTGCTAGGTTTAATCCGGATATTGAGCTTGGAGACTATGAACCTGTGGACAGTCCAGCATTCTGCACTTCTCATGGCCTTCGTCACTCGGACATCCTGCATGTCTCTTCTCCTGACGATGATATAAATTATAATTTGATTAATTACTTTTACCCTTATTACCCGAGGTCAAATATTGGGAGTAGCGCCTACTTGAACAAGTTAGTGTACAACATTTCCTAATTAAAAGAAGTTGTATTCCTTAACTATTGCAGTATAGTCTATAATTTACTGAAAATAGTAAATATGTCTACTTAACAGGATTTTTTTTTTTTGGAGACGGAGAGAATTGCCATTGTTTATGGATCTCATGAATGCACAAACTGATAAAAACACTCAAAATTAAATCAATTCAGGTTGATAAAAGCCGATGGTAAATATTGTTTTGAGGCTAAAGCGGGGGGGGGGGGGGTCGCTTCAGATTACTATTGATGAAGATTCTTTTCTTAAACTAAAAAAAAAAAAAATAACAAAAAACAAAGCAATTGCTATTGATGTTGTTTGAAACAATGTCACGCACGCATCTTCTCAACAAATGCCGAATGAAGCAGCCACATACAATTTAGACCTATGTATATTGTATCGACTGTAACCATGGAAATATGCGTTAGTGTGTAGGTAATCGGGTGTATGTATGTGAGATAGACAGATTCCACACGCGAAAATAGCATGACTTAACTTGCCTTTTTGAAACATCTGACCTAGAACTCACCAGCTAATTTACATATTTCTTTATTTGTTCAGCAAGTTAAGTTACCTGAGGCTTGTGATGTAACTGTACACAAAGATGGGCTTAGAAAGTCCATTTCTGCGGAGAAAAAAAAAGCCCGGAAGCCAGGAAACACGCTTGCAAATTGCTGCCTGAAATTTTTAGTCTTGAGACTCCTGCTATTTCAAGTGGACAGGGCGTGACATCAGCGAAGCAAGGTGACCTTCGACCATGCATAATAAAGCCAAAATCGGTGCAACCAAAGGTAATTAAAATACCAGCCTATGGTTTGTCTTCTGTGTATAGGTTCATTCAAAGTTCCATACTTCTTTTTGCTTAACACACTACATGTAATATTATAATGTCAGCACAATATTTGTCACTTAAGTACACCTTTATCTCTTCTCAGCTTGGAATTAAGCCAGAGAACTAAAATAATGACCCAACGCATGCAAGACTGCAAATTATGGAGACAAAATTGGCTTGAAGAGTCAATTCAAGATGGTAGAGCTTTTAAATAGCAGTTGAGGCAACAAGTAATATATGATCTTAAATAATTTATCAAAAAAGTACATAAGTTGTTTTCCAGATTTACAGTATTCAAAAAATCTCTTAAATTGGATATGCACACTAAAATTAATAATAATATATATTATTAGCTGGTTTAGAAGAATTGCAATCTATACTTTTATCATGGATTTAAAGTCTGATTAACATAATAAGCATGATGAACTAACTAATCTAAGATGAACAAAATTCCTTCATTTGGAAAAGAAAAGAACAGTATATTACATTGTGGGAGGTATACAATTCGGTATGTTTAATGAGAATGTTGGTCAATAATGGGTTTTCAAACTTCCTATTGTGGAGTGATTGAAGTACTGATAGTGAATCGGAGATGATTGATTTTAAAATATTTTTGGTTTCGATATATTCGAAGGCAAGATCTATTGCACTGATTTCTGCTGAAAATATTGACGCACTATCCGCTAAGCGAAGTTTTGTAGTGTGATTTCCACTAATGAAGGCTAAAGCAGCCTTGTCACCATCCTTTGAGCCATCAGTAAAAATTATTGTGTAATTCTTAAATTTGGAGATAAGTGCCATATAAGAGTTTTGAAAAAAATGGAAAGATCTGTCTCTGATTGTTTTCCTTCATGCAGAGTAAAAGTACTTTGGGTTGTTTTAGAAGCCAAAGTGTTACAGAAACAATCGACTTTTGTATTTTTCAAAGGTCAGTGTTTGTATTTTCAAGGTTGGAAGATATTCTAATGCCAAAGATAGGAATGCCATGTAGTTTATTTTCGTATAAAGTTTTGTAGTTGGGTTGGAAAACAGACACAAAAGCCGAGTTTAAATGGTTTGATCTCAATTTTAGGGTATATTGTTAAGATAATGTTTCTTTGCGATGTGATAGCAGTGGCTAATTCGCTTCAGCCAAAAGGCTTTCAACTGGGGATATCCTAAACGCTCCCAAAGCGAACCGTATTGCCTGATGGTGAATTGGGTCAATTATCTTTAAATATGAATTTCTGGCTGAACCATAAACAACGCAACTATAGCCCAATTTGGATCTAATAAAGGTTCTATATACGTTAAGAAGAAATTTTCGATCAGCACCCTAGTCAGTGTGTGCTACTACTTTGAGTATATCAAGATCTGCTGGATCATGTTCTTTAAGAAAAAGACTGATATCTTTACTATTTGCCTTTAATACTCGACAATCCCATTGTATTATCGTGTCAGACATATTTATGGTTGTGGTATGAGCACGGAACTTCTGGGTGCTTTTCCTGGTGCGGTATCAGGGGGCTCTCCAGTGTCCATACTCTCTAGACTTCCAAACTTGTTCAACAGTTTGATTGGATTGCAAGATCCTTTGGGAAGTCTATTAGTTTATTTAATCCTCTCCTTGTTTGATTTAGAGCATGCATTACCACTGATACCAGCGGGCTGCTGCTATTTTCGTAGACGGGATTTAACCGGTTTCTTGGTAAGAGAGTTGATAATCTTTTGTGGCAAACTGGTTCTATGACGACTGGGGCCAGAGGTTTGCTGCTCTTTTCGTGGGGTGGATTTGGGTCGTTTGTCGTTTGCAGCATTAGATGTTTTAATTGCTACACTGTCACACTGATCCTTTCATATATCTACTGCGATATTGGTTTGGGTTGCGGCTTACACGGGTTTTGGTGGCGCGAGGATTGTGAATTTGGCTTGACCGGGTTAACTACTACAAGCTGTCTTCACATGCGAGGAAATGGCAAGCTCCGCGGACAAACCAAAAGAATGATATGAAGCTTGCTGTTTATCCAAAGTGAGTTATTAAAGGTGAATTGTTTATAAATATATTACTTCTAATACCGTTTTTCTGTTTTGAACAGCAGCAGGCATCTGCAACAAGAATGAATGCATAAAAATTACCGGATTTCATAAACTTAAAATACTTGAAGGTACTGACTTCCCTTATCTTGAGGCTATTACAGAAAAAAGCCCATGGGGGGCGGGGGGAGGGGGGGGGCGGAACGCAACTCGATTTTTTTTCCTCGTAGTAGGGGGTGTGAGCAGTATTTTAATTTTCGTGGATGTGCATACATTTCAATTAAAGTAATTGTGGTTGTGGGAATCGTGTTCAGTATTTTATTTCATCCAATGAATTAAAGATTCGTACTTACAGCTACACAGTTGCCATACGTCAAGAAAAAAAAAACAAAAAAACCCCCCTAAATTGATCCTTTTATAGGTTTCGTTTTACCTCAAACGCACAATCGCTCGCGACATTTTCTTAGACCTGATAAAACACGTGTGGAAAGTAATGCTACGCCGTTAATGGGAAATGACTCTCAATGTTGTGAATGGGAATTAACTCTCGCGATACTTTTGGTGAATCCTCGTGCACTCTGCACCATCGTCGCTAAAAACACCGAAATATATGAAGATTGGTGCCCTATGGAGATGAAACGATGGTCTATGGAGGCCATGCGTGACTGGTTGCCTGGAAGTGTGCAAAGATACTTCATGATTATTATCTGAACAAGTCTTTTGCAGGTGGCATTTTTCGTTTAATGGAAAGGTATTACAGCCCAATCATAATCGGTCCTTTCATAATTAAGTCTCTAGGTCTATGGGTCAAATCGTAGTATCGAACCCTTGCAGTTCAAAATCAGACCCCTTGATGTACCTTCTGCGCATTTAGTGACACATAACTTACACCTCCGTAAAGTAGACTTTCGAAACCTTTCGCCTATGTACGATTTAAGTACCTTACTGATTTTTTAATGGCCACTCTTACTCGAAGCGTCTTCTTTGCTTTGTGTCTTGTTAACTTTAACAGCTGGTGGAGACGGTCCAACTAAACATCGCAAAGACAGGGCAAAAATGGCACACAGACGTTTTAAAACTGACAATACTTGAAAATATTGAATGTCTACTTCCACTCAATGTTCTAATGAATTATGGTAAATATTCAAAAATATCTTTTGTCAAGAAAATGGAATCTTTGTATCATTAGTTTTAACATTTTATTTCATTTAATAATGATGCAGAAAGTTCATTTTGTGATATGGAAGTTGAATTTCTTTCACCATTAATTGTTACTTCTACTCATACTTTTTATTATTTACATGAAAAGTATTTGTGAAAATTTCTAAAATATTTCATTACGGTAAGTTTTGAGAGAAGGAATAAGATACTTAAAGACTGCACAGACACACAAAGACAGAATTGAGACAGCACAGAGTCATAAAAAGACAGAACCAACACAGCACAGAGACACACAAAGACAGAATTAAGACAGCACAGAGACACACAAAGACAGAATTAAGACAGCACAGAGACACACAAAGACAGAATTGAGACATCACAGACACAATTAAGACAGCACAGAGACACACAAAGACATAATTGAGACAGCACAGAGACACACAAAGACAGAATTAAGACAGCACAGAGACACACAAAGACAGAATTGAGACCGCACGGTGTCTCTCAAAAGACAGTGCAGATAATGCAAAGAAGGTATCTAACTTTACAATATTTGATAATTATTGAGATGTTGGTAATATTTTATTCTGAATACTTCTTAATGATCACCAAAGCTGAATAAAAGCTAAATTTCGTTATCTGTATTGTCTTTCATTATATTAAGCATTAAGTGACAAGCGTAAAAGTAACTGATTTTGCAAATAAAATAAATCATCAAAATCTTTCATACGCACTAAAAGTTAAAATATATAGTTATACTAAAGAATTATCTTATATTTCTTCAGATAAAATATGTATCAATAGCAGGAAATTTCCAGTTAAGTAAAGTTTTAAAACACCTTTGCGGGTCTTTCCACGCAGCTCGTTTCCTAAAACTTACCATATGTACATAAAAATATATACTTCCGAGGAACTTTCTGCATCATTATTAAAGGAGATTAAATGTTATAACTAATTATCAGAAGATTCCATTTTTATAGAAAGAAAAAAATACATTTGTCAACATTTCCCATAATTCATTACAACATAGAGTGCAAATAGACATTAAAGAAGAATGATCAACACATAGACAATACAAACATTGATTATTTTTGTTTTTCTTGATTTTGTTAGCAACATTTAATATTTTGTAGTATTGTCATTTCAAAACATCTCGGTATCTTTGCCCTGGTTTTGCACATCTTTGTCCGTCTTTGCGATGTTTAGTAGCATCCGGTGGAGGCACCTACTTCCGGTCTAATTCTGAGTGGATGCGACTATTTAGGCATTGTGTATAAAACATGAATACAAAAAATATTAACAATTTAAAGTAAAATTAAAATAAAGTTTAATTTCTTCCAGGAGCATTTGGAATATAAAATTTTGTACATAATTTCAACCAATCTGTTCACCGACTATATTGTGCACCTTTACCTTGAGGTCATGACCCTTATGTCATTTGCAATTGCAAGAGATCTCACTGAAGGAATCACGATATGGTCGCATTCACTCTGAAATAGACTAGATGTGGGTGCCTCGACCAGCTGTTATAGACAAGACATGAAGCAACGGAGAAACTTTTAAAACAAGCGGCTATTAAAAAGTCAGTAAGATACTTAAATCGTGCATGGAGGAAAGGTTTGCAATGTTTTCTTTTTATAGTAGTGCAAGTTATGTGTGACTAAACGCGCAGACAGTACAAGAATATAAATTGGCACAGTCAACGAAGGGGGCGGATTCTGAACCGCAAGAGTTAGTTACCTTGTGGTAATTTGGAGTAGGGGACAGTGTTATCATTATTTTACTCATTTTTACTGATAGAAACAAGCGCATGTGGCGTTGACAGAGAGTTATGTTGTAAACAATGTATATTCACTTCTTAATTAATCATAGTAACTATTTTTCATCTTCTGTTATTAAATTAGGTTATGCAGTTAGGGAACACTTGGTCATGCCATAAATCAATTGTAGTGGGGTACTTATGAATTATCTTGAAGAATTTACAGATTGTCAAAGATCTTTAGGTGGTTACATTTGACTGTGGGAGTCTTCCATGTCTGAAGTAACTAAACGAGCTAATTAACATGACCTTTGAGGTCACCTGCCCCTATAAAACTCTGCATGTATTAACTGGTCGTGAAACCAATAAAACAATAAAGTTGTTCATGCAATCACTGTGCTTTATCCAATAAGCATAGGAAATATATAATACTTAACATTTATTTTGCAGGAATATTATGGTAAAAGCAACATTCATCAAGCAAAGTATAGTGGTTGTAGTGACATTTGCATTTAAACAATATACATATAAACTACTCCCTCTTTTTAATGTTTCTCTTTATAGCATGGTCCCTCATATAAGCTGGGTTAAACTGTACGCCCCATTTCACAGTTTAGCAGTACTGTTGTGTATGATTTACCCATTTATAAGACAGATCTCACTTACAAGGCAGTGTCATTCATGGTACCTATCAATAGTGTAACTCAATTCTCACAAAAATCAAATTCTTAGCCACTTTTTTGCAACAAGCTATCAACCCATGGGCTCCTTAAAATTCTTTAAATTAATATGGCTTTAGTTGAAATACCCATCGTAACAATTTATCTTAATAAACTCGCATGAATATTCATCTGTCTTAAAATTAAAATTATAAAATATATAATAATTTACAATACCTTCTAAATTATTATCTTGCTATAAATGTTCGTAATTAATCCGAATCATGTACAGTTCTCATGATAAATGTCAAGTAATTAAAATATTACTTAACATTACTTAAACTTTATCAGTACATTGCACTGATGTTGATGCTGTCCTAGGATAGCTCTTGTTTATTAACTCACCGGGTCGTAAGACCAGTGAGCTATGGTTTGGTCCTTCATTCATTACGTATCGTCCAATGGTCAGCATTTGATTTTTTCGACTTCTAAAACAAACTGCTGGACCCATTTTGACGAAACTACTTAAAATAGAAACACATTTGACCGAGGTATCAGTGTGGTCAACCAAGACCAACAGTTCATTGATAACATGGTGAACAAACTTGAAGTTTTCTGGAGACAACACTGCCTACCAGAATTACTGACACGTAGAGGAAGATAGAATCCATATCACAGGCAGCGAATCTTCTGTTACTGATAAAAACCATGGAATAAGGATGATGGAGACGACATGATAGGGTGTGACGGGGCCAGTTGCAAGTTTAAGTGGGTGCATCTCGCTTGTGCCAAGATTAAACTCTCTTTTAAAGGAACTTGGTACTGCAAAGACTGCAGAACAAGCAAAAAATTACTTTTTATGATTTAATGCAACAAAACATCAGTTGTGAGTTGTCATATTAATGTTGTTACAAAATACATTTATATAATGAACTTTCAATTATATATATATATATATATATATATATATATATATATATATATATATATTGTTACGACTCTAGGGGTAATGTAACAGAATAAAAGACACAAACAAGCTTTCAAGATTAAAATGCAAAACTTTAATTTCCTAAAATATTAAAAGAATTAAAATAATTCAACAAACAATCAAAGTGAAAGAATTAAAATAACTTACAGTATAAAATATCCTAAAAAGTCCTAAAATGTTTTAAAGTTCACTTCCTGTTGTTAATCAGAATAATCCGGATGTGGTATTCCGAATGAACAAGCCTGTAATTTGCTGAAACTGATAAGTTTTGATGTAATCCAAAATAATCCTTGCAAGTCTGGAATCTCACAAGTTTTAGAATAATGTCCGATAATTCCACGGAGCTGTATAGTAATTCAGATGAATTACTAATTAAATAAATTCCACACAGAACTGAATAATTTCAATAACCTCTCCTCGATCAAGCAATTGTAAAGAATGAATTATCAATGAAGAAGTTGCTATATATACATTACAAGTGCGCAGATATTGAAAAACTCTTTCTCCGTCTTTATGGTATTTCAAAATAACACAACCCTCTAAGAACCAATCAGGAACTAGGTTACGCGTCATTTACCCAAAGGTCTAGTGTACTAAAAAATCTTAAAGAGTAAACATAATGTTATTGTGTAGTATGGAATGTGACCTTTCAATGTTGATTTCTAAAAAGTACAAAGCCAGGTCGACTTCATTTCCCGCGCAATTGATCATGTGACCACTTATTGATCGAGCAGTAGTCGTATCTATACTGATATGCTAACCCCTATTCAGACTAAAACAGAAATCATAAATTAGTAAATTAAATCATTATAAAAAGGTAAAAAGGTATGATTCCGTAACAATATATATATATATATATATATATATATATATATATATATATATATATATATATATATATATATATAAACACTTTCTGAGAAAAAGTAAACAAGAAAGTGTAACACTATATTTATTAAAGTTAATTTTTATGATTGTGATAAAAGGTTTATCACATTTTTGCCATAGGAACTAAGTTTGTGCATTTAAATATATTATTTTGGACATGAAATTTAACTTTTATTCTCCATACTAAACACAATAGTTACCATAAGTATACAACAATGAATGGTCCATTAATATATAAAAAATCATTGAACTACATAATCTGAATGTATGTCTTTTTTTCTCCCTCGAGTCTGAATTGAGAACAATTCCATCACCTAAATTAGTGAGAATAGCACATGTTGTCACAATTTTATCAACACTTGAAAGTAAGTCTTTGTGTGCTTCTGATTTAAATGAATTCACACATTGAATTGGCAGAGTTCCTTGCAAAATTGAAAATCGTGACTTCACGAGTTCAATCACTCTCTCTATGTGAATTCGAACAGAGGACAGTTTTCGCGATTGTTCTACTTCGCCAACAGAATGCTGTTTCTTCCCCTTTGTAAAGGCTGGCAAGATTAACTTTGCTGAGTATTCGGTTGTCATATGTTCTTGTAGAGTAAAAGTCCTGTCTGCCAAAATCTGATCTCCAGGGTGAAGAAAATCTCTGCTTATATATCCAGATTTGCGTGTTATTTCAACATCTGAAACACGAACCTCCCCAGGCAATTATCTTCATTGATCTCTTTACTCAGTAAACTGAAGTCACAATCAAAATCAATTTGAGAACACCTTCATTGTGTTGTTTGTTTGTTGTTTTTTTTGGGGGGGGTTTGCATTGTTTAAATGATCATTTTTCGACGACTATAAATTCACTGGTAAAGAACGTTTTTGCATCAAACCCAGTTTGTCTGTTAATGTATATTATCTGTCATGGATGACTATCTCTGTTCAGTTTGCACTAAGGTGTGCAAAAATGAGACAATTCAGTGTTCAAATTGTCTTAACTGGGTTCATGGTTCATGTGCAAACCGGACCAAAATTGATTTGAAAGCTTGGTCAGTGAAACATTTGAAATTTATATGTAAATGTTGTTTTCATTGGAACGGCTTATAATTCTAGGTCAGCACTTTCAAGGTAAGTGAAATAGTTTATGCAATTTCAGTTGTGTCAAAATGCTCGAAAAATAATATTTTAAATTGACTTTACTCCAAGATTGTATGTTGATGAAAACCAACGATGATGAAACTAATATTTTTAAGTTACAGACTATTACTTATAATAACTTCTAATTTTTAGTTATTTATTGCTAACAGGTGACATTATCATGCATGTACAATTGTTGTTGATGCGATTTTAATTTATAAATCGTCAAAAACGCCCACATTAATTTTAATTTTATTTTTTACATGGTACTGATTTTGTTCTTGCCATTTTTATTAATTCAATTCAGTTCATTTACAGATCTATGTTAATCATCTTTTTATGCATTGGTAGAATCTCCCCACTATAAGAATCGTATATTGGTAATACACTGATACAAGTACTGTTATTCACAGGTTTGAATAAGGACATCCAATACGATATTCGCAGATTTGGCTAATGAGATAATTGTTTAGTTTTTTTAAAAATTATACTACATTTGATCTGATTGGTAAGTAAAGCAAAAATAAGGCTAATATATTCTAGCTATTTAAATGTTATATTTTAAAATACATAACAAGAAAAATAAACAATAATTGCATACGAAGGATATACAATATATACACCAGAGCCTTCCATTGAATCAACCATCATTCCTCTTCGTAGACACAATCGTCTGTTCACTGTACTGGTCCTAATCCCAATAATGAACTCGAAGTTGACTATATTATTCATACATCACATTTAAATATACACTTTTAACCTTCTAATTACCATCTTCATTAATTGTATTTCTGACAAGTCTATATTCTTTTCCCTCCAATAACCTACTCATAACCTGTACTACACTATAATCTATATGTGGGGCGATTATTCCAAATATGGCGCGAATATATCTGGTGCGATATCGTAGTGGGTGATTCTTCCAACAGCGAGTTGTAAGAAATATGTGAAATGCATATTGGATTGATTATATATATATATATATATATATATATATATATATATATATATATATAATATATATATATATATATATATGCATGTACTCTCAATAACATGATAATACATACATTATTATTATAATAAAGTTTGCATACATAATAATAATAATAATAATAATAATAATAATAACAATAATAATATAAATAAATTTGGCTATGAATTTAAACACTGCATATTATTAAAAAAAACAAAAAAAACCAGCTATATAGATGCAAGAACAAAAAGCGACCGGAAACATACATAAACAAAATAAAATTAATTTGTGATGATTGATACAGGTGTTGTATCCCTAACAGATTACAGACAGCCCTTGTGAGCAAACAGAAATCAGCACTTACAAATGCTGCAAAGTTAGAGATGAAATTGTTACATACGTACAAGATCAGCTCGCCACTCCATGGTGACGTAAAATTCTCACGAAACTAAATAGATAATGTGTCATAAGATATTTTAAACATGTTTCATCCTGCAATGTGTAAAGTAAATAAACGGTGACGGAAATTGTTTGTACAGGGCAGTATCACAATCTTTGACCGGGTCTGAGTATTACCACCATTATCTGCGATTACTAAGTGCTTTAGAGCTTATACTCAATGAAAAGACATATAATATAACAAGGAACAAATGCAATGATTTCATTGGAGATACTAGAATTGTGACAAGTGACTATCAAAAACTTGTGCGCGATGTAGTGTGCATCAATTCTTACTCGGAGATGGCACATATATACGCTGCAAGTGCAGCATTGCAGGAACCAAGCAGAACATACTATCCGCCACAAATGAATCCTGAATACACGTCCGAACCGTTCATACGCAGAGTTGTTGGTCGAGGAGTCACAGACAAACAAGCCAGAGTTACCCTGATGTGGACACAAATGATCAAACTGGACAGCAGCAACGAATTCAGCCCAAATCTTTTCGTACCGCTGATACAGGAGCAGGACTTTGTATTAATTCAGGATGACTCTGTTAAAACTGGAAATAAAACTGCGACCCGAGTAGACATTACTTGTACACCTAGTAGGTCTAATATTGCGACAGCTACTAACTCTGGGTGCATCGATAACTACAATGCCAGTTTAGACTGTAGTCCTTCCGAGATGGGCTCCACGTTCTCAGGAATAACCAAGGATGACAGTGCTGAAGCCACCACAGACAGTCTTAACTGCAGTGTGTCAGAGATCATTTTTTATTCTAGTTTGGATGAACACGCGGTTAAAAAGCACAAAACAACAGATCCTTGTGTAGATTGTGTACATAACCAGTCTTTTGAAGTTGATAAGAGTTTGTATGGTAACTTAGAGAATGGTTTTATGGACAGATATTGTTGTCTCTATGTTGTTAAACAAACAGAATGGTATCGACAAGGTGTCATGCGGCCTGAAAGAAAATGTCTATTATATATTAAACAAAACTAAAAACTTCGACAAACGCTCACAAAATAGTAGTAGTACATTTTGTGACGACTGTGGAATATGGATTCGTGCCAGCGGTACGACCCCAAAAACTTTATATCCGAGATGCAACACGGGCACACTTTCAGTCATTTTTGTAAAAAATGGACAGTTCTGTAGGAAAAGAATTGTGCAGCGGAAAACAGAGTTTGTAACTATAGATCCACAACCAGAAAAAAATAAGCTTGTTGAATAGTGACTGAATCTTACTTTCAATTCTTCAGCCACTTGGAAATGACTAGTTGACACACCGCTGGACAAACTTGTTATTGGAACGGATGACGAATACGCCATGGTGAAGGCTTTATGGAACGTATTTCATGACTCAATACGCATTCTTTGTACGAGACACTTATATCAGAACACCAAACAAAAACTGACAGACGAATCATTTGACCTACAAGAGAGAAAGGACATACTTAACATGATTTTTGGGGATAAATGTGAGAACCTTGTTAATCTTGGTATCAACAAAATTTGTAAAATACTTTCAAAGCAGACTGAAAGTACATCTAAAAACAAAGGTCAATGAGCCAACTAGACATAACAAAAGTGACCGACAATGGACAAATAACAATTACTAATCGCTGAATCATTTGTTGAAACAGACAACGGACTGGAAGATGCTACGACTGACGGACCTGGTGGAAGCAATTCACTTGATAGAGAGTCAATTCAAAGAATTACGCCGGGCCTTGATTGGAGCTGGAGAATTTAGACTAAGCGACAGTCATATTAAGTTCAAACTGTCAAAAACCGACTGGATCAGAATGACGGGCGAGCAAAGACGAAAGCATTACTTACGATATCGAAATTCAAAAGCATTACTTACGATATAAAAATTCAAAAATACAAAAAGATGGCACAATGACATCCACTGACGGACGTTCTACGATTGTAGCTCCAAAAGCCCATGGAAAGAACCCCTTCCAGCAGAAACGACGTGTGAATGTAAGGACAGTGACGGTCAAGAGACAAAAGACTGATTGATTATTATTTAACAGTAAAAATGTTATTAAAACCTCCTTCCCGATCAGCCAAGTAAGTAAATGTGGATGGGTGAAGTTTCCCGATCAGCCAAGTAAGTAAATGTGGATGGGTGAAGTTTCCCGATAGGCCAAGTAAGTAAATGTGGATGGGTGAAGTTTCCCGATAGGCCAAGTAAGTAAATGTGGATGGGTGAAGTTTCCCGATCAGCCAAGTAAGTAAATGTGGATGGGTGAAGTTTCCCGATCAGCCAAGTAAGTAAATGTGGATGGGTGAAGTTTCCCGATAGGCCAAGTAAGTAAATGTGGATGGGTGAAGTTTCCCGATCAGCCAAGTAAGTAAATGTGGATGGGTGAAGTTTCCCGATAGGCCAAGTAAGTAAATGTGGATGGGTGAAGTTAGGCCAAGTAAGTAAATGTGGATGGGTGAAGTTTCCCGATAGGCCAAGTAAGTAAATGTGGATGGGTGAAGTTTCCCGATAGGCCAAGTAAGTAAATGTGGATGGGTGAAGTTAGGCCAAGTAAGTAAATGTGGATGGGTGAAGTTTCCCGATAGGCCAAGTAAGTAAATGTGGATGGGTGAAGTTTCACGATCAGCCAAGTAAGTAAATGTGGATGGGTGAAGTTTCCCGATAGGCCAAGTAAGTAAATGTGGATGGGTGAAGTTTCCCGATAGGCCAAGTAAGTAAATGTGGATGGGTGAAGTTTCCCGATCAGCCAAGTAAGTAAATGTGGATGGGTGAAGTTTCCCGATAGGCCAAGTAAGTAAATGTGGATGGGTGAAGTTAGGCCAAGTAAGTAAATGTGGATGGGTGAAGTTTCCCGATAGGCCAAGTAAGTAAATGTGGATGGGTGAAGTTTCCCGATCAGCCAAGTAAGTAAATGTGGATGGGTGAAGTTTCCCGATAGGCCAAGTAAGTAAATGTGGATGGGTGAAGTTTCCCGATAGGCCAAGTAAGTAAATGTGGATGGGTGAAGTTTCCCGATAGGCCAAGTAAGTAAATGTGGATGGGTGAAGTTTCCCGATAGGCCAAGTAAGTAAATGTGGATGGGTGAAGTTTCCCGATAGGCCAAGTAAGTAAATGTGGATGGGTGAAGTTTCCCGATAGGCCAAGTAAGTAAATGTGGATGGGTGAAGTTTCCCGATAGGCCAAGTAAGTAAATGTGGATGGGTGAAGTTTCCCGATAGGCCAAGTAAGTAAATGTGGATGGGTGAAGTTTCCCGATAGGCCAAGTAAGTAAATGTGGATGGGTGAAGTTTCCCGATCAACGGGTATTGTATCTGTTGCTATATGTATCGCAAATAAAATGAAGATGGTACAATTTCATCAAACGAGTATTTTTCAAACAAAAGAAAACAAACAATATTTTTTGGTAAATATTGATTTCATTCAGGTAATCGAAAAAATGTGACACAAGATTAGACAAAAGACGGACTAAATGACGTACTGGTATTACCTTGGAACGTCAGTTGTTAATATAATTTTCTTATATTAATATGATATTGACATACAAGTCAGTTCTTTGATGAAAAGATCGGTTTCAAATATTGTTCTTTCTTTAAAAAAAATGTTATGTATAAATATTTCCATGTTTATAATATAATGACGAGTTTCACTTATTATGAATAGATGCTGGAGAGAGAGAGAGAGAGAGAGAGAGAATGGGGAGTTGCGATTTTTTTTATATACCTTAATTGAGCAACTCGCTTCAAGAGGTATCAAACTTAGAAATTTTATCATTATATAGATAATGGTTGAAACATTTGATGATCATAGAAACAATAAATATTTACAAAATAAATAGGTGCTTTCCGGCAGCATTTATCAGTCGGGCAGCTTTGTTCGGTCTCAATTTGCAAGGAAAATGATAATATTTATTTTTAGAGTGTGTTATATCCCGTTCTCCTGCATTTTTCAGCGTTTTTTTTTTTTTTGTTTTTTTTTTGTTTTTTTTTTGTTTGGCGTTTTCCGGTCTTTTTATGGACCGCCTTATATAAATAGAAAGCGTGCGATATCAATTTGTTGAAAACCGTTTTGCTATTAGGGCCTATATATCAGTGATTAGAAAGTTTAAAAGTCATTCTGGTCATGTTTACGAGAGGTTCATTTGCATACGAAAAGTCATTTAACCGCAAAGATGCAGCTTATAAGCCAGAAGAGTTAGCCACAAGACATGTCATTTCTAGTAACTTGCAACACAAGCATATACTACTTGCCATGACCTACTTAACTACTTTGTAATCAGCTTGTGTGTGATATATCACCATCTATACCGCTTCATTAATTTTCGTTTCAAACTGTACATCCAGGATACAATATCCACTGCAACAAAAGTTCGTGTTTACATGGAAACTTGGTATCGAGTCGCACTAATAACTACTTGATGTCGCCCAAGGAGAATCATGTATGTATGCATGTATTTATGTATGTATGTATGTCTGTCTTAAGTGATTCCAGCACGTAATCACAAAAGTAGCTATATAGTGCCAAACAAAGGTAAAGTTCCAAAAATGTGAAAATCAATTCCTCCAAAATTAAGGCATACAATCCCTTCAAAATAAATGTAAAACTTGAAGTACATCAAGATTTAAAAAAAAATGAACCGTAACGATATTAAAATTCTGAAAAATGACACATAGAGGCAACACATGTATATTCCTTAAAAGATGATTCAAATTTGTTGTATAAACCGCATTTCCTTAAAAAGTCCAATATTTTCTCAGGTGGCACGTTGTCGCAGTTTCTTAAGCAGTTCACGTCAAAATACTTCTGCATCAGCGTGGAAATGGATACACGCGACAAGAACGTTCTTCACCCTTCTGGTGGTATGCGTGAGTTATGGATGTATGTCCAATACGCGAACGGCACAAGTACAGCTTCATCTCTCCGATCTGCTCTATACGATGACTGGCACTCTCAGATATTGAGTTTGATGTTGTTAACTTTCTTTGTGGAATTTTCATTACACATATTTGCTGATGTAACAATGTATGAAGTCTGTATCTGGAATCTCCCATTCGGACACCGATGACTGCAGAGCAGCTTTTGCTGTTTTATTTGCTTTTTCCCTCCCCTTTATACTAATGCGACTATGCGACAACAGTACAGAATACTTTTCCCAGATTGTACGAGGGCATCGTGTTTATGTATATATGTATGGATGGAGGGAAGGATGTATTCATGCATGTATGTAGTGCTTTACGTCACCATAGCAGATAAGTGGCCATGTAGTGCCAACAAAAGGTTAAGTTCGAAAAATCTAAAACTGAATTGAACGAAATTTTATGAAGATAAAGCCTTCTAAAGAAACATATAATTAAGAACAAGATGAAACAAAACGTAAAGATGTTAAAATTCTATAAAATGTATATAAAATAACAGATTTAGCTTACATATGTAAAATCCATAAAAGATGATTACATTTTATTGTATAAACCGCATTCCCTTAAAAAGTCCAAGATTTTCTTGGGTGGCGTCCTCGTACAGTTTTTCAAGCAGCTCACGTCAAAATACTTCTATCTCACAGGGTGGAATCGATACACTCAACGAGAATGTGTTTCACTCTTAGTGCACACTGTCAGGGTCCGGTCGAGGTTCACTCTTCAGTAGCTATGCACGAGTCAGGTATACGTGTCTGATCCATGGTCAGCACAGTAATTCCTCATCTCTCCTATCTGTTCTATACGAGGGATACCACTGTCCAATACTGGGTTTGATGTTCTCAAGTTTGTGGATTGTCATTCCACATATTTTGCTAAGTATAACGAACATACTAATTATACAATATATTAAGTCAGTATATGGAATCTTTCATTTGGATACGGGTGATTGCAGGGCAGCTTTGGATGCTTTATCTGCCCTTTCATTACTCATTTAGCCAATATGACAAGACAGCCAACAGTACATAATACTTTTCCCCAAATTCTATGAGAACATGATTTTTCTATAATCTCAGGGATATTAATGGGTTGTCAGCTTTTAGATTCTGCAAGATTTTCAATGCGGCAACTGAATCCGAAAAGATGGTTTGTTTTTTTTGGGGGGTGGGGGGTGGGGGCTCAACGTAGTTCAAAGCTTTCAGTATGGCTGTAATTGTTGCAGTAAAAATGTAGGCTTTATCCGGTAACCAGCACGAGATGGTGCCACAAGACGTTGTAATGGCAGCTTCAACTTTGTCTCCATCTTTCGAACCGTCTGTATACAGGAACGTATGGCTATGAAAGGCGGCTCTGATTTCATTTAATTTACTTTGAAAAGGTAGAGATTTGTTGACGACTTTTTGTATTCGCAAAGGTCAAGTACTATTTTAGAAGGTTTTGATAATCACAGTGGTGATTTGGGAATATAGAATTTTTCAATATTTCCAACACTGATTTTAACCGTTTCTAAGTGAGGGCAAATTCGTATTCCAAAAAGTGGAATGAAGTTTGGTTTCTGAATAATAATAGCACATTTGGTTCTTGCAATGCAGGATGTGTGACTGTTTACATTAAAAGCCATAACAGTGAAATTCATTTTTGTAACTGGGTCACATATATAAATTATTGCCTTTACAAATCCAACTTTCCAAGGTGAGTTGAGTATTAGTTGGCATTTAAGGTTTAAAATTTATCTTTTTGGTTTCGGTGTTGGGGAAGCTTGTAGCCACATTGCAGCAGTATTATTCAAGATGGAGACTGCAGTAAAACTGGAGCTGAACCATCTCTCCAAGTCCAGTACTGCCTGTCTGTGGAATCGATATTACCGTGAAACGGTTACAGCTGAGCCATTGAGAAATCTCAACTTTGACAGACCCAGACCTGGTGCAGGGCTTAAGAGACAGAAAAAACGCACCCAAAACACCGAGTCTGATCATGACTATGACGAAGAGGCAGCATTAAGCAACGAAACGAAATGCTATACACTGATACAGACTCGTTAAATACGGGAAATATTTACAGATGATGAATATGAAGATATGGAAAAAGATACAGATCTTTATGATACAGCTGAACATCCCAGAGTTTATTCTCTAAGGAGTACAAACAAGTTCAATGTATGTGGTAAATTTAAATATGAGACAGATGGTAAAATTATTACTGAATCTAAAGAAATATTAAATTCTATTTTTAAACAATAATAATTTTTAAGATACCAAAAGGTGCAACTTATCGTGTAGTAAAATTAAATTTAACCCACAAGTTGTATAAAAATATTTTATTTAATGGAAAAGAAACAACAAATAAAATACAAACAATAAGATCCCAAAACATAAGTTGGGTGTTTATGAAACAAATAAAGTGATTAAGCGCCTTAGATGATAAAAAGTATAGCATTGATGGTGTAAATCAAAATTCTTTTGGCCACTATACAATAAAATATAATTTTCTTATGCATAGCAATAACAGAAGTCGTAGCCCAAGCCAATCCAATAATGTATTTATAAAAAAAATGTTCATAGACCTGTGAAAGCAGGTCTATTTTTTTTCTTTTTTTATCACTTAATTTATGTAAAGTTTTTAAGTGTTCAATTTTCCATCAGTTGCTATTTTACTCTTACATAATGCCAATAACATTAGGAAAATAAACACTGCTACCTTCCGAATCCAGTATTCCCAGACAAAATGTCCTCTGTCCCGTCTATATAACGCAATATAAACGAAAATAAAAAACGAGAAAAAAATAAAGAAAAAAACCCCCACTTCTTACATCTCTTTGCCACCGTTAGGCGACTATCCATTAACCTGATATTAACCATTTTAAGCCTTCTCTAGGTACGATCCTTATCGTACTGCTGCACCTTCCGTTATAAAGAAATGTGATTTCCAACCATCCATCGATAAAGTCAGTCTGTTATAGTGGAAGAAGGTATTTACTACATGTTTGCAATCATTATTCGTGGCCAACAACCCTGTGACATCCAATAACCACAGATTTAACCTACTACCACATACATGCCAACAACAGCGCAATTTCAACTCAAAAAGCAAGTGATAGCCAGCAATAAACTTTTTTTCAACAACCGCATAGTTGCAACTCACAACCACTTCAGAGTCAACATCTAGATAGTTTCAGTTAACAACCACCTGAATGACAACACCACGTAGTTTCACTCACAAGCACCGGATACTTCACCAGCAGACTAACAGCTTATTCTGTGGGACAGACAGGATCAGGGATTGGCGACCGGACATTACATTTTAGAACCACAATATTACAAACATAAGTTACATCTGTATTAAAAAATAAAAGATAATTTTGTTCTGGTAATATTGAACATTATGATGATAAAGTATCCAGTAAAGTATCCAACAAATATGACAAAATCACTTTTGACAGTGAAACTATTTGAAGACTAAGATTAAGAGTGTACAGAAATTCCATAGATTAAGACCCTTGAACAAAAGACACAGTATGGTTATCCTTTCACACACAAGAGGGGACAAAAAGTAGCTAAGATGGAAGATCTTGTTACAAGATTAGCCAATTTTCAAATCGAAGGAAATATATGTTCCTTTATTCTCATGGAAACGTAATAGATATTATACCGCTTACTATACTTCATACACAAGTATTATTAAATCTAAGTTCAAGATTTCAATGAAAACTGTTTAAGGAAAAGTATCAATTCTGATAAGTTATTATATAAATATAATCTTACAATTTCTTCTATGATAGATACAATATATTTTATTTTTTAAAGTTGTATTCAGTTTGTGTGTATGTGCTTGTGTTACGCTTGCATGTCAGTAATGTCTGCTTGTCATTGGTCATTCATGTGACTAACAAACTCTTATTGGGAAATCTTTTTCCCGCTCACTTGTATGATGTGTAGATAGACTGTTCAGCTAACCATTCTTTCTATCTACTGCTCTTACATAATGACAATAACATTAGGAAATAAACTCTGCTATCTCCCGAATCCATACCTTATCAGTAATAATAGCACACGTTTTGCTTTTCACCAGTTGAATTTATTCCCAAAATTGTATTTGTGTAAGCAACTGGACATTCATGGTGATAGTAAAGAGTTCTTAAATGAAGTCCTTTGTCGACTTCCATCGAAAGGTGTACTTTTGGTACATCATAGTAAACAAATGTAAAGCATCCAGAGAATATTTTACACTGTATACATTTTGTCATCATTTGTCGTCAAGAAGCCAGCTGTAAAACCATCTACAAGGAATACTTTTGTTTTTGCAATTTGCAATGTCTCTCTAACATTTCAAACGAATCAACGTTTTACGGCACTTCATTACAATACGGGCTATATGATGATTCTAATCAAACGTAAAGCAAACGTTGTAAAATGAAATTGCATGACAATTTAGGAAGATAAAGCCTTCCAAATAAACGTAAACACGATAAACAAAATAAATATAAAACTTAAATGTGTTAAAATTCTGCAGTGTTTCTAAAATAAAAGATACAGATAATCCATGTAAAATCCTTAAAACATATGGTCACAATTTGTTACTTGAGTGCAATTCCTTGAAGAGTTCAAGATTGTCTCAGGTGGTACATCAACATAACTTTCTTCATGCAGTTCACATCGAAATACTTCTGTCTCACAGGGTAGTAGTTATACGAGGTAGAATAGGGACAAAAGGAGCTCTACGGGGACAATGAGAAATGAACACGGAGAGGCTCTACGGGGACAAAATCGAAATTAACATGGAGAGGCAGTTGGGGGACAGAAGTGTTTATAGGGACACATAGTAGAATTGTTAGAAGTGGCTGACCTCAACTGGGGTTACATAGTAACATTGTTAGAGTTTACCTCAATATGCGCTACTAGAGGTACTTACGGGAAATCCTATGTTAAATTTGTCCATAGGTTTAACATGGGAATGCGCTTATAGGGTCAAAAGTGTTTTATAGGGACAAAAGGGAATGGTAATGTTAAAAGGGCGAAGGGAAAAAGGGTCGACAGTTTATAGGAACAAGGGAAAATGTAATGTTTAAAAGGGTGAAAGGAAAAAAGGGTCGACAGTTTATAGGGACAAAATGGAATGAGAATGCTAATACTATCCAAACACACCTCGTATACAATTCAGCACCCGCTTTTTTGATAACTATCCAAACGCACCACCTATACAATCCATAACCCACTTTTTAATTGCTATCCAAACATACACAGTCCTACGACAAAGGTACTTTAGTCTGCTCAGACTGCGCAACTGAATCAGGCTTTGTTATCATCACCTTGTCAAATAAATTACACAGAACCACTGATCTAAAACATTTTCTCCACCAATTCTGTAACAAGATACCTCCACACATGAGGATAGAAAGTCTATTTGCAGGCATTCCAGTACAAGAGAGAGATAGAGAGAGTTTTTAGTGACGAATGTATATTGTTGTCCTGATAATAGTCATTACAGAAATGTATTATCAGTGATTAATAGATTTAATAAATTTAATTGCCTAACAATCCTTGGTCAAGAGAGAATCTTACCGACATCACTAATTAGTCTGAGCTCATCTAGTCTGCATCCATGTATACAGAGAAAACTCATACAGAAACAATAGGTCCCCTTTTTATTGAACCCACTTTTCATTTAACTAGTAAATAACTTCAGCATTGAGCTGAATCCAAACAACGTTAGCATTAACTGTAATATAGGTTGTGTTTGAATGGACGGACACGGAACGCGCACACGGACACCAAAGTGATCAATAAGTCAAGCTTCTGCCAAGGCAGGCTTGACCAAATTGAACTGTGAGGGGTACAAAAAAAAAAAAAAGAGATAGAAACAGAAGATGTTGAATCGGAAAACATAACCAATAATGTCTTATAATTTTAATGTATAATAAACAATTCATTACTAAGAGAACAGGTATAACTTAAGAAAAAAAAACAAGCACTTTTACAATTCAGTCCAATTAATCATAATATCAAACTACAATGCATGAATGGTGATATAACAAAAGACATTTGGTGAATATACATACAAAAGAATCAGAACATGCAAAAAGCACTTTATGCCAATAATTAAATTCAGTCTTTGATACTGACGTGTTTTAGACTCTTGGTTCATGCTTTCCTAGGGAAGAACTTTTCCTGAAAAAAATAAAAGACATTAGTCCGACATTCAACTGTTCAGAAAATAAAATACTCATTTAGGTCAAATAATGCACAGACAATCTTCCAGTATTTTCTGAATCTAGTTTCATAGAGATCAAAGAAAATAACAATACACAATGAGTTTCACTGCAAATACCATTTGTCATTCTCAAGCAGTGGCAAAAACACACTTTTCATTTTCACCAGTAGGTGACCATAATACTCAAGTGGTATTTAGAACCATCTAAACATTTAGGTGATCGTTTCAGGATTTATCATTGGGCCTTCAACCCGAGCACTTTAAAAATTAATATTCGTAAAAAAGAAAATGTCGCCTTTTGCAGATAACTGCCATAGACCCCATATTTGATTTTGCACAGACATGAATTTAATTGGAGACCCTTTAAATATGACTACAAATATTTCATTCAGTGTCCCATGTAAACCTGATATTTTCTAAAGAGTTACAATCACCGGAAGACTGACTAGGGGCATTTGGTATATATCGTGATTATTGAGTACACTTGTGTTTATCAATGTCAGTCACTGTTTTAAATTGAAATTGTTTTAAATTTGGATTGAAATAAAAGTTATTAAAGAGAATTCACAGGAAAATGTTTTATCAAATTTGAGACTGCCAATCAATAACACCAATGAAATAATTTAAAAAAAAAAAAAAAAAAAAACAGAACTGATCTCTATTAGTCTGCCATGATAAGCAGATTGCATGCCAATACTCTTACTTTGGTGTTGATGTAAACACTTTCTTCTTTCTCTGTCCTTTCTGAGGGGTTTCAGCAATGTTTCTCTTCCTTTTGGGGACCATTTTTGCATTTTGCAGTTTTTCAGTCAGATCATCCAAGGAAATCTGAAGCACTGCTTGCACATCGCCAATATAACTGTCTGGACCAAGATCGTACTCAGTCTCTCCTGAGTCTGTCCTGACAAGACATCCTTCATTCGTAAAGTCTGGCAACAAAGCTGATAGCTGACCTGCAGTTTGTAGATATTTTATCTGGCAGTTCATCAGACAGCATAGTTTGGATATAGCGGTTTCTGGTGGCATCCAGCTCTGAGGGTGTCTTAATTTTGTGTTTGCTTGTCCTCTTTTGGATTGAATAGTCAGATGCCGTATCTCCTGAAAACTCAGCTTTGTTGGATCATAAACCTTTGGACAGTACATTGTTTTAACAAAATCTATGTAAACATTATTGACCATCTCCACTTTCCCTGAACTAATACTGAAAAGTCTATCGCGAAACTTTGGATGCTGCAGAAATAATGTCAGTATCTTCCAGTGCGAAAAGCCATAGAATTTGGGAAAGTAGTCATTACCCCCTAAACATAGAGCTAACGCTATCTTGATGCCAATGTTCTTGTCGCCCGTTTTCTGTTCGAACACTGTTAAAATGTTTGTGATGTTATAAAAATCTGAAAGCTTCCCCATTTTCTGTAGCATCAAAAACACCTGATATTTAAATCTTCCATCAGATTCTCATGGCCAACTCAGTGAAACAGAGAACAAATGAATGACTACAGAACCTATATCTCCGGAGGAGACAATACTAATAACATCATCACCACCTTGGAGCTCAGAGACACTATCCAACATCCAGTCGATGTGTGCTAATTCAGCTTCACCTTTACGTTGGTGTATGTTTTGGAGGACAGACAACTGCTCAAATCCAGTCGAAGAGAAAACAGCTCTTGCAGGTGTTGTGTATTTCCTCCAGAGACAAACATATTTTTCTTCAGTTACACAGGTACATCCCTGTATATATAATTCGCTGTCAATGTCCAACACTAGGTTTTGTTTGATGTCAAGACATTCAACTTTTGCCGCCAAGTAGGTGCTTATGAGGCGCTTTCCCTCATTGGTTTCAATCACATGTTCGCGGCAGAATCGTTCATCTGTCATGATATCACCAATGACCATGAGATGACTAATAGAGGATGCATCTTTTTTCTTTCTCTGCTCTCTTGTGGCAGCTCTAAAGTCATCAGGAGTGAATTGGTACTTTTCTTCACATACTACTGTTCTCTTCAGTGCAGGAATTTGTCCCAAAAGATCTTTCGAAATACTGTTCTGAACAAAGTTTAAATACTGTTTGCAACTCACTAATTTGGCTTTGAACTTTACCCCTGCAAATTCTAAAGTAGCTACTTTGATGTTGGTCGATATGCCAGCTGGTATGGCTTTCGCTTTTAAAAAAAAACAAGACCAGCCTCAGCTAATAGTGATAATTCATCATCCAGTACCTGCAGAAGGTCCATATTTGTGTTACCAACAGCACTTTCTGATGCTTTCAGCTGATTGACCAGCAAGGATATAATCGCTCTCTGTATTCCAGTTGCTTTCATTGCTTTAGGCTTTGAACAATCTGGTTTCAAAATGGCCTGACAAGCATTCATCTCTGAACTAAGGCAGTCTATATGTTTCTTCATAGATGTCACATTGTTTAGTCCATGAGCTAATTTTATTTCCTCATAGAACCTCCATTTTTGTTTTACTTCATCTTCATATGTAATTGAAATGTCTTCATCTCTGCGACTAAAATGGTACTCAAAGAGAAAAATTTTATTCCATTCCGTTGCAGAAAACTGAGTTCTGTATTCACTATAGAGGACTGAAATATCTTCTTTGACTCGAAATTCTGACAACAGATGTTCTTCAAGGTATGTAACCTTCAAATGACCATAAGCAACAGTCTTGTATAAATTTAGCATTGTTGTATCACAATCTTTACTTTCTGTTTGAAAAACAAAGTTTTGCAGTTTCTACAATGTTCTTGCAAATGACTGTCATATTCATGAGCAAAGCAATAATGTAATATTGCTGATAATGTAAGATATGTTTTGCCATCTACTACTTAGTTGGAGTGTTTCTATCCCTGAATTTGTCTCAGAACATTTGCAACACTCAATTCCTTGTCAATGGTCCTAGTATGGTTGTCTTTAAGTAGTTTTTAAAAATCTTCAGATGGAGCGTAGCACACTCCATCAAGGATAGAAAACTGCAGGTCTTTCAACGAGGATAATTTTACAGACATAGTTCAGGAGTACTTTCTGAAAAGAATCATTGAGAACATTTTTTATGTTATTACTAATAAAATTGTATATGACACTGGCATGCAATCACAATTTATGCACACCAACTGGCTTTATTAATATTTAAGCAGCTTATGTTGAGAAAAGTGTAAAAGTGTAAATATCTTAATTCTACTCAAGAGTTAATCAGATACTTTTGATATAAAATACCATGCATTTAATGTCTAGCCTCAATAAAAATGCACATACTATCTTTGATATTTTCTTCCGGTAAACGTGAAGACCGTTAATGTATTTGCACCCCTGTACTGCCATATCCAACGGAGGGACCACATAGTGTTGTCCATATCTGTTCCATACAGATTAAGCTTCATTTGTGCTCATTTCCAAAGAACTTCGTGATAACTGCAGTTATAATTAGTGTGAGTTTAGCATCATGGAGAATTAGGTCAAGTTTTATTTTAAGATTTTATGTGAAAATGTGACTAAGAACTGGCTTGTTGACTTAGAAGATTATCTTTGCATCACAAATTTTGATTTGGCACAACATTTTATTATGATTATAGGCTTACAAGATCTATGTCAAGTTAAATGTTCACCTTTTGTTTCCTTTAAAATTATTGACTATGGCCCTTAACTGACCCAAGAAGTTAACACTATATCTTTAATTTTTGTTTTAATGTTACCATATTGGCATCGGCATGTTTGTTCTCTGAACACATTAGAAGTTTGTTTGGCGTTCTTAAAAAAAAAAAAATTCCAAGTGCTACAGACATCTCGTGATCTTTGTATTTGATAATGTCAGTAAATATAATTTATTGTACTTCTGTAAGTTTTCGATCTGCATCTTACATGATATCGGATGAATTTTAATACATTTCCTAAGTTACATGTAGATATATAAATTAAAGACAGTGTGTTATAAAAACATAGTTAATGATAACTACTAATGTCCAAATGTTATTATGATTAAGAAGAGTACCAGATTCAGTTTGACTTTACTATGCCTACCATGGGGAATGTTGTAAAATACACTATATGTAAATTATATTTAATAATTTTAAATTACTCTGACAGATTAATTTAAAATTTAAGACACTTTTCTATATAATTAAAGAATGTTAAAAGAAAACAGAAAAGTAATAATAATGTACAAATATATATTTTTAAGTATTAAAATGATATAGAATAAGAAATATTTACCTTGCGTAAACTCATGCTTCTTTGTCTTCCGGCATCAGTGTGGAACAAAATAACGAAAAAATATATATGGTGTACGTATATATACATATGTTTATACATTTACACTGAAAATGCGAATGACCAAAACAATCATGCTATATACAGACGATGTATGTACCACCAGCCCTAACATTGGAGGTATCTTATTACAGAACTGGTGGAGAGAAATGCTTAGATTAACAGTACTGTGTACTGAATTTGACAAGGTGATGATAACAGAGCCTAATTCAGTTTGCTCAGTTTGAGCAGAAAAAAGTACCTTTGTCATAGGACTGTACATATACTATGCAACGAATAGGATAAGAGTGTTGATACACACACTATGCACGAGAATTTAACATGCGAAAGTTTATGGGGGTCTACGAAAATGTAACAAGCGAATAGTTATCTACTATCCAATTACATTGTAATCTACTTTCATATTACTTAGTTTTCTACTATCCAACGCCCCATATACACTGACCAAAACGCCTCGTGTGGTGTCTAAAAACCCCACACCTACTATCAGACGAAAAGAGTATGATCAAGTGGATGAAATCACACAGACATACTATCCAACACTCACTTTTTGATATAATATTAAAAATACTTTTTTTTACTATATAACACCCACATTTTGATTAGTATCCTGTACTCTAAGGGAGTGATCAAGGCCCCCAACACTAAATAACCAACCAAAAAGTGTATGAGTGCTTTACACACATTGTACTTATATACACACAAACCTACTATCGCATTAGAGTAGTAGGATGTAAAAGAATGGGATGCAATATACACACATTTTCATATACAAGCAAGGGTGGATTGCAGGTCTGAATGAATGAATGAATATTTGGATTTAAGACGTTTTCGGTCATTCGACCATGTACGTCTATTTACGCATAAAGCGTGCGGAGCACGCAATAAGTGGTCAGGGTGTGTGCAATGCGCACTATTTAATTTGTGGTCAGTTGTGTTGCCAGCTTGCAACACAATTGACACGTTAAAGCGTATAGACGCTATTATCACACCCCTCCATCGCTGCATGGTTTCCTGCCTAAGGGGGTTCACTGAGGGCGCGATATTGGGGGGGGGTGTATAATTATTTATACCTGTACATAGGACTAGAACCACAATGTTTACAGGTTTGCGAGAGTGCGCGAAGCGCACTTACTAAGTCGATTACTTTGTTGATGTCTGGAGTGGTAGGCATCACGTGCTAGGAAAAGGAGGCGCGAAGCGTGACGGAGAACTGAAACGCCATGAACGTACATGATCAAATTCTACCCAGTTAGCTAAGTCGGGCTGTCCTTATGTGTTAACCGCATATTTAATTATGGCAATTCTATAGAGTTACAAATTTCTTTATTTATTCAATCCGTTCAGTTATAAATTTTGCCGACATAGTGTATACAATTTTCCAAAAATCGTACCAATAAGCGAGTATAAGTTACTCGTATCATTTTATTATCACGCACAAATTACTAAATTAGAGGTTATATTTTTGACGGTGGATCAAAATAAGTCAAATTTGTGATATAAAGAGTCTAATCAAAATGGTTTTTCAAAAATTCAAAATTCAGGCAATTTTGATCAGTCTGCTCGGGTGGGAGAGCCCTTCATAAATGGTCTGCTCTCAGGCTCTCCCAGTATCTATCTGGCAGGCTGCCTCGATTCCGGCTGTATACAGCAAATCGTCTGAGGAAGGAGCTATGTGGGTCGCCTGTCACTGCGGGTGGGGGCACGGTTGACCTGGGTCTGAGTCGTCGGCTGCGTCATCGCAGCTCGCTCCCCTGGTCCCTGCGTTATCCTCCCTGCTCCTTCCTAGTTCAGCTCCAGGCATGGCAGCCTACACCTGCTGCGTCGGGGTACTACCGGAGGGTCTGTGCCAGTTCATTATACTCCTCGACTCGGCTTCCGCTCTTAAGGGGCTTCACTCTGGTGATGGGGGTAGGTTGGTCTGAGGGTTAGCTTTAAGAACACGAGGGTATTCGAAGCGATTTCTTCGACAAATTAAGAACAATACCGTAGAAAATTTCGATACAAAACAACACGGATTAGCAAAAGCAAAACCATGCAATCAAATTCTCCAGGCGATACATCACTGGAATGTGATGAAACCTCAATCAAACGGAATAGGACCGACTAAAGGATTTCAACAACAAATACAAAATATGGACAGATTCTTGAAACCACCCCAACCAACTGCAGGACTTAAACAAGAATTCGAAAGACTAAACCGAATGTGGGCTACAAAGGTCGCTCAGACTTTAATCGACCACTACAAGAATAGGATATCAGAACTCATGGGGATGGTTGTGGGATTCGGATTTGCGGAGTTTACCATAAAGAACTTGTCTAACCAGGCGCTAGATTGGGCGAAAAGAAATTTCAGAAAGAAACTAAGCCTGGAAACGATACAAGAATACCAGCGAATTGTCAAGTCTTTTACACCGGTTCCATCAAAACTACAAAACACCTCAACTTCAACTAGGAAGGCACCAACGCCCCCAGTAGCTACAAACAACAAAGACAACAACAAGGCATGGGACATCAATCAATGGATTCCGAAGAGCCCTCGTCGGAAGGTCACTCAGAAAAAGGTTAGCCCTCAGAAACAGGCATATAATCCAATTCTGCTAAATAATCGCTTTCAACCGCTACAGATTCTCGATACTAATCCACACAGGACAACCACTCAAGTACAGGAACTGGATTCGAGACCTAAGGAAATTCATGCACCCCCAAAAAAACAACAACAACTAGGATCAAATACAACCAAACTATCGCTGGAAGGAACATTTGCTACATCGAAGCCAAACTCGGCAAAGTTCGCCACACCGCCAACATCGTTTTCAGTGAGGCCATTGATGAAGAAGAAGAAAAGGACGATTCCTTCTGTGGCTGCATTATGTGCCGAGATAACTTCGAGGACCCCTACTCCCAATCGGAATACATCACCATACAGGAGATCACTATCGCCAAGTAGATCGCACTCCCTATCACCGTGTTTTCCGATGCAGACCTATGCCGCCGTTGTCACATCCCCACCAAAACAACCAAGGGTTAGGCAACACAGAGGCAACAAACCAGCATGGAAATTACCGAATTTAACACAGTCTACTCTAATCATTGGAGATTCGAACCTGGCCAGAATCACTAATCCAACTAGTAAAACGCTGCAAATTGAATCTTACTCAGGAGCAAAAATCACCCATCTTCAAAAGCTTTTCAAAGAGTATCAACATCAGGAACAACCAACAGATATTATAATTAATATAGGGATTAACGACAGGGAGAATAACAACACTAACAGGGTGGCGCAACGTTTGAAAGATTTATCGAAGATCGCTCGAGAAACTTTTCCAGACTCGGACATTTACCGGACAAAAATCCCCATATCAAACACATTGGATCTAATGAAACCGAACGAATCATTTAACATCAGAAAACTCAATGAAAATTTGAATAAACTCTCTTTGGAAGGAGTAAGAGTCCTAGAGAGCGATGCCAGGGGAGGTTGGCATTTCCTCACTGACGGAATCCATTGGAGCCCAAGAACAGTCAATGGTATAGTAGATAATTGGGTAAGACAAGTCAACCTGTACAAACAGGATTTTCGGTTCATCCGGAAGGGCAATGCCAGGATAATCTAACACAGTTAGGGAGCACAATAGTTAACTTAAGCTCTAGGAGACTGACCGTCTCGGAGAGATCACTATTAGAAAGGGGTTTAAAATTCATTCCAACACCAAAATATATTGATCACTCTGAGCGCAATTACGCAACCAGTAAAAGTATTCACAAGAAAATTAATGATCACTAAATTCTTTCATTCCAAAAACACGATGACTAAAACCCCTTTTACAGATAAAAGCAATTGGTGCCCACCGCCTTCAACCCTTACACCATCAATTAGAGAGATAACGGACCGTATCTTTAAGAATGCTTCTAAGATGAAAATGGGAAGAGAAAAACCTAATCTTCCTGATAATGAATTTGCGGCTATCAAAACACTTCGCAATAACTCGGACATTATTATCAAAAAGGCAGACAAAGGTTCAGCAACGGTTATCTTAGATAAAAAAGATTACATTTGGGAAATAGATCGACAACTTGCTAACTCAAAGCATTACAGGAAATTAGATCAACCTATTTATCAAACTACAAGTAAACAAATAACAAAACTCATACATCGTTTGGCAAACAATAAGAACATTATTAAAAAACAAGTTCAGTACTTGACACCAGCTGAAAACCAGAGACCAAGGCATATTTATACTTTAACTAAAATTCACAAAAGCCCCGAATCTTGCTCTATTCCATTTAAAATTCCACCAGGAAGACCAATAATATCTGATGTGGGGAGTGAGTCATATCATATTTCGGAATATATAGACTCATTCTTAGCACCATTAGCCGCTAAACACTCGTCCTATCTCAGAGATACGGCTGACTTTTTGGAAAAAATTAGATATATTCAAATCCCTTCCAGCAGCTTTCTTGTCACTTTAGATGTAGAAAGTATGTACACAAATATTGACAATAAGGATGGATTGAAGGCGGTGTTTAACAGTTTTAAATCAAATCCAAACCCTCGTAGACCAGATTTAGAAATTTTGGAGCTTTTGAAACTTTGTTTAGAAAACAATGATTTTGAATTCAATGGTAACTGGTTTTTACAAATTTCAGGAACTGCAATGGGAAAGAAATTCGCCCCGAGCTATGCTAATATTTTTATGGCGGAGTGGGAAAAAGAAGCATTCAAAAGTTGTGAACTTCTTCCCTTATTATATTTGAGGTTTTTGGATGATATTTTTCTAATTTGGACTTACTCCAGGAAAGATTTTGATCAATTTATCCAAAATTTAAATAATTTCCATCCATCCGTAAATCTAAAAGCTACAGTTAGCGACACCTCTGTCGATTTTCTAGATACCACCGTTTTTAAAGGACCTATGTTTGGAAATACCGGAATTTTAGATACCAAGGTATTCTTTAAGTCTACGGATACACATCAGTTACTACATAAATCTTCTTTTCACCCTAAGCACACCTTTAGGGGTATCCTAAAATCACAAATAATTAGATTTGACAGAATTAGTTCCAGAAATGACGATTTTCAGAGAGCTACAAACACACTGTTTAGAGCTTTAAGAACACGAGGATATTCGAAGCGATTTCTTCGACAAATTAAGAACAATACCGTAGAAAATTTCGATACAAAACAACACGGATTAGCAAAAGCAAAACCATACAATAGCAGTCGCTCCAGCACTTGTCCCTTTTTTAAGGAAACACAAAGTTTCAAAAGTCAGCAGACTAATCAAACGTTTTATGTTAAGCAAAATCTTTCATGCAATTCTAAAAACGTCATATGACTAATCACCTGTCAAAAATGTGGCAAACAATATGTAGGACAAACAAGTCTTACATTGAGAGACAGATTCACTAGACACAGATTTGATATCAGGCATAAGGCAAATAAATCGGTCTCTAACCATTTTAATACCTCAGACCATTCGATGGACGATTGTTCGATCACGCCAATTGCATTTGTAGAGGATCAAGAAAAACTAACGAAAAGAGAACATTATTGGATACCAAAATTAAAATCATTAATGCCCGGTGGCCTGAATTTACAAGAAGAATCTGAAAAACTAATCCCGTTTGTCATTTCCTATAACACGAAAGCGACACAAGTTGCCAAATTAATTAAAGAGGGGTATAGTGAAATTCAGCAAATATTCCCCGCCGTATTTTCCCATAAATTAGTGACCGCTTATTGCAGAAATAAGAACTTAGGTGACTTCATTCTCAGAAATAAGTTAAAGACCAGAAGTTATTCTCCCTAGGCCAGAGCTAATTAGGGTCCCCAAACCCTAATCCTAACTCTAAAACCTAACCCAGCCAGTGCCAGGGTCTTTCGCTTTTTTTAACAAAACTTCGCATCTATTAACCCCAACCCCTATCATACCCATGATTCTAAGGTGGATACGTATCCCTAATCATAGGAACATTAAACACAAAGGTTGAATTATAATAACAGTCTCATAGGGCTTAGTGCTAAGATTGTAATCACACACCCTAGTAAAATACATTAAGGTCTAACAACATATAATACTTAGTATTGAAAACTCCACTCTACTCTCCAAGTCACTAAGACATCGAACAAACTACTGTATATATACCCCACCAGCACACATAGCTCTTCAGACTGTTTTGTCACCTGAAGAAGGAATTAGCCGAAAGACCTTGTGACGTTATTTGGAGAGTAGCTGTAATATCAAAGATACCAATATCATCTGACTTAGAGATAAGTACAGATTCATATTATATTTCTTTTATTTATATATTAACAGTAAAACTGTATTAATTTAATTTAATTTCTTTTCAGGAATTTGATTTTCAGGCAATTTCGTTTCAGGCATTTATAAATTATTGAATTTCAGGCATTCATCTATAAACATTTAGAACTTTAGGTTACATCTAAAAACCACCTCAATCTACCATCCACTTGAAACACATCAATTTGAATAAAGATGCCAGGAGAGAACCATAGATTCAAGAGGGGGCAAATACGACGCCGGGACCCGAACCCAAACAACAATTGGATAAAACTGTTTTATCAAATTCTCCAGGCGATACATCACTGGAATGTGATGAAACCTCAATCAAACGGAATAGGACCGACTAAAGGATTTCAACAACAAATACAAAATATGGACAGATTCTTGAAACCACCCCAACCAACTGCAGGACTTAAACAAGAATTCGAAAGACTAAACCGAATGTGGGCTACAAAGGTCGCTCAGACTTTAATCGACCACTACAAGAATAGGATATCAGAACTCATGGGGATGGTTGTGGGATTCGGATTTGCGGAGTTTACCATAAAGAACTTGTCTAACCAGGCGCTAGATTGGGCGAAAAGAAATTTCAGAAAGAAACTAAGCCTGGAAACGATACAAGAATACCAGCGAATTGTCAAGTCTTTTACACCGGTTCCATCAAAACTACAAAACACCTCAACTTCAACTAGGAAGGCACCAACGCCCCCAGTAGCTACAAACAACAAAGACAACAACAAGGCATGGGACATCAATCAATGGATTCCGAAGAGCCCTCGTCGGAAGGTCACTCAGAAAAAGGTTAGCCCTCAGAAACAGGCATATAATCCAATTATGCTAAATAATCGCTTTCAACCGCTACAGATTCTCGATACTAATCCACACAGGACAACCACTCAAGTACAGGAACTGGATTCGAGACCTAAGGAAATTCATGCACCCCCAAAAAAACAACAACAACTAGGATCAAATACAACCAAACTATCGCTGGAAGGAACATTTGCTACATCGAAGCCAAACTCGGCAAAGTTCGCCACACCGCCAACATCGTTTTCAGTGAGGCCATTGATGAAGAAGAAGAAAAGGACGATTCCTTCTGTGGCTGCATTATGTGCCGAGATAACTTCGAGGACCCCTACTCCCAATCGGAATACATCACCATACAGGAGATCACTATCGCCAAGTAGATCGCACTCCCTATCACCGTGTTTTCCGATGCAGACCTATGCCGCCGTTGTCACATCCCCACCAAAACAACCAAGGGTTAGGCAACACAGAGGCAACAAACCAGCATGGAAATTACCGAATTTAACACAGTCTACTCTAATCATTGGAGATTCGAACCTGGCCAGAATCACTAATCCAACTAGTAAAACGCTGCAAATTGAATCTTACTCAGGAGCAAAAATCACCCATCTTCAAAAGCTTTTCAAAGAGTATCAACATCAGGAACAACCAACAGATATTATAATTAATATAGGGATTAACGACAGGGAGAATAACAACACTAACAGGGTGGCGCAACGTTTGAAAGATTTATCGAAGATCGCTCGAGAAACTTTTCCAGACTCGGACATTTACCGGACAAAAATCCCCATATCAAACACATTGGATCTAATGAAACCGAACGAATCATTTAACATCAGAAAACTCAATGAAAATTTGAATAAACTCTCTTTGGAAGGAGTAAGAGTCCTAGAGAGCGATGCCAGGGGAGGTTGGCATTTCCTCACTGACGGAATCCATTGGAGCCCAAGAACAGTCAATGGTATAGTAGATAATTGGGTAAGACAAGTCAACCTGTACAAACAGGATTTTCGGTTCATCCGGAAGGGCAATGCCAGGATAATCTAACACAGTTAGGGAGCACAATAGTTAACTTAAGCTCTAGGAGACTGACCGTCTCGGAGAGATCACTATTAGAAAGGGGTTTAAAATTCATTCCAACACCAAAATATATTGATCACTCTGAGCGCAATTACGCAACCAGTAAAAGTATTCACAAGAAAATTAATGATCACTAAATTCTTTCATTCCAAAAACACGATGACTAAAACCCCTTTTACAGATAAAAGCAATTGGTGCCCACCGCCTTCAACCCTTACACCATCAATTAGAGAGATAACGGACCGTATCTTTAAGAATGCTTCTAAGATGAAAATGGGAAGAGAAAAACCTAATCTTCCTGATAATGAATTTGCGGCTATCAAAACACTTCGCAATAACTCGGACATTATTATCAAAAAGGCAGACAAAGGTTCAGCAACGGTTATCTTAGATAAAAAAGATTACATTTGGGAAATAGATCGACAACTTGCTAACTCAAAGCATTACAGGAAATTAGATCAACCTATTTATCAAACTACAAGTAAACAAATAACAAAACTCATACATCGTTTGGCAAACAATAAGAACATTATTAAAAAACAAGTTCAGTACTTGACACCAGCTGAAAACCAGAGACCAAGGCATATTTATACTTTAACTAAAATTCACAAAAGCCCCGAATCTTGCTCTATTCCATTTAAAATTCCACCAGGAAGACCAATAATATCTGATGTGGGGAGTGAGTCATATCATATTTCGGAATATATAGACTCATTCTTAGCACCATTAGCCGCTAAACACTCGTCCTATCTCAGAGATACGGCTGACTTTTTGGAAAAAATTAGATATATTCAAATCCCTTCCAGCAGCTTTCTTGTCACTTTAGATGTAGAAAGTATGTACACAAATATTGACAATAAGGATGGATTGAAGGCGGTGTTTAACAGTTTTAAATCAAATCCAAACCCTCGTAGACCAGATTTAGAAATTTTGGAGCTTTTGAAACTTTGTTTAGAAAACAATGATTTTGAATTCAATGGTGACTGGTTTTTACAAATTTCAGGAACTGCAATGGGAAAGAAATTCGCCCCGAGCTATGCGAATATTTTTATGGCGGAGTGGGAAAAAGAAGCATTCAAAAGTTGTGAACTTCTTCCCTTATTATATTTGAGGTTTTTGGATGATATTTTTCTAATTTGGACTTACTCCAGGAAAGATTTTGATCAATTTATCCAAAATTTAAATAATTTCCATCCATCCGTAAATCTAAAAGCTACAGTTAGCGACACCTCTGTCGATTTTCTAGATACCACCGTTTTTAAAGGACCTATGTTTGGAAATACCGGAATTTTAGATACCAAGGTATTCTTTAAGTCTACGGATACACATCAGTTACTACATAAATCTTCTTTTCACCCTAAGCACACCTTTAGGGGTATCCTAAAATCACAAATAATTAGATTTGACAGAATTAGTTCCAGAAATGACGATTTTCAGAGAGCTACAAACACACTGTTTAGAGCTTTAAGAACACGAGGATATTCGAAGCGATTTCTTCGACAAATTAAGAACAATACCGTAGAAAATTTCGATACAAAACAACACGGATTAGCAAAAGCAAAACCATACAATAGCAGTCGCTCCAGCACTTGTCCCTTTTTTAAGGAAACACAAAGTTTCAAAAGTCAGCAGACTAATCAAACGTTTTATGTTAAGCAAAATCTTTCATGCAATTCTAAAAACGTCATATGACTAATCACCTGTCAAAAATGTGGCAAACAATATGTAGGACAAACAAGTCTTACATTGAGAGACAGATTCACTAGACACAGATTTGATATCAGGCATAAGGCAAATAAATCGGTCTCTAACCATTTTAATACCTCAGACCATTCGATGGACGATTGTTCGATCACGCCAATTGCATTTGTAGAGGATCAAGAAAAACTAACGAAAAGAGAACATTATTGGATACCAAAATTAAAATCATTAATGCCCGGTGGCCTGAATTTACAAGAAGAATCTGAAAAACTAATCCCGTTTGTCATTTCCTATAACACGAAAGCGACACAAGTTGCCAAATTAATTAAAGAGGGGTATAGTGAAATTCAGCAAATATTCCCCGCCGTATTTTCCCATAAATTAGTGACCGCTTATTGCAGAAATAAGAACTTAGGTGACTTCATTCTCAGAAATAAGTTAAAGACCAGAAGTTATTCTCCCTAGGCCAGAGCTAATTAGGGTCCCCAAACCCTAATCCTAACTCTAAAACCTAACCCAGCCAGTGCCAGGGTCTTTCGCTTTTTTTAACAAAACTTCGCATCTATTAACCCCAACCCCTATCATACCCATGATTCTAAGGTGGATACGTATCCCTAATCATAGGAACATTAAACACAAAGGTTGAATTATAATAACAGTCTCATAGGGCTTAGTGCTAAGATTGTAATCACACACCCTAGTAAAATACATTAAGGTCTAACAACATATAATACTTAGTATTGAAAACTCCACTCTACTCTCCAAGTCACTAAGACATCGAACAAACTACTGTATATATACCCCACCAGCACACATAGCTCTTCAGACTGTTTTGTCACCTGAAGAAGGAATTAGCCGAAAGACCTTGTGACGTTATTTGGAGAGTAGCTGTAATATCAAAGATACCAATATCATCTGACTTAGAGATAAGTACAGATTCATATTATATTTCTTTTATTTATATATTAACAGTAAAACTGTATTAATTTAATTTAATTTCTTTTCAGGAATTTGATTTTCAGGCAATTTCGTTTCAGGCATTTATAAATTATTGAATTTCAGGCATTCATCTATAAACATTTAGAACTTTAGGTTACATCTAAAAACCACCTCAATCTACCATCCACTTGAAACACATCAATTTGAATAAAGATGCCAGGAGAGAACCATAGATTCAAGAGGGGGCAAATACGACGCCGGGACCCGAACCCAAACAACAATTGGATAAAACTGTTTTATCAAATTCTCCAGGCGATACATCACTGGAATGTGATGAAACCTCAATCAAACGGAATAGGACCGACTAAAGGATTTCAACAACAAATACAAAATATGGACAGATTCTTGAAACCACCCCAACCAACTGCAGGACTTAAACAAGAATTCGAAAGACTAAACCGAATGTGGGCTACAAAGGTCGCTCAGACTTTAATCGACCACTACAAGAATAGGATATCAGAACTCATGGGGATGGTTGTGGGATTCGGATTTGCGGAGTTTACCATAAAGAACTTGTCTAACCAGGCGCTAGATTGGGCGAAAAGAAATTTCAGAAAGAAACTAAGCCTGGAAACGATACAAGAATACCAGCGAATTGTCAAGTCTTTTACACCGGTTCCATCAAAACTACAAAACACCTCAACTTCAACTAGGAAGGCACCAACGCCCCCAGTAGCTACAAACAACAAAGACAACAACAAGGCATGGGACATCAATCAATGGATTCCGAAGAGCCCTCGTCGGAAGGTCACTCAGAAAAAGGTTAGCCCTCAGAAACAGGCATATAATCCAATTATGCTAAATAATCGCTTTCAACCGCTACAGATTCTCGATACTAATCCACACAGGACAACCACTCAAGTACAGGAACTGGATTCGAGACCTAAGGAAATTCATGCACCCCCAAAAAAACAACAACAACTAGGATCAAATACAACCAAACTATCGCTGGAAGGAACATTTGCTACATCGAAGCCAAACTCGGCAAAGTTCGCCACACCGCCAACATCGTTTTCAGTGAGGCCATTGATGAAGAAGAAGAAAAGGACGATTCCTTCTGTGGCTGCATTATGTGCCGAGATAACTTCGAGGACCCCTACTCCCAATCGGAATACATCACCATACAGGAGATCACTATCGCCAAGTAGATCGCACTCCCTATCACCGTGTTTTCCGATGCAGACCTATGCCGCCGTTGTCACATCCCCACCAAAACAACCAAGGGTTAGGCAACACAGAGGCAACAAACCAGCATGGAAATTACCGAATTTAACACAGTCTACTCTAATCATTGGAGATTCGAACCTGGCCAGAATCACTAATCCAACTAGTAAAACGCTGCAAATTGAATCTTACTCAGGAGCAAAAATCACCCATCTTCAAAAGCTTTTCAAAGAGTATCAACATCAGGAACAACCAACAGATATTATAATTAATATAGGGATTAACGACAGGGAGAATAACAACACTAACAGGGTGGCGCAACGTTTGAAAGATTTATCGAAGATCGCTCGAGAAACTTTTCCAGACTCGGACATTTACCGGACAAAAATCCCCATATCAAACACATTGGATCTAATGAAACCGAACGAATCATTTAACATCAGAAAACTCAATGAAAATTTGAATAAACTCTCTTTGGAAGGAGTAAGAGTCCTAGAGAGCGATGCCAGGGGAGGTTGGCATTTCCTCACTGACGGAATCCATTGGAGCCCAAGAACAGTCAATGGTATAGTAGATAATTGGGTAAGACAAGTCAACCTGTACAAACAGGATTTTCGGTTCATCCGGAAGGGCAATGCCAGGATAATCTAACACAGTTAGGGAGCACAATAGTTAACTTAAGCTCTAGGAGACTGACCGTCTCGGAGAGATCACTATTAGAAAGGGGTTTAAAATTCATTCCAACACCAAAATATATTGATCACTCTGAGCGCAATTACGCAACCAGTAAAAGTATTCACAAGAAAATTAATCATCACTAAATTCTTTCATTCCAAAAACACAATGACTAAAACCCCTTTTACAGATAAAAGCAATTGGTGCCCACCGCCTTCAACCCTTACACCATCAATTAGAGAGATAACGGACCGTATCTTTAAGAATGCTTCTAAGATGAAAATGGGAAGAGAAAAACCTAATCTTCCTGATAATGAATTTGCGGCTATCAAAACACTTCGCAATAACTCGGACATTATTATCAAAAAGGCAGACAAAGGTTCAGCAACGGTTATCTTAGATAAAAAAGATTACATTTGGGAAATAGATCGACAACTTGCTAACTCAAAGCATTACAGGAAATTAGATCAACCTATTTATCAAACTACAAGTAAACAAATAACAAAACTCATACATCGTTTGGCAAACAATAAGAACATTATTAAAAAACAAGTTCAGTACTTGACACCAGCTGAAAACCAGAGACCAAGGCATATTTATACTTTAACTAAAATTCACAAAAGCCCCGAATCTTGCTCTATTCCATTTAAAATTCCACCAGGAAGACCAATAATATCTGATGTGGGGAGTGAGTCATATCATATTTCGGAATATACAGACTCATTCTTAGCACCATTAGCCGCTAAACACTCGTCCTATCTCAGAGATACGGCTGACTTTTTGGAAAAAATTAGATATATTCAAATCCCTTCCAGCAGCTTTCTTGTCACTTTAGATGTAGAAAGTATGTACACAAATATTGACAATAAGGATGGATTGAAGGCGGTGTTTAACAGTTTTAAATCAAATCCAAACCCTCGTAGACCAGATTTAGAAATTTTGGAGCTTTTGAAACTTTGTTTAGAAAACAATGATTTTGAATTCAATGGTAACTGGTTTTTACAAATTTCAGGAACTGCAATGGGAAAGAAATTCGCCCCGAGCTATGCTAATATTTTTATGAAGGAGTGGGAAAAAGAAGCATTCAAAAGTTGTGAACTTCTTCCCTTATTATATTTGAGGTTTTTGGATGATATTTTTCTAATTTGGACTTACTCCAGGAAAGATTTTGATCAATTTATCCAAAATTTAAATAATTTCCATCCATCCGTAAATCTAAAAGCTACAGTTAGCGACACCTCTGTCGATTTTCTAGATACCACCGTTTTTAAAGGACCTATGTTTGGAAATACCGGAATTTTAGATACCAAGGTATTCTTTAAGTCTACGGATACACATCAGTTACTACATAAATCTTCTTTTCACCCTAAGCACACCTTTAGGGGTATCCTAAAATCACAAATAATTAGATTTGACAGAATTAGTTCCAGAAATGACGATTTTCAGAGAGCTACAAACACACTGTTTAGAGCTTTAAGAACACGAGGATATTCGAAGCGATTTCTTCGACAAATTAAGAACAATACCGTAGAAAATTTCGATACAAAACAACACGGATTAGCAAAAGCAAAACCATACAATAGCAGTCGCTCCAGCACTTGTCCCTTTTTTAAGGAAACACAAAGTTTCAAAAGTCAGCAGACTAATCAAACGTTTTATGTTAAGCAAAATCTTTCATGCAATTCTAAAAACGTCATATAACTAATCACCTGTCAAAAATGTGGCAAACAATATGTAGGACAAACAAGTCTTACATTAAGAGACAGATTCACTAGACACAGATTTGATATCAGGCATAAGGCAAATAAATCGGTCTCTAACCATTTTAATACCTCAGACCATTCGATGGACGATTGTTCGATCACGCCAATTGCATTTGTAGAGGATCAAGAAAAACTAACGAAAAGAGAACATTATTGGATACCAAAATTAAAATCATTAATGCCCGGTGGCCTGAATTTACAAGAAGAATCTGAAAAACTAATCCCGTTTGTCATTTCCTATAACACGAAAGCGACACAAGTTGCCAAATTAATTAAAGAGGGGTATAGTGAAATTCAGCAAATATTCCCCGCCGTATTTTCCCATAAATTAGTGACCGCTTATTGCAGAAATAAGAACTTAGGTGACTTCATTCTCAGAAATAAGTTAAAGACCAGAAGTTATTCTCCCTAGGCCAGAGCTAATTAGGGTCCCCAAACCCTAATCCTAACTCTAAAACCTAACCCAGCCAGTGCCAGGGTCTTTCGCTTTTTTTAACAAAACTTCGCATCTATTAACCCCAACCCCTATCACACCATTGATTCTAAGGTGGATACGTATCCCTAATCATAGGAACATTAAACACAAAGGTTGAATTATAATAACAGTCTCATAGGGCTTAGTGCTAAGATTGTAATCACACACCCTAGTAAAATACATTAAGGTCTAACAACATATAATACTTAGTATTGAAAACTCCACTCTACTCTCCAAGTCACTAAGACATCGAACAAACTACTGTATATATACCCCACCAGCACACATAGCTCTTCAGACTGTTTTGTCACCTGAAGAAGGAATTAGCCGAAAGACCTTGTGACGTTATTTGGAGAGTAGCTGTAATATCAAAGATACCAATATCATCTGACTTAGAGATAAGTACAGATTCATATTATATTTCTTTTATTTATATATTAACAGTAAAACTGTATTAATTTAATTTAATTTCTTTTCAGGAATTTGATTTTCAGGCAATTTCGTTTCAGGCATTTATAAATTATTGAATTTCAGGCATTCATCTATAAACATTTAGAACTTTAGGTTACATCTAAAAACCACCTCAATCTACCATCCACTTGAAACACATCAATTTGAATAAAGATGCCAGGAGAGAACCATAGATTCAAGAGGGGGCAAATACGACGCCGGGACCCGAACCCAAACAACAATTGGATAAAACTGTTTTATCAAATTCTCCAGGCGATACATCACTGGAATGTGATGAAACCTCAATCAAACGGAATAGGACCGACTAAAGGATTTCAACAACAAATACAAAATATGGACAGATTCTTGAAACCACCCCAACCAACTGCAGGACTTAAACAAGAATTCGAAAGACTAAACCGAATGTGGGCTACAAAGGTCGCTCAGACTTTAATCGACCACTACAAGAATAGGATATCAGAACTCATGGGGATGGTTGTGGGATTCGGATTTGCGGAGTTTACCATAAAGAACTTGTCTAACCAGGCGCTAGATTGGGCGAAAAGAAATTTCAGAAAGAAACTAAGCCTGGAAACGATACAAGAATACCAGCGAATTGTCAAGTCTTTTACACCGGTTCCATCAAAACTACAAAACACCTCAACTTCAACTAGGAAGGCACCAACGCCCCCAGTAGCTACAAACAACAAAGACAACAACAAGGCATGGGACATCAATCAATGGATTCCGAAGAGCCCTCGTCGGAAGGTCACTCAGAAAAAGGTTAGCCCTCAGAAACAGGCATATAATCCAATTATGCTAAATAATCGCTTTCAACCGCTACAGATTCTCGATACTAATCCACACAGGACAACCACTCAAGTACAGGAACTGGATTCGAGACCTAAGGAAATTCATGCACCCCCAAAAAAACAACAACAACTAGGATCAAATACAACCAAACTATCGCTGGAAGGAACATTTGCTACATCGAAGCCAAACTCGGCAAAGTTCGCCACACCGCCAACATCGTTTTCAGTGAGGCCATTGATGAAGAAGAAGAAAAGGACGATTCCTTCTGTGGCTGCATTATGTGCCGAGATAACTTCGAGGACCCCTACTCCCAATCGGAATACATCACCATACAGGAGATCACTATCGCCAAGTAGATCGCACTCCCTATCACCGTGTTTTCCGATGCAGACCTATGCCGCCGTTGTCACATCCCCACCAAAACAACCAAGGGTTAGGCAACACAGAGGCAACAAACCAGCATGGAAATTACCGAATTTAACACAGTCTACTCTAATCATTGGAGATTCGAACCTGGCCAGAATCACTAATCCAACTAGTAAAACGCTGCAAATTGAATCTTACTCAGGAGCAAAAATCACCCATCTTCAAAAGCTTTTCAAAGAGTATCAACATCAGGAACAACCAACAGATATTATAATTAATATAGGGATTAACGACAGGGAGAATAACAACACTAACAGGGTGGCGCAACGTTTGAAAGATTTATCGAAGATCGCTCGAGAAACTTTTCCAGACTCGGACATTTACCGGACAAAAATCCCCATATCAAACACATTGGATCTAATGAAACCGAACGAATCATTTAACATCAGAAAACTCAATGAAAATTTGAATAAACTCTCTTTGGAAGGAGTAAGAGTCCTAGAGAGCGATGCCAGGGGAGGTTGGCATTTCCTCACTGACGGAATCCATTGGAGCCCAAGAACAGTCAATGGTATAGTAGATAATTGGGTAAGACAAGTCAACCTGTACAAACAGGATTTTCGGTTCATCCGGAAGGGCAATGCCAGGATAATCTAACACAGTTAGGGAGCACAATAGTTAACTTAAGCTCTAGGAGACTGACCGTCTCGGAGAGATCACTATTAGAAAGGGGTTTAAAATTCATTCCAACACCAAAATATATTGATCACTCTGAGCGCAATTACGCAACCAGTAAAAGAATTCACAAGAAAATTAATCATCACTAAATTCTTTCATTCCAAAAACACAATGACTAAAACCCCTTTTACAGATAAAAGCAATTGGTGCCCACCGCCTTCAACCCTTACACCATCAATTAGAGAGATAACGGACCGTATCTTTAAGAATGCTTCTAAGATGAAAATGGGAAGAGAAAAACCTAATCTTCCTGATAATGAATTTGCGGCTATCAAAACACTTCGCAATAACTCGGACATTATTATCAAAAAGGCAGACAAAGGTTCAGCAACGGTTATCTTAGATAAAAAAGATTACATTTGGGAAATAGATCGACAACTTGCTAACTCAAAGCATTACAGGAAATTAGATCAACCTATTTATCAAACTACAAGTAAACAAATAACAAAACTCATACATCGTTTGGCAAACAATAAGAACATTATTAAAAAACAAGTTCAGTACTTGACACCAGCTGAAAACCAGAGACCAAGGCATATTTATACTTTAACTAAAATTCACAAAAGCCCCGAATCTTGCTCTATTCCATTTAAAATTCCACCAGGAAGACCAATAATATCTGATGTGGGGAGTGAGTCATATCATATTTCGGAATATACAGACTCATTCTTAGCACCATTAGCCGCTAAACACTCGTCCTATCTCAGAGATACGGCTGACTTTTTGGAAAAAATTAGATATATTCAAATCCCTTCCAGCAGCTTTCTTGTCACTTTAGATGTAGAAAGTATGTACACAAATATTGACAATAAGGATGGATTGAAGGCGGTGTTTAACAGTTTTAAATCAAATCCAAACCCTCGTAGACCAGATTTAGAAATTTTGGAGCTTTTGAAACTTTGTTTAGAAAACAATGATTTTGAATTCAATGGTAACTGGTTTTTACAAATTTCAGGAACTGCAATGGGAAAGAAATTCGCCCCGAGCTATGCTAATATTTTTATGAAGGAGTGGGAAAAAGAAGCATTCAAAAGTTGTGAACTTCTTCCCTTATTATATTTGAGGTTTTTGGATGATATTTTTCTAATTTGGACTTACTCCAGGAAAGATTTTGATCAATTTATCCAAAATTTAAATAATTTCCATCCATCCGTAAATCTAAAAGCTACAGTTAGCGACACCTCTGTCGATTTTCTAGATACCACCGTTTTTAAAGGACCTATGTTTGGAAATACCGGAATTTTAGATACCAAGGTATTCTTTAAGTCTACGGATACACATCAGTTACTACATAAATCTTCTTTTCACCCTAAGCACACCTTTAGGGGTATCCTAAAATCACAAATAATTAGATTTGACAGAATTAGTTCCAGAAATGACGATTTTCAGAGAGCTACAAACACACTGTTTAGAGCTTTAAGAACACGAGGATATTCGAAGCGATTTCTTCGACAAATTAAGAACAATACCGTAGAAAATTTCGATACAAAACAACACGGATTAGCAAAAGCAAAACCATACAATAGCAGTCGCTCCAGCACTTGTCCCTTTTTTAAGGAAACACAAAGTTTCAAAAGTCAGCAGACTAATCAAACGTTTTATGTTAAGCAAAATCTTTCATGCAATTCTAAAAACGTCATATAACTAATCACCTGTCAAAAATGTGGCAAACAATATGTAGGACAAACAAGTCTTACATTAAGAGACAGATTCACTAGACACAGATTTGATATCAGGCATAAGGCAAATAAATCGGTCTCTAACCATTTTAATACCTCAGACCATTCGATGGACGATTGTTCGATCACGCCAATTGCATTTGTAGAGGATCAAGAAAAACTAACGAAAAGAGAACATTATTGGATACCAAAATTAAAATCATTAATGCCCGGTGGCCTGAATTTACGAGAAGAATCTGAAAAACTAATCCCGTTTGTCATTTCCTATAACACGAAAGCGACACAAGTTGCCAAATTAATTAAAGAGGGGTATAGTGAAATTCAGCAAATATTCCCCGCCGTATTTTCCCATAAATTAGTGACCGCTTATTGCAGAAATAAGAACTTAGGTGACTTCATTGTCAGAAATAAGTTAAAGACCAGAAGTTATTCTCCCTAGGCCAGAGCTAATTAGGGTCCCCAAACCCTAATCCTAACTCTAAAACCTAACCCAGCCAGTGCCAGGGTCTTTCGCTTTTTTTAACAAAACTTCGCATCTATTAACCCCAACCCCTATCATACCCATGATTCTAAGGTGGATACGTATCCCTAATCATAGGAACATTAAACACAAAGGTTGAATTATAATAACAGTCTCATAGGGCTTAGTGCTAAGATTGTAATCACACACCCTAGTAAAATACATTAAGGTCTAACAATATATAATACTTAATATTGAAAACTCCACTCTACTCTCCAAGTCACTAAGACATTGAACAAACTACTGTATATATACCCCACAAGCACACGTAGCTCTTCAGACTGTTTTGTCACCTGAAGAAGGCATTAGCCGAAAGACCTTGTGACGTTATTTGGAGAGTAGCTGTAATATCAAAGATAGCAATATCATCTGACTTAGAGATAAGTACAGATTCATATTATATTTCTTTTATTTATATATTAATAGTAAAACTGTATTAATTTAATTTAATTTCTTTTCAGGAATTTGATTTTCAGGCAATTTCGTTTCAGGCATTTATAAATTATTGTATTTCAGGCATTCATCTATAAACATTTAGAACTTTAGGTTACATCTAAAAACCACCTCAATCTACCATCCACTTGAAACACATCAATTTGAATAAAGATGCCAGGAGAGAACCATAGATTCAAGAGGGGGCAAATACGACGCCGGGACCCGAACCCAAACAACAATTGGATAAAACTGTTTTATCAAATTCTCCAGGCGATACATCACTGGAATGTGATGAAACCTCAATCAAACGGAATAGGACCGACTAAAGGATTTCAACAACAAATACAAAATATGGACAGATTCTTGAAACCACCCCAACCAACTGCAGGACTTAAACAAGAATTCGAAAGACTAAACCGAATGTGGGCTACAAAGGTCGCTCAGACTTTAATCGACCACTACAAGAATAGGATATCAGAACTCATGGGGATGGTTGTGGGATTCGGATTTGCGGAGTTTACCATAAAGAACTTGTCTAACCAGGCGCTAGATTGGGCGAAAAGAAATTTCAGAAAGAAACTAAGCCTGGAAACGATACAAGAATACCAGCGAATTGTCAAGTCTTTTACACCGGTTCCATCAAAACTACAAAACACCTCAACTTCAACTAGGAAGGCACCAACGCCCCCAGTAGCTACAAACAACAAAGACAACAACAAGGCATGGGACATCAATCAATGGATTCCGAAGAGCCCTCGTCGGAAGGTCACTCAGAAAAAGGTTAGCCCTCAGAAACAGGCATATAATCCAATTCTGCTAAATAATCGCTTTCAACCGCTACAGATTCTCGATACTAATCCACACAGGACAACCACTCAAGTACAGGAACTGGATTCGAGACCTAAGGAAATTCATGCACCCCCAAAAAAACAACAACAACTAGGATCAAATACAACCAAACTATCGCTGGAAGGAACATTTGCTACATCGAAGCCAAACTCGGCAAAGTTCGCCACACCGCCAACATCGTTTTCAGTGAGGCCATTGATGAAGAAGAAGAAAAGGACGATTCCTTCTGTGGCTGCATTATGTGCCGAGATAACTTCGAGGACCCCTACTCCCAATCGGAATACATCACCATACAGGAGATCACTATCGCCAAGTAGATCGCACTCCCTATCACCGTGTTTTCCGATGCAGACCTATGCCGCCGTTGTCACATCCCCACCAAAACAACCAAGGGTTAGGCAACACAGAGGCAACAAACCAGCATGGAAATTACCGAATTTAACACAGTCTACTCTAATCATTGGAGATTCGAACCTGGCCAGAATCACTAATCCAACTAGTAAAACGCTGCAAATTGAATCTTACTCAGGAGCAAAAATCACCCATCTTCAAAAGCTTTTCAAAGAGTATCAACATCAGGAACAACCAACAGATATTATAATTAATATAGGGATTAACGACAGGGAGAATAACAACACTAACAGGGTGGCGCAACGTTTGAAAGATTTATCGAAGATCGCTCGAGAAACTTTTCCAGACTCGGACATTTACCGGACAAAAATCCCCATATCAAACACATTGGATCTAATGAAACCGAACGAATCATTTAACATCAGAAAACTCAATGAAAATTTGAATAAACTCTCTTTGGAAGGAGTAAGAGTCCTAGAGAGCGATGCCAGGGGAGGTTGGCATTTCCTCACTGACGGAATCCATTGGAGCCCAAGAACAGTCAATGGTATAGTAGATAATTGGGTAAGACAAGTCAACCTGTACAAACAGGATTTTCGGTTCATCCGGAAGGGCAATGCCAGGATAATCTAACACAGTTAGGGAGCACAATAGTTAACTTAAGCTCTAGGAGACTGACCGTCTCGGAGAGATCACTATTAGAAAGGGGTTTAAAATTCATTCCAACACCAAAATATATTGATCACTCTGAGCGCAATTACGCAACCAGTAAAAGAATTCACAAGAAAATTAATGATCACTAAATTCTTTCATTCCAAAAACACGATGACTAAAACCCCTTTTACAGATAAAAGCAATTGGTGCCCACCGCCTTCAACCCTTACACCATCAATTAGAGAGATAACGGACCGTATCTTTAAGAATGCTTCTAAGATGAAAATGGGAAGAGAAAAACCTAATCTTCCTGATAATGAATTTGCGGCTATCAAAACACTTCGCAATAACTCGGACATTATTATCAAAAAGGCAGACAAAGGTTCAGCAACGGTTATCTTAGATAAAAAAGATTACATTTGGGAAATAGATCGACAACTTGCTAACTCAAAGCATTACAGGAAATTAGATCAACCTATTTATCAAACTACAAGTAAACAAATAACAAAACTCATACATCGTTTGGCAAACAATAAGAACATTATTAAAAAACAAGTTCAGTACTTGACACCAGCTGAAAACCAGAGACCAAGGCATATTTATACTTTACCTAAAATTCACAAAATCCCCGAATCTTGCTCTATTCCATTTAAAATTCCACCAGGAAGACCAATAATATCTGATGTGGGGAGTGAGTCATATCATATTTCGGAATATATAGACTCATTCTTAGCACCATTAGCCGCTAAACACTCGTCCTATCTCAGAGATACGGCTGACTTTTTGGAAAAAATTAGATATATTCAAATCCCTTCCAGCAGCTTTCTTGTCACTTTAGATGTAGAAAGTATGTACACAAATATTGACAATAAGGATGGATTGAAGGCGGTGTTTAACAGTTTTAAATCAAATCCAAACCCTCGTAGACCAGATTTAGAAATTTTGGAGCTTTTGAAACTTTGTTTAGAAAACAATGATTTTGAATTCAATGGTAACTGGTTTTTACAAATTTCAGGAACTGCAATGGGAAAGAAATTCGCCCCGAGCTATGCTAATATTTTTATGAAGGAGTGGGAAAAAGAAGCATTCAAAAGTTGTGAACTTCTTCCCTTATTATATTTGAGGTTTTTGGATGATATTTTTCTAATTTGGACTTACTCCAGGAAAGATTTTGATCAATTTATCCAAAATTTAAATAATTTCCATCCATCCGTAAATCTCAAAGCTACAGTTAGCGACACCTCTGTCGATTTTCTAGATACCACCGTTTTTAAAGGACCTATGTTTGGAAATACCGGAATTTTAGATACCAAGGTATTCTTTAAGTCTACGGATACACATCAGTTACTACATAAATCTTCTTTTCACCCTAAGCACACCTTTAGGGGTATCCTAAAATCACAAATAATTAGATTTGACAGAATTAGTTCCAGAAATGACGATTTTCAGAGAGCTACAAACACACTGTTTAGAGCTTTAAGAACACGAGGATATTCGAAGCGATTTCTTCGACAAATTAAGAACAATACCGTAGAAAATTTCGATACAAAACAACACGGATTAGCAAAAGCAAAACCATACAATAGCAGTCGCTCCAGCACTTGTCCCTTTTTTAAGGAAACACAAAGTTTCAAAAGTCAGCAGACTAATCAAACGTTTTATGTTAAGCAAAATCTTTCATGCAATTCTAAAAACGTCATATAACTAATCACTTGTCAAAAATGTGGCCAACAATATGTAGGACAAACAAGTCTTACATTAAGAGACAGATTCACTAGACACAGATTTGATATCAGGCATAAGGCAAATAAATCGGTCTCTAACCATTTTAATACCTCAGACCATTCGATGGACGATTGTTCGATCACGCCAATTGCATTTGTAGAGGATCAAGAAAAACTAACGAAAAGAGAACATTATTGGATACCAAAATTAAAATCATTAATGCCCGGTGGCCTGAATTTACAAGAAGAATCTGAAAAACTAATCCCGTTTGTCATTTCCTATAACACGAAAGCGACACAAGTTGCCAAATTAATTAAAGAGGGGTATAGTGAAATTCAGCAAATATTCCCCGCCGTATTTTCCCATAAATTAGTGACCGCTTATTGCAGAAATAAGAACTTAGGTGACTTCATTGTCAGAAGTAAGTTAAAGAGCAGAAGTAATTCTCCCTAGGCCAGAGCCAATTAGGGTTCCCAAACACTAATCCTAACTCTTAAACCTAACGCTACTGTATTACAGTAGTAGGCTGGTCATTACATGCACGTGGCAGTCCGTATAAGCCACAGGTGTCCCCCTCCCCTTCATTCTACAACAGCAGGTGTCAACGATATTCTGGACGATGTGTCTTGTTTGACAACTGCCTCCTGACTGAAAATATTGCAGATCTGATGATGATGATTTTTGATTACAGTCGTGTTCAGCCATTCGGCTATGTACGACTATTTACCCCCAGTGCGTGCGAAGCACGCACTGGTGGGTTAGGGTGTGTGTGCTGAGCACACTAAGATTAGGGGCAGGTGTGTTGTAGCAACAACCATGTCATGTTAAAGCGTATAGAAACGCAACTGTATACACACCTCCATCGCAGCATGGTTTCCGCACAATTAAGGGGGTTCATTAAAGGCGTGATATTGGAGGATGTGTATATTTTAATTTAATTTATACCTGTACATAGGACTAAAACCACAATGTTTACAGGTGTGCGCGAAGCGCACTCAAGTAGTTACAATGCAGTTCATGTCTGGAGTGGCAGGCAGCACGGACTAGGCAAGTGGGGCGCGAAGCATGACGGAGAACTGAAACTCCAGGAAACGTACATGATCAAATTCTGCCCAGATAACTAAGTCGGGCTATCCCTATTACCAATAATGTGTTAACCACATACTTAATTATGACAATTCATTCAAGTTACAAATTTATTTATTTATTTCAACCATTCAGTTATAAATTTTGCGAACATTGTGTACATATATTTTTCCAAAAAATAATACCAATAAGTGAGTATAAGTTACTCATATCATTTTAGTATCACGCACAAATTAATAGATTAGAGATTGTATTGTTGACGGTGGATCAAAATAGATCATATTTGTGATATAAAGAGTGTAATCAAAAGGGGTTTTCAAAAATTCAAAAGGAAAACCCCATACAGTCGGGCAATTTTGACCAGTCTGCTTGGTGGGAGAGCCATTCCATATTCGGTCTGCTCTCAGGCTCTCCCCTTTTCTGGCAGCAGGCTGGTTCGATTCCGGCTGTCAACAGCAAATCGTCTGAAGAAGGAGCTATGTAGGTCCCCTGGCTCTGCGGGTGGGCGCACGGTTAACCTGGGTCTGCGTCGTGGGCTGCATCATGTAGCTCGCTCCCCTGGTTCCTGCGTTGTCCTCCCTGCTCCTTCCTAGTTTCAGCTCAAGGCTGGGCAGGCTGCACGTGCTGCGTCGGGGTACTTCCGGAGGGTCGTTGCCAGTCCATTGTACTCCTCGACTCTGCGTCTGCTCTTATGGGGCTTCGTCTCTGGTGGTGTGGGTAGGTTGGCCATCTTCTGTGCCGTACTGCCACGTATGCCTCTGACTTCCTGTATATCAGTAGTAGGCTGGTCATTACGTGCACGTGGCAGTCCGTATCTATACACAGGTGACCCCCTCCCCATCATCCTACCACAGCACGTGGTGACGATATCGGTACGATGTGACTTGCTGGACAGCTGGCTCCTGACTGTGAATGTATGGAATGGAATGCAATGCAATGATTGCAGATCTGGTGAAAGCACCGCTTTATACGCTTGAAGTTCGGACGTCAAGGAAAACATCCCCTCCAATTCGGGACGCGGACGTGAATGACCCAGATCGATAGAAAGAAATCTGAAACAGCATTTTGTTCTTCAATCAATAAAAAAGAGAACACCATTTGTTCAAAAATCAACATTTTTTAATACTAAGAATAAACTTCTAGAGCACAAATACAAACAAACGTTTTTAAACATGAACGTATTTACAGGGTTGACAACGTTGTGGAGTCAAACTTGACTTCCAATCATCTAAGGCACTGTCATTTTGCCATCGATACATACCACGTTTATGAGCTAAAGACAAGAGATAGCCATAATGTTTTCAGTGCCATCTTTCTATTATATCATCTTTTCTCGAGTACACCCCATCAAAGCAAGTCACTAAACGTTCTAAAGGAAATCCAAAAATGTGTTGATGAAGAAAATACACACAGTATTGCCCACACGCCATGGAATCTGATCCTTGTAATCGCCATGGAATCTGATCCTTGTAATCTCACATTATTGAATCGAGTAGAGACAGCACTTCTGCTCATAAAGTCAATGATGTCATCTTCCAAATGAGGTAATTCATAAGAATCAAAGTAATCCACACTGTGGTCGTTGGGAAAGTAGACCGCGACCCAATGGGTTCCTGGTCGATGACTGTCATGGGTGTTTATGACATTGGCTTGAACATCTTTAGGTTTGCGATGAGGAAGTTCTTCGTTAGCACACACCACAGGACTCCAAGACGTGGTGTACTAACTGCCAGTCAACAGGTTATGAAGTTCCCAGGTATCCATTCGTTGTTCACAGGTAATGATAAGTCATCTGTTCGCGCTTGACATTTTCCGCGAAAATAGGTCAAGTAAGTCGATGAACCACGGGTCGTCTCTGTACTATGTCCATAGGTTCTACGTGTTGCGTCTTTTCTAATAGTCTAGAATCACTTCTCTCAAACTGTTGATTTCTAGAGCATTGTTAAATTCTGCATACAAGATGACGTTCACGGTGTTGACCAGAGCTGTGGCAAACTTAAGTTCCACACGAAGTTGGCCTGATTTTACAGGGTTGAATGTACTTCGTCGCTGCCTTGGTCGGGAGTGAAACCAAATCCCCACAAAGCATATCTGCCTGCAAAATCCTCGTGCGAAATACCGCGGCTGCTGTTGGTTCCTAACTGTATCGTGACTTCAAACGGAGTCAAGTAAGATATAAAGTCATTTTTCTGGGCAAAGTTAGGTTCAAAAGGTCTGGTACACAACGTTTGCCCATCTCGAGTGACTTCTATCTTGGACTCGTTGAAGTGTTGAAAGTCGAAAGGATTTTGATCGATGGTTCCGTTGAGGGATGTATTACTGACTATGCCAATGAGCAAACTTTTGGGGAGCTATCCTTGGAAAACATGATCTTGGATCGGAGTCCAGAGGCAATGGTAAACGTTTTCACTTCAGGATCCTTGGCTGTCGTTCTGCTCAAAGTATGACTGATGTCGTTGGCCACTTTTGGTAACACTTCTACACGGCGCACGTAATGTCTGGATTCTTCGATGATGGTTTTGTACTCGTTAGCATTAGCCAGTACTACTGCGATTCAGTCTCAGGCGTACATACACTCCGTTCAACAAATACTTGTCTTGCAGCCACATGTCCAAATGCAAACGATTCGTCGTTTCTAAAGTGCGTCCTTGTCTGGTTTTCTTTCGACGGTCGTTAAATCCAGCATTGTGAGGATTGTCATCTGCAGTCAACACTGTGCCGTTGTACTTGTCTCAGGTATCAGGTTTCCATACTACGGAAGTATCCAGATGGATGTTCTTGGCTTCTTTTCCGTGCGTCAAGAGAGTTTTCAGGTAAGCACGGTGAGGGTAAGTATCCATGCTGCTGCTGACCAGTTTGTTATTCAAGTACAAATCCTCTTCGCTGAACAAGGAATGCATAAAATTATTGACGGGACCTACTGTCATCGGCACCGGGATTGGTGTTGTCCGTTTTGAGCACTTTGAGTTTCAGGTACAATTGACTGCTATTCAGATCGATGTAATCTTCGGTTTCTCCTTTGATTTCAAATTCGATAGGGGTTGAAGTAGTCAAAGACGACACAGGATGAAATTCGAACCATTGGGATTCTTACATCGTCATCATGGTGGGTGGCATGGCAAACAGATCCGAGTTCTGACTTGGAACATTCGCAAGAATCTCGGTGCATCATTTTCAATGGTTAGTAATAAAACACATCTAATTCTCTGACAGTTCTTCTTTTCTTATTCTTTTTCTGAACAACGTGTTTATGAGATCTGAAAGGGTTTCGACTCTCTTTCTGCCTTGTCCTTGTTGTAGCGTTGAGAAACAAGTAATGCCAGGGCCAGAAGTGTGAAGCGAATTTATAGGAGTGCCTCGCCAACTCAAAATATATTTTCTAGTTAGCTGCAACACATTTTTTCCTGCTCTAATAAAGGCTTCTTTAGGATTCTGTTTGTCGATGAGGACGTTTTGAAGATATTCTTTTCCTTACGTCAAAGCGGCATCTTTTAAGGCATGCGATCCTTGGGTCACCATGGGTTTCAAGATAGATGCTACCGTACGAAAAGCGGATTCCTTGGTACACATGATAGATCTTGTGTTACAATTAACTGGAGAATCGTTTTCGAAAATGTAGTTTAACCGCGACTTTTCCTTTGATTGATTGATCGATTGGGATTTTAAGGCGCACCAGCACTGCAAGGCTATATAGCGCAGTAGAGAGTTTAGATGATAAATGATTTATGTAGGAGATATGGTTCACGATCAAAGTGCGATAAAAGTACAAAAACAACAATGAGGTGGTGAGAGTAATATATGAAGGTTCCTGATCAAAGGGGAATGTAAATGTTATGTACAAAGGTAACTGGATCATAAAATATATTTAGGGTGATTAACAGTACACATGTTGGTTAAAACTACCAGAAGTAGGTTGTACAGGAGTTATTTTTTAGAATAAATCTTAACTTCCTTCAAGAAATATAAAATACAAGCTATATTTACCGTATCAAAAAGCTCCTTCGTGTGCTGAACATGGTAGTAACGATCGCGTATAGGTTGGAGATCGAAACGATCTATCAGAGTGATTCACGGTAAAGGGTTCGTTGCAGGAAATGCACTCGGGTGGGTCTTCACCCTCTAATATGTAGGAGTAAGTTATGCAGGTATGACCAATTCTAATTCGTGCAATGATTACCTCGTCCTTACGGATCGTTCTGTAGGAAGGAGGCCATCCGCCTAAAGAGGGTTTGACCACATGGAGCTTGCCATTGACAGCATCATTCCATGATGCCTGCCACTTACTAATAAGGATTTTTTATGCCAGGTGTAAAATCAGTTTATGGCATTTTAAAATCAGATGGTTGTAGAGGTAGGGCTATTTTGGTAGCGCGGTCTGCTCTTTCGTTACTTTTAATACCGACATGACTGGGTAACCAACAGTATATTATACTGTGAGAGTAACGCAGTTCGGTATGTTTAATGAGAATGTTAGTCAATAATGGGTTTTCCAACTTTCTACTGTGGAGTGACTGTAGTAATTATAGTGAATCGGAGAAATACTCGATTTTTAAATATTTTTGGTTTCAATATATTTCAGGGCAAGATCTAATGCCCCGATTTCTGCTGAAAATATCAATGCGCCATCTGGTAAACGAAACTTTGTAGTGTGATTTCCACTAATGAAGGCTGCAGCAGCCTTTTCACCATCCTTTGAGCCGTCAGTATTGATTCGTGTGTAGTCCTTAAATGTCGACAGCAGTTCCTTGTAAGAGTTATGAAAAATGGAAGGATTTGTCTCCCATTTTTTTCCTTCATGCGGCGTAAAAAGTACTTTGGGTTGTTTTAGAAGCCAAGACGGTTTTACAGAAACAGAGGATTTTTTAAAGGTCAATTTTTGTATTGTCAATGCTGGAAGATATCCTAATGCCAAATATAAGAATGACATTTGGTTTATTTGCGTACAAAGTTCTGTAGTTGGGTTGGAAAACAGACATAAAAGCAGAGTTTAAAGGGTTGGATCTCAATTGTAGGGCATACTGTAAAGATAATGCTTCTCTGCAGCGTGATAGAGGTGGCTCATTCGCTTCAGCCAAAAGACTTTCAACTGGAGATGTCCTAAACGCTCCCTAAGCGAATCGTATTGCCTGATGGTGAATTGGGTCAAGCATTTTTAAATATGACTTACTGGCTGAACCATAAACAACGCAACCATAGTCCAGTTTGGATCTATTAAAGGTCCTATATAGGTTAAGAACAACTTTTCTATCAGCACCCCAGTTAGTGTGCGCTACTACTTTAGTAAATTAAGGGCTTTCAACTTCTTGATGTGTGGAATGAAGGTGAGTTTTCTGCAAACCTAAAAAAAAATTTCCTCAACGACCGATATAGGTGTTCCGTCTAACGTGAGTTTAGGATCATGATGTTGTCTTCGTAGCTGACAGAAATGCATACATACTGAGCAACTGTCTGGTACTCTGTCGTTAGACTGGTCGTTGAAAATAGCCGCAATGGTTTCCACCAGATGTTGAGCGTTAAAATAATACCCCACAGGAATTCTCGTGGTATAGCTAGTCATGAAGGAGGATTGGTGTGTAATGATTTTTTGGATTCGTAAATGTCATGATCATTTTTGTCCAACTGTTCTTGAATTTGTTCGTCTATGATATCCACGATTAAAGTGTTTTGACCTTCGTTGATACTGTGGGCTTGCCTAGGATGAATGATTTCTACCAAAGCCATTTCCCAATGAGCTTCGTGATCTAACTGTGTACTTCAGGTAATCTGGCTGTGAAACAACATAAGGTATTGTTGGGAAACACATCCACAGAACTGTCACTCGCTAACGTTAAATCAAATTGGGGTTATTCATAGTTCGATGGTTATGATGTCCGAGGAATCACTCGAGGTCAAAGGAGAATGATTTTCTAAATGTTCCAAAAGAGGGCTGCTGTTGTTGTGGCTGGAAGAATGGTGACTGGCGTTGGCTGCAAGGCTACCGTTGTTGTTTCTGTCCATACTATATTTCAAGTTAGGACTGGGCAGAACATAATCAATACAACTGCAGAGTAAAATGGTCCAAAGTTATTTGTCTCCTTGTTGCCAACTCAAATTGGCATTCGCTGCTCCGATGACACAAAACACCAGAAAGATTTGGCAAAAGAGACGATTTGGCAGAAAAAGACGATTTTATGTTTAGGCACACGTTCTCCACACCACACCCACAAACGTTGTTTTTGCTACTCTTGAAGAGAGGAACTCCGAGGAGACGTATCTGATATGCTTAACGGCATGATGGTTACTTCTTTTTATAGTCGATGACGTAGGAAGCGGCAATCCAAGAATCAAAACTAGGTGGATATCCTTTCCAACGCACTTTCACTTCCTGAAGTTGACGTTTGCCCACTTAACGTGTTCTTCGATCGAGAATGCTTTCGATATCATACACTTCTTTTTTGGTCACTCGTTGTAACTCAGACAAGTAAAAGGTTACTTTTAACACTTCTCCGTGCATGCCTTCTAATTTATATACAGGAGGATCACGTCCACGGTCTTGTCCTTCGACACGAAACAATTCTATGGTCCAGATAGGCAAATAACCTTTGTCAAAAGTTCGTTTGGTTTTTCCAATGCGAACCCAATCTCCAGTCTTGAGCACCACTTCTTTCTTTTTTCGAATCTTAAGCGTACCAAACAATCGATCAAACTCCGTAACGTCGTTTTCAGGGTGACTTCTTTGGGGGCACATCCAATGCTACCATTGATTGTAAGCTTCGACCAGACGCGGTGACACGTCGATGTACTTGAGAGTGTGTTAGTGTGTAAAATATTTCCACATGCGTTCTTTCAAAGTTCTTTGAAAACGTCCACAACACTCGCTTTGGTTTCATGATTTTCAGTGGTAAAAAAATGAATGTGACGTTGTTTCAATTCTTTTTGAACAGCTTGGTTTAGAAATTCGGTGCCTTTTTCTGTTTGCCATCTTAAAGGGTGACGACCACTTTGTTTCAATACCAGTTTTAAAGTGCGTACCAACTTGGCACTGCTTTTAGAAGTCAAAGGAACCACCCAAGCGGATTTTAAAAACACGTCAATGACACAAAACAAATATTTGTAACCACGATTGCACGCTGCCAAATGGGAGACATATCGGCTAAATCTGCTTGCCATTGATGATCGATGCCAGCCACTTTGGTTTGACTTCTGGACAATTTTTGTCGAATGGGTTTGTATAACGTGTACGTCTATTGTTCTTGTAACCATTGTCGTACCTCTGGCAAACGTACACTTTTCAGTTTGGTTTTCGCTGCCCGATACATCTTTTGAACTCCGTAATCAGCAGTATGTGCAGAATTGTAGTAAATGCTAGCTAATAGTGTCTGCATGATGTGGTTGACATTGTCGTTCCTCAACAAGTCAACCAGCTTCCAACGCTCTTTTCTTCGTGTGGTATTTGTTTGGATTGCAATGTTTTACGTGTCCGACGAGCCACATGTGTACAAGTGAATGTCTGAACAGGGGTAATTGATTCTGGTTTGACTTCTGTCTACACTTCTTTCCTTTTCTCTTCTGATGGCAAAGGTGTGGACATCATCTTTTTCATCCAACCCAGTGTTGTTAACTTGCGTATTGTTTTAGCTGATGGAGTTTGAAAGTCTTTTTCTTTCTCTGTCATCCCCGTGGCGGTGTCTGTCCTGGTGACTTTAGTTTCAGTTTTCAGTCTTGAAATCTCTTTTGAGTAGGTTTAGCCGTTTCATCTGAAGCTTTCTGGTGAAAGAGTTGAAGACGTTGCAATACTTGGCCGTACCGTTGCGATTTGTCTGTTTCTGACAAATCGCTTCGATCCATTAACGATTGTAATTATTGTTGTAACTGTGGCATCTCAGAAAGATTAGGATTGGTAGGTAAAGAAGCCATCCGTTGTTCGTACCAACGATGGAGTTCCATCCATAGTTTGTAGGGAACTAAAGTCACTTTTGGTCCTCCCATAAGATCCAAAGGTACAAGTGTGCTCTCTTTCCAGAGTAGTCTGTCCTTTTTATTCTCTCCTTATCAGGTTTGGCATGCATCATCATAAAGGACAAAGAAGTGGCATCATCATCAAGGGCAAAGAAGTGGCAGGATGAGACAAAGTCACTGCCTCTCGATGTTTTGTGAAGTACATACGCGTCCTAGCAGCAGTACCTCCCTTACTAGCAGGATTTTTAAAAAAAAAAAATTTTTCCTTTTCTTTTTATTGTGTACCCGTCTTTTGGAGATTTTTTTATTTTAATTTTCTTTTTGGGGGGCTTTTCTTTTTCTTGTGTGGCCGTCTTTAAGGGATTTTTTTTTTTTCTTTTATTGGTTTTGGCACGGGCATTAGGATCCCATTTCAAAAGAGAACGAATAATGACACCTCCTAAAGAAGCACTTCCACCAGGTTTCAAAATGATTTTTATTTTTAGTTTGTGTATCGATTCATGGATCTGCCGTGACAACGCACTTTTTTGTTTTTCAAAAAAGCGTTTAGTTTGATGAGGTATGTGAATGATGCCTTGAAGTAATTGACGTGCTATTAAGTAAACCATCGTAAGACTTTTTTGAGACTGGCTTCTAACAAATGAGCACGGACTTGTGCATTTTTTTCGCGATTGATGCTATACAGTGCACGAATCAATTTGGCGGGTGGATGAGATTGAAAGGAAGTCATACTGAATACTCTTGGAAAGAAAAGACGTGGTGGATGTTTTTATATTTTTTTTTTTTTTTTTTTTTAAAAAATTTTCAGAGTTTCCAAAGGGAAAATGTAAATGACGCGACCTTCTTGCCACCAATGGTGAAACAAACTGGTACGAAATCTGAAATAATCGGGAGCGGTGGGTTTTAAAACGATGAGTAAATATGCACGAGGTGTTTGAGTGGCATCGTCATACGCATAATTTTGCCAAGGAGTTCGTAACTATTTGGATAACACTTGCACTCGATATTTGTCTCTGGGACTTTTAAACAAGACCACATAATAAGCACTGAGACTGATGGTACGACGGGTTTTTCTTAACTGAAATAAATCTTGAGTAACGTAAATAATACTGGCATTACGATGTTGTCCTTTTCGTGTAAACCAAAGTTTAATTTATTCTTCATCTTCTCCTAACATGTCATCGAAGATGACCCGATGTGTTTGACTCAAGTCAGACACGATCCCATCGTCTTCGCAAGTAATGTCTTCTGCAAACGAAATGGATTCTCGTTGACTTTCTTGGAGTAAGGTGTAAGATCACTGCCACTCTTTGTAACACCACACGATGCGTTGAGGCTGACTATCAAACAAATGAGATTTGTATTCGATCAAACGTTTGAGAAATTCGGTTTTGCCTGAACCACTCGGTCCGGCAATCAACATTTTAAAACGATGGCGAATACACAAAGCCTCCCAACTTTGACGATCTAACTAAGGAAGAGGAAGATTATTGCAGCCATAACCGTGGTGTTGTGAATTCTGAGAGAATCATGAACGACACAAGACATTTTATGCGCTTAATATACGTTTAATTTTTTTTATTTTTTATTTTTAAGTGTCACAACAACAGAACATATTGACATGTTAAGATTTAAAACACGAAAACAAAGTTCACTTTATCTTTTCTTGGATGATTAGAGACATGCAAGGTCTTTGGCATAGTGAGCCACTTCTTGTATCCAGGCATCGAAACCAAGACTTTTCCAGTCACGTACATCTTTCTAGTCGTCAATTTGTTAGTGTAACCAACCAGCTATACACACTTCTTGGTAAGTAGGAAGTGTGGATAAAATTTGACAAATGTCTTCTTCACACGGAGGTACACAACTTGTTTTCATCACAATTCTCAACACTTTTAACACAATTTGTCTTTCGTGCACCGATAAAGTGTGGATGGTCATGTACTTTGTTGCATGTACTGTTCATAAATAGTCCACCAAGAATTTCCTGGGAAACGAAATCCGAGTGAAGTAGTCACTAACACACACACGACACGACGTACATAACTCGATGGAATCGCAGGTGAAAATAGTTCTTGTAAAAGTGTGTGGTATTCATCATAGTTCCGAACAGTAATTGGCTTTCTTCCACGGAATTCGTTGCAACACGCAAGACAACAGTCGCGGCATGGTCCACTTTTATATTAGTCCTTGGCAGCAACGTCTTTTTTTTTTTTTTTTATACAATAGTCACACAATTGCCCAATGGAATCTGGTGGTAAAGTTGTTCAGCAATTAACTCACTACTCACCACACGTCGTGAAAGAGTTTCGTCTGGAGGTAACACTTCTTTTAAAAGTCTTTTGTATTCCTCTCTTTTTGAGCCTTTTCCTGGACTTCGTTCCATCGAATTCTGTGTATCACTTTGACATTGTAGGTAGAAGTCTTGGCATCCCAAATCTTTAAGTAGGCAGGTAGTCTTTGATTGTCTGACCATTTGAATATCTTGACACTAATCAGTATTTTTTTAGTATTCAGTTAGCAAATGTTTGTTCTTACTAAATCCGAGGATTTTTTCCAATTTTGTACCACGTGTTAGTTGGTACATGCGTTTGTAGTTAGTTCACAGTAGAAACAATGGCTTTTGATTACGCTAGCGATTCAGAATCCGAATTTTCAGGTCTTTCCGAGGACGAACTTGACAATGTTGAATCAGTAAGTGTTGGCAGTGACATTGATCTATCTTCTTTGTCAAGTCTGTCCGAAATTGAGACAGACTCTGATGATGAAGACAGCGAAGTGCGGACAAGAGAGTCACGTGCTCCAAAAGTCAGTGTTTACCGAAAGTGTCGGCCCTACTTTCGCTTTAGATGAGGGGAAGAAAGAAACTGACAAACATTGCAATGTCCGTCTGTGTATAAAGAATATCCTGCTTCTATAAATACCATAAAGAGCAACTTAACCAGTTGTGCTAAAAATCAAGATTAATGGATTAATTGTGTCAGGCAACTTATTTTTTCGTCAGCTGTTACAGTCCCGTCGATCTGGATATCATGCCAATGAAGTCAATTATAAGATTCATATCCACGTCTAGCTTATTATTAGGTCTATCATTAACTTGGTTACTAATCGTATCATAAAAATTGTGCCCTTTTAATTGATGGCAATAAATAATGACAACCTGAGAAACATGACAAGGTGACAAACGAGCTCAGAAGGTGAAAACTTGCTTTTAAATTGGGTGTACTTTGTTGTAGGTTTGCGGACCAGCGATTTGAGCTCAACGCAAAAAATCGTACACACAGACTATAACTGATTTCACTGTGTCGACTTAAAAAGTAAGAAAAATATACATGCCTCTGAATCTCCATACCCACTGCCATTTATTGCTCCAGCACCCGATACATCTTTCTGCGATGAATCATGGTGGATATCCGAATAATCAGCTTCGCAATATGTTGTCGAAGGCTGTATTATATCGCATATCACTGCTTCATCTTCGATGTTTTGGTCAGAAGCATGTGCATGCAATTCTGATTCACGGTGCTCATACTAAAGCTGTTGAAGATGTTATTTCAAAGTCATCATCAGCACATTTACGATTTCCATACGGACATTTCGATTCCTACTACTGCCGGAGTCGTCCATTTGCCTTGGAGAAATTACTCTGCTGACGCTACTGGGGGTTCATGAAGGACAAGCATCTATGGGTTGTTCTTTTTTAGACATGTCATGTGCGTTTTTAAAAATAATTTCTCAAAGATGTGTTTCGTTAAGCTCTGTATATACATTTCATTTTTCAAATATTTTGTTCGTTCACTTTGGGAAGACAATGACGGGTGTTTCGACACATTATAACACTTATTATACATTCATTAATTATATCACCCAAGATATACCCCCATCGATGCTGCGCAAAATGGATATTCAGCATTTTGGGTGTTTGAATGCATACGCGCCATTTTCGATTCAGCTGTACAGTGTAATTTTATTTTGTATAAATATTATCATGTTTGCGTGCGTTTTCTTTGAAGAAGATGACAGTTTAAGTGTGGTTTGAAAGGCTAACAAAGGTCTTAGGTTCAGTGGTACAAGTGACATAATGAATAATCAGGGCCAGTGTGCAGCAGAAACGTAATTTCAGTTCGTGTATATTTGTCGTTATTTTGAAATGGGGGGGAGGGGGGCCGGGTCAGTGTTTCTTACATTGAGCGCTATGTATTTTTTGCTGTTATGTGTGACTGTGTATAAATGGACACCACTTTCAGCATGTAGATACAAATTAAAACACTGTCATGACAACTGTTTTCTCTTTGTCTATACTTAAAAGTTATGTTTAGAAAAGATAATAGATCTATATGTTGCAGCCCTGACGTATTTTTATTGATCAGGATTTACAAATTGGGCATACGGTTTCATGGATATACCAAAGAATTAGATTTTCTTTGGTACGTGACTTCGTTGAATGGGACAGTTCTGTAGTCCTATTGTATCCCAAGAGAAAAGTACAGTTCATTGGGGCTTTTTATTCGTGCTTATGCTAAGCAGTCACAAAAAATGGTACCCCACACAATTAATGAATTCACAGTAGTCTGCCTCCTATTTTGCAAATTGTAATGGAAAATATTAATCCAGCTAACTGGAGTGTGTGTGTACAGTGAACGAGTTATAAGCAATAGAAATAAAAACAAAAAATGAGTGCATTTGTTGTGGCACTGCACCACAGTCTAAAATAATTTTCATTTTAGAGGACGAGTTTCTCACCAAATGGGCCACTCAGGCCAACAAACGAGTCTTGCAAAAACTGGAAACAAAACCAGAGAACTCTTCTCCTTCAAAGTTAATAAGGAATTAAAATCATCACCGGCCAAACGTCATTAAGCTATGACAGCAAGAATAAAGGAAAGTATGAGACAAGACGAGGAGTTACGCCCAAAAAAAGAAGAAAACGAACATTCAATTAGGAAAGGGCTCTGACACTAGGCCACCAGACCCGAAGGAGCCAAAAAATAGGAAGCCAGGTGAAATTACAAAAGGCACAGCCTCTGTGCAAAAACTGAAAACTGACTCCCCTTCCTCGAAAAGAAAAAAAAAAAAAAAACAATGTGAAGAAGCCACAACATCTTGTGAAATTGGAAAACAAATATTTAATTCATGTCTGGCGGATCAGTTTAGTGATCCTGGAGTACAGCACATGGATGTTTCAAGTCAGTTCACCCCATTGTCAGAAACATGGGCACTAGAATAATTTGGCAGATGAGGAAGCATGTCAAGAGATACCGCAGGTTGCAAGAGGTTTTGAGGAAAACAGAGAAAGGATTATGAGTAAGCATTCATCATTTTAGGCAGGATTAATAATAAATGCAAAATGTCCTTTGTCAGCTTCAATAGGCCAACGTAATGTTGTTTTTCCAAATTATGTATGATACATAATACATATGTTTAGGGTCGGGGATGTGGGGGGGGGGGGGGGCTAGAAAGAAGTAGTATTTTTGGCCAGCTGTAAAAAGCTCCTGATGAGTTTTACTCACTCCGGTGTCAGCATTAGTCAGTAGTCTGCTTTTGTATATAAAACACAAGAAAAAAGAAAAAACAATTATTATATAAAGGAAAGAAAGAGACATTTTCTTTGGCCCAGAAGGCATGAGGGGTGAGGATGGGAAAAAGCACTTTACACAAAAAATAAAAATTTTAAAGGCACTAAAAGCTACTTTCGACAAATTTATAGTTCTTGGTGGAAATTGTGTTATGAAATATAGCATTCATTTACTTTGGGTAATACTTGTCATCTCGTCCTTATTTTTATGCATACATTGTTCTTTTTATGCTTAACTTCTTAAATTGGTCTTGCCCATCCGTCCCAAAAGCTTGTTAGCAAGATTGCTAAAAAAAATAGCTCTTCATAGACAAATTAAATGTTGTTGGCATATTTCTATGCATACGTACATGTAGATCAACTGATTCGATTTTTCAGGCCATTCTAGCAATTTGTAAAATTGTTAAGTTAATTTTTAAAACTGTTGGACTTCAACTTTCTTTATTGAAATCTAGTTAATTAGATTAATCCCAAACCACTGAACATGGGGCAATGAAAATTGGTAGACCTGTTTGAATACATACGTAGATAAACTCGGTAGAAAAGCCATAACAATTTTTCAAATATTTATGATGTTTTTTAAAACCTCTTGGGCTTGGACATTTTATTCAAATTCTGCAATGGGAACATGTCTTTTACGAACACAAATCTTATTTTATTATTCAGTACCAGTACCATCAGCTGAAATTGTGGACATACTTTAGCGGTTGTGCTGGCCCGATGTCCAAGACTTTCTTAAAAAGCTGACTGATCATTTTAGTGAAGGTGCTTGCTCACATCAGAGGAATGAGTGTTTTGAGGTAAATAATGTCTTTTTATTTTAAACTTTAAAAAAAATGTGTAATGGTGCTCTCATAGTACTTCTGATACTACGCCTCATGGAGGGAATACAATTACTATTATTTTAGTGACCGTCACCAATTTTTTTTACAGACACTTAATTTGACATATTCTTGACATAACATTTCAGTGAATTTCAACCAGAGTACTTTTTCACATATTGTTTTTGGTAGAGTACTTTTGTCTATTTGTTTTCTTGTTTAATTATGCTTGCTAACCTTTCGTGTTTGATCACTGTAGTAATTAGTACTGTGATTATAATGGTGGCTCATAATACAATCAATATCACAATGTCAAGATCACAATTTAATATTTATTACTGTATTTTATTATAGAAGTGTATGATGATTGTTACTAGTGAAACTAGCAGTATACATATTGACAAACGTGTATCACAATTTATATATTGACGAATCACTCCAGCTCGTGGATTAGAATCCTCATGTCCATCCATCTGTCCTGTTTGTGGCAAAAACTCGAGACTGCAATTTCATATAGAATTTTACCATAGTTTAAATGTTTTATAATCTTTATCACCTCAAGATATGTAATTAAAAAAACTTTTGTGTTTGTGCAGTTACAATGCCCACTGTGACTTCTAGCTGGATGAATTGATGCAGTCTATTCATATAACTAATCTAGCTGTAGGTTTTACATATTTAAAAAAAATAAAGATACACTGAACACTTTGTTTAACTGCAATATTTTCACACAGAATGTTCAGCCGACCTATGCTCAACTGGACACTGTGCTTGAAAGCCTTATGTATACTCGGCTACCAAGCCTAATATAAAATTCACAGGACTTTGGAAGCTTGGATTCTAGTTCAAGTATAGAAGGCATAACCCCTCATTCATCCTTCCAGAAAGAAATGGATGTGATTCCTTCATCCGTGGAGGAAATTGTGACTAGTACCCAGTAAAGGCCACTTTCAAAGAGCCAATTGCATGGTCTCCTAGAAAACATTTTACAAGCAGTGGCCAAGAAAGTTCACAGTCACACAAGGTAATTGTGCTTGCTTTTAATACCTTCTACTGTGATAGCAGAAGAGGGCTTACTACTTTGATGCTGTCCATTTTCTGTACGACCCAAATCAATTTTAATGAGATAGCATAGAAACTATTGAACTTAGAGCTATTAAATTTTGTTGGTATTTGTAGATGGCCCGATTGTGTTTCAACCTATTATGCAAAATTTTTCATACTGTATATTTTTTTTCAACATGTTTTACCAATCAATTTAAACAAAGTGAAAACCTTGTTATCAAGATTGAACTAGAACCACTTAGGGACTGATCGTTTAATGTGCTGGGGGGGGGGGGGGGCGGGGGCGGGGCGGGGATATTTCTGAAAACATATTTCTGGCCCTCAAATATCTTTTAAAAAAATATATTCTTGCTCTGGCTTAAAGAAAAGTAAAAAGTTATTTATCTATTATATTAGTTAAAAGCAAAAAAAAATTATCTTCAGGTACAAAAAAAAAAATATCCGGGTTCGAAAGAATACCCACCCCCACCCCTAAATATGTAACGGTCGGGTCCTTAACATAAACAAGACTGGACATTAAAGGCTTTGAGATCCCCAGGAACAACTGAAACTTTCATTCAGAAAAGTACTCATGGCATTTCACTTGTCTGATTTGGTAAATTGGTTGTAGATTTAATCAATCCACATAGAAAACTTGATTCAGTTTTTAAGATTTGTACGTGTCCAATTATGAAGTACTGTTAAAAATGACATAAACTTTTCAAAGTGGTTCCACTTTAGCATCACTTCAAGTTGCATTTAGAGGATCTCTGAGGTCATGTTAAAAATTGCACTCGGAAGGTAGAGTGCTTTCAGGATGAAAGCAAGTCCCAGCGTCGTAGACACCAATCAGCTAGCGCACTACTCTTACCATATTCATCTGAAGCACAGAAAAACGTCAAAGCGAGCATTCTTAGCAGCATGGACAATGTATTGCAAGAATCGATGATATTATAGCAAGATTTAGTGAAAAGCTCCCCACCAATTCCAATATGCCAAACAAAAATTGAGAGAACATGTAAGTTTTGTTTTGGTAGCAAGGGATACCAACACGAGTATCAGCAGTCTGATGAACCGTATCAATCCTACAGTTTTCAAATATACCATTAATGTCAACAGCAAAACATGTAAATTTCACGGAATGAATGGGTATTCGCTTAAGAAATGTGCAGGATTATTTAAAGTTCATGCCATACAAGCTGAGAACCAAGTCATGAAACAAAAAGCATCATATTTTATTCAGTTTTATACCACATAATGGAACATCGAAGTTTAAACTTTGCACTTCAGACAATCCATTCAAGTACTTTTAATAAACAAAGGAGAATTCCACTTGCAGAAGACCTTAGGAAATTAAATCAACACATTGAAACAAAGCTACTCTTCTTCAGCAGTCATTTGAAGAAAAGACCTGATCAAACTACTTGGAGAAAAATAGTTTTAGTAGTATTGGCCAAAATTGTCTTGTCCAACCGAAGAAGTGGTGGAGAGATTGAAAGAAGATGTCCCAACATGCAGAGGGAATCAACTTTGGGTAAACGGTGCAGGAAGAAGTTGCCAACTCATTAACCCATTTTGAGCTAAAACTAGCCAAACATGTAGATACGGGGGGAAGGTGGGCTACATGTACCCGTGATTTTCACTCAAAACCACAGAAAAACAAAAAAGTCTAACAGATGTATAAAATCAATTGGAATCAGTGCTATAACAAGTATGTATTTGCAAGAATAGGAAATGCACAGACACCGAAACAGTTCCAATGTGCTCAGAAAGTATGAAAGAGAATGTAATGCGTTTCAGCCTGAGCTTTTAACATCGACATGGCTAAGGAAGCACATTGCAACTATTTTCCCAAATCTTAAATCGGAAAGAAAATGAGCTAGGTTCATTAGCATCCTTCTTGGGTCATGATATACGAATTCGTCGACCACACTTTAGACTGCCAGATGTCACGATTCAGGCATTCAAAGTGAACAAGATTCTCCTGGAACTTGAAAGCGTCAACATCCAAAAATTATGGAATCCTGTTAGGGCCAATCGCTCCATCGTGTAGTATTCGGTGGTGCGATGGAGAGATGAAGCGATATGATGGAGCGATTCGATGGTGCGACAGTGCGATGATGTGATTGTAATTTCATCGCTCTGTGCACACCTAACTTCATGTGACTTTCACAATCTCGCGGTACTTGCACTTGGTCACGTGGTAGAACAACAATGGCGACTATCAGCTTTAGAAGACCTATCGATAGTGATTGTAACTATTTTTTTTAATGTTTAATGTAATTTTTAACTGTACGTGTCAAGACATGTTGATGAAAGGTACTTGTTGAAAATTTTGTTATCAATCACAGTCGATAGTTTGCAGCTATAACGTAAAACACGAAAGTCAATCAATCTTAAATTACAGCATAGTCTGCGCAATATACGTCTCAAATACGATGCTTCTGTAAGTTCACTGTGGTAGACGTAAGTAGGTCATAGGCGAAGAGAATGAAATAGATGATTTATGTTGTAAATCAAATTCATGAATGTTTAAAAAAAAAAAAATATTTTAAAGAAGAATGAAATGCTTAGTGACAAAGTCGGGCTCCAGTGATTGGGCCATGTAAAATTAATCATTAGATTCACATTGTCCACCCACCCACCCCTTCTACCCCGTTTCAAAAAATGTACCGTCCCAATTAAAAAATAAAATAAAAAAATTGAGGTCTCGAAAGTACCGTTCGAGTTTCAATCTTTTTCGAATCCGAAAACATTCGGTTTGAGGTTGACAAAACACCGAGAAAAACACACGATCATTTAAAATTAGAGATGTTTGTTATTTTACGCATTAGAAATGGACACAATACTTTATAGTTAAACACCGGTTCGGTATTTTTTTATTTTCTTTAGTGAAGGCGACTATTATGTATTGTATACAACGAATATTGAAATGGGTTAATACTGATTTTTTTTCAGTTTGGGTTCTAAATCAAAATCCCAGTAGAGGTTATTAAAAGGAGTGGCTATTTACACGTACGTTACAGGTGTATCTTGGGGTGGGGGGTACTAGGGATGCGCCCCTCTCCTCCTTTGTTTTTTTTAAATCTGGGAACACATTAATTTAATACAAAATTTGCAATCAAAACATGATGATGCTTCAGCTTCCTCTATGTACGTGTCAATAAGAAATATGAATACCGACACGACCTTAGAACGAGCGTTGCCGGTATTCCTTTATCTTCTTGTGTTTATAAATTATATTGAAATAATGGTGGTGTTGTGGATTCTAGCATTGTCTCTGATAACTTAAGCGGGAGAGGTTTCCTCTTTAGTTCGATCGCTATAGCACTGGACTTTGAATCGGGCGGACGCGGTTCAATCCCGGTTGCCACCAAGTTGTGTCCAGCAAACACAACCATGGCAACGAGGATAACTTGGTTAAGGAGGAAGAATTGATGGGTTGAGGATTGACCAATCCCCAAAAATGTAAAAGGGAGAGGAGTATTGTGGATTCTATCACTGTCTCTACTAGACTGCGCTCAAAAGGTTTCCTCTTTAGCTCCATCAGTAGAGCACTAGACTTTGAATTGTTTGACCGGGGTTCTATCCTGGTAGCCACCAAATTGTGCCTAGCAAACACAACAGCGGGAATGAGAAGCAGATCGTCACGTCAATTTCTGCAAAACACTGGAACGGAGAGACGCTGGCAACGTCACTGTATTGTTTCCAAATCTCGCTGTGTAGGAGTAAACGTGAGAGCCCGGACTTGACAACGATGCAATATGGCGACGGCTCATTGTTTCAAGGACATTACTTAATTGGTTGAATTGTAATAGTGCGGCTGTGATTTTAAATGTTTTACGGAGTATGGCTCATTTAAACTCTGATGACGCTGTGACCAATTCCTCGGATAATTCAGTTAGGATTGTTCCCAGTTTCCAGGATGCAACGTTCAAATATGACTACTCGATCGGGCAGCCATAATTGGACCCACAAAACTAAACATGTTCGACTATTGACTTCTATTGTATATTTTCTTATTACCTATTACCCTTCTTCCCTGGGGTCGCTTGTAAACAGCATAGATGAAAAGAAACGGTTGGTCAATGCTCCATCCATCATTACATAAACTACCATGAAACCTATCAAGTTTGCCAACCGCTTCCCATACGTTTAGATAAATTTGACAGATTGTGGCTGTTTTTGAGGCAAAATATGCGATGGGCCACCTAAACCCGGCGAAACCGTTAAACATCAGCTCGAAAACATGGGTTGCAAGCTCGATCTTTTTCTGACCCTTAAGCATGACATCAATTCTGTTGTTTACCTACCCCATGTCCACAGCACCAACCAAGTTCCATTCATCCCCTTCCTTTGCAATCTGTAAGTCGTCTTGAATTGTCATTTCACCATTCTAGGTTCCACCATCCTTTCCAAAGTCACTTATATTTCGTCTTTTGGCCTCTCTAACTATCTAAGTCAACTTGTCGTCTACAAATCCGGATTGCTGTTTAATTTGTGTAGTACTTCAAAAGACGTTTCGATGGCAGTGTTAGAAAACCGGACGACCTAAGGTCCTGATAAGCTCTTGATGGCCTGCAATATAGGCTCAAAGAAAAACTTATAATATCCCGATTCCACCGCCTTTGTCTTGGATCCTTCTCCTTCTCATTATTTCTTAGTTGAGATTCCAACAGAGTTTTAAAATTCTCTGGTGCGCCACTAAACGTAACAACTTGAAGCAGCTTATTAGTTTCGGTGTCGTCATCTGCAGTCCCCCCCCCCCCCCCGCAATGAACAGTGATGACTGACTAATCTGATTCCAGTAAATTATGAAACATGCAAAATATACATGCCATAAGCATTTTGTCAGCAATGTTCAAGTCTATGAATATGCAACTTGACAATGTTACTGACTGGGAAAACTTTAACACTATTGGGTAATTTTGTTACTGCAAGAATACTGGAATCTGCACTATAATTTGTACATTTACAAATGCTACAACTTCAAATTTTGTCCCAGTATTTATTTCACACAAAAAAACGTACATGGCCAAATCTTACTTTATTAGCACTTCTATAGAAAACTGTGGAATTATTTAGTTTGATCATCCTTGAGTATTCATTACCATAGATAAGTTGCTGTTTAATTCTAGTCGACTAAATGAGACAAAGGAATCAGTGTAAGGCACTTCATCCAAATATGACTCTAAAGCATGAAAGTCTACTTTGTCAAGTTTTTTGTTGTTTTAACAGCACCTAAAATGTATACACTTTCAGCTAGCTTCTGTTCTCTTTTTAGCAAATTAGGATTTTCAATAGAATCACATATTGATTCTTCAATTGATCCCTTTGATATACATTTTTCTTTATTTCTGGTAATTTTTAAAAGAAATTCCAGTTATTATTTGTGAATCAATATTTTGTGTTGCACGTATTGTTTTAAGAACAAATCCATTTCTATCGTCAAAAGGAAAGCAGCTACGAGTATACAAGGGCCCAGATTTCTTACACTGTCAGCTATGTGAACAAGTTGATGGATATTTAAAGTCATATAACACTCGTTATAAAAGGAGGAAAATTTTTCACAAAAAACTGAAATGTAATATTTCTGCCTTATTAACTTCATTTTTACTTGAACCAAATTTAAGAAGTAGATATATGGCTTGTACTAACTTTAGATAATGTTGAAATCGTGCAGTATCTAAAATATTTTGTAAAACCGGTGCGCCATAGTAGAGCAGAAATGACCTGAATTCTGATGCCTTCGAATATTTTAGATCACCGATAGATCGTGGCAATCTTGTTATTTCAAATGTAGGATGTATATACAGTAATAATTCATCAACTTTACAAACTGAATTGTGAAAATTAAAAGGTTTACTAACAAAATCTTTTGAAAACCATAGTCTCAACAACAATTTTTGGACACCCAGTAAAACACCATGCATGTAGTCAATTGCAATGCCATTAATTATGCAAAACGTGGGAAAAAGAAGAAGCCATTTTTTGTCCTTGTTTTTTCATGGGAACTATTTCCTTTGAATCCCTTACAACATCTTCACTGTTTCATGTAGGTCCTTTAGGATCTTCATGAATACAAGGGAAGACATGACCGTGTCCTTTTCCTACCTTTGCAGTCTTGTCTTCTTGGGTACACTTCCAGCATCCAAATGCACCATTAAACTGCACCGAGTTACAAAGTAAGCTACGTGCTGGTAAATCTGCAGTTCCTACCACAAGAAAGCCTTTGCATATGCATATGAATGTGCCTCTCTTAGGTGATGAGACCTCTACTCCTTCATTAAAAGTAGACTTGCTCTGTTGGAATGGTTTTAAAAAGTACACATTGATGGTTTATCTTTGCCAAACCATAATCCTGCTAAAATCATGTTTTCAGGCATCATTTTAAGTTTGTATGGCAATTAATTTATAACCATGTATACTGGCCATATTTAAGTATTGCTGCTTTTACAGAGAGGTGATCCATCAATGTTGAATCATAAATATCTTCATAAACTTCTCCAAGTTTTAGTGAAAATCGTCCTTGTAACTTATTATACAATTAACTTTGAGCAAATTTACTTCGAATCTGGTCAATTACATGTAACTCTATAAAATAGGGCAGTTTTTCAGTAAACACCTTCTTACAAAATGTATATGTGCATGATTTTTTTTCTTCAGAATTTTCAACAATACCTCAACAAGTCGGACAATAAAAATGCTTTATTAATTGATTCCTCAAGTTTTTGAAGTAGTTTTTGAATGCATGACAACTATAACTCAAATTATGATTAGCATGCAATATTAGTGAAATTATATTCAAAAGTTGTTGTATTCCATCTCCTGTTATGTTATGTTTAGATGTAAATACAGCTAGAAGTAACATGAATGCTCCTGTTGTCACTGAAGATCCTTCATAAAGGGGTTTTTAATCTATATCATCACCACTGCTGTCTAAACAATCACTTGCAAACCGAGGTTCCTCTTCAAAAAGCGTAAAATTCTTTTCTTCCAACTCATAGTCTGATTCTAACTGAATCGATGAAAATTCTGTTATTTCTGGATCACAAATTTCTTAGTCATTTGTAAAATATCTGAAATCATCTTCAACTAATTTATATTTGTCAGAAAATCTGAGTAAGCTTGTAGATACATTTTGTATTCTTTCCATTTCTATATCACGTTTGAAAAATTTAGTAATTGTTGCAGAATTGTTCACTGTAGTATCATTTGTGGCCTGCAAAATAGAAAGATTTTTCTTAATAAAACTTCTTGAAAAATGGAGTAAGAAAATTTAAAGGCCAACATGGATCGTAATGAGGAAAAAAGGAGACATTAATTAAGCTCAATCTTAAAAATTTTCTTTCATAGTAACATTCCAGAATGGGAGGAGGGGGGCAGGGATCTTTAAGTTTGTAGAATATTAAAGCAGCCTTCGTTTGTATTTGCCCATGTTTTGAAACTGTCAACTGACAAATACACACCTTTATAAATACATGCACATTATAATATTCCTTAAATACACACTCATGTTTATGCATGTTGATAAATTGCTCATGTAAGCAGTTATGTGTGTCACAATCAGATTTCAATTTGTTGGATCCAGAATCCGGTGGATGTGGTGTGCACCCCCTATCCTACACAAATGGTACAAAATGTAAGGCACGCACCCACTTTTCTCCCCCCCCCCCCCCCCCACCACCACCACCACCACCACGCACACACTTTTTTAAATTCCTGGATCCACCAGCAGGTTTGAGACTCGCTTTCTAATATAACCAGTTTAGGTCGATGTACACAAGTAAAATCTTGATATTCCGTCATGATTTTCCGGAATTAATTAACAATGCAAACTTACATGTTCTTCTGTGTTGACTTCAGCAGTTTTGTTGTCGGTACATGGTAGAATTGCAATTAGTTCCTCTTCGTATTCTTTTCTTATTTTATCGGGAATTTCTACAGTGCCCTCGTTTAATTTCTTTTTCCCGTATGGACCACGTATTTTTTTAGCTGTCTTTTGATTTTCTGTAGGTGCATTTTATTGTAGACACTGGCTACTTTTAATCTTACACAGAAAAATGACGAAATTTAACTGATAAAGAAGGTCGCAGTTACAAACACATTGAAGTATCGGGTTACACACGTGACAACTGCATAGCAGTATACTGTGGTCACCTTCAATGAGAGGTCGACTGGAAATTAAATAATGCTATTTATTTAATAAATAAAAACCTACATGATTACTAAAGTAAATATGAATAACTTTGTCATTTGTTAACAAGACTTTTTTGTTGTTGTTGCTATAATTGTATATTGATAGAGACATCTCTGTTGCAGACTAATTAATAAAAAAAATTACAAAGTTTTCGAATAATTTCTTCTTGAAGAGCCTTCTATCTACATGTGCGGAGGATAAAATACGATTGCATTGTGACCAGTGAGACGCTGAGAATTTACCGCCGATCGCCATTTTAAGAGTGAGTTTCATCGGTTGCATTAGTTTTACTTTGAAAATGTATTAGATATGTTTTCGTGTATTTATTTTACTGAGGACAGTTCCCTCAGTGTTGTGGGTAGAGCAGGCAAAAACCTACGTATTATTCATGAATGGAAACCAAGAGAACAAGTAGAAATGAAATGGGGCAAAAAATTGTTCCACGGTACCATCATACAAATTGGGGGTAAGTATAATAACGAGTTTTTAATACATCTTCGATTTAAAACCATGCGTATCAGATTTAATTTAAATAATTACATCACAATTAAAATATCAATAAATGGTTGTTGATGTAGAGAGCATGCACGTTTGCAATGTTAACAAAATCATATTTGATAATTAAAATGTGTTGTCACTGTCATCCTTTTGTTGAATGAAAGACAGTAAATTATCTTATATAATTGTGTGATGACATATCGCTGTATAAAAAATCAAATCGAGGAAGAAAGAGCACTCGTGCATGCACGTATTTTGTAACGACTTCGTAAGTTACGATTTAAAAACTCTACAAAAAGCTGTATATTAATCCTAATTAAGCAAAACAAATTTACGAATAATTTAAATAGAAATACAAAAAAACTGATCGCGAAGTGATTTTAATATTTAGGTAAGTCTTTCTAGGTATGGCTCGTAGTCAAATATTTCCGGAAATACGAATCAGTATTTGATTCTAGCTTAGTATTGATTGCGCAGTAAACTTGTATCCGGTTGCTATTTTTAGGTTGAACATACTGAGGTTTGTACGGAAAATATAACGATAAATTCATTGAAGAAAAAAACCACCTGGTTGATAAATTTTTGACACTAAACATTTAAACAACTCATGCCTTTTCTTAAAGTACTCTTTACAACTGAATGCGATAGACCATCTCGGACCATATTACAAGACATGACCGTGTCAAAAGACAACACGTACAGTAATTCGAATCCTGTATTTTTTTAAAGTCTGGACGCAGGATAACTCGGACCCTATCTTTTTAAATCTTTTTGTCTTTGTTTATTTTTAAAAACACAATATTATTTAATACAATCAACAGTCGCGTTGGACCGTTGTTTTTCTTCATCTTTTTAATAAACCAAGTTGTTCTCTGCCACTTTTTTCTGATACGACCCGTCATGTCAAAAAAATAAATAAATAAATAAAAAGTCTACTTTTTCATTAGATTAGAACGGGTGAAAATCTCTTATTATTATAACCTTTGTTTCAGATAGTGAAGAAAACTTAACTAAAATTTGCAAATTCAGCCAATAATAAAGTTCTGAAAAAGACTGACCATGAGAAAAGTACAGTCCTCGAGGATCTTCTGTCCTTTTCTGTGGGAAAATCAGGACAACAGGCAGGAAAAAGATTAAGAGTAGAAACAGAAAGGCTTAAAGAGAGCAGATTCCAGGAGAGTGATAGCCCCAAAAAAGAAAAAAGACGAACAGGGGGACAAAACTAAAGATAAAGATAGAAAAGATAAATGCATCACACCAGCCCAGAAAAAATAAACAGAAAAGAAGAAACTGCGTCTTTGGAAATCGAAGAGCAAATAAATGATATATGCAATCTGAGTGCAGTGTTTTCGTCCGCATCTGATGGTTTGTCAGAGCAGTTCACTCCTACAGAAAAGCCATCAGATGCCTTTATAGGGGATGAACACCACCCAGCACCTGCCACCTCTCTCTCTCTGCAACTCAGAAGGTGGTCAAAAACAGATGAGGCTACAAAACAACATGCTCCGATCATAGACAATGCAACGAAAATCATATTATAGGAAAACAGTCCAGTCCCTGTAATGCCTCCAAGGGACACTCCTCTCACTGCTACTTGGAAGGTGTGTCAAAACAGCGAAGAGTCAACTAGAAATGACGTACTTGATCCTGATCATACTCGAGAGCAAGGTAATCCTCAAGGTCTATTGAAAGTTGTAAAGTTTTGATAATTATTCTTTTACAGGTTTTGGCAGTAAATTATGATAATAAAAACAACTAATTAAATATTCAGTTTTGGAGATTTCCTGCATGTCTCTTGGTGAAAATTGCAAGATTCGTCATTAATGTAGACAAAATATGTCATTCTTACATCAAATATTGGTGTTGACAATTGTTAGACATCATTGAATCAGAACACTTGATATACAGTGTATACAGAATTTGTTTTAAAACAAACTGTTTTTGTAAGTTAATGGCAGTAAAAACCAAATACATGATGTAATTTTTTTTTTTTTTTTTTTTGTTTTGATTTTTTTTTTTTTTTTAAATAAGACACTAGATTTTAATTAAATTATAAGGATTTACGTGTACCATAATGTTTTTTTAGCCTTTAAAAACTGTCATCAAATTAATGCACACTCTGAAAAACCAGGAAGTGCCCCCGCAAATTAGACGGAATGCTTTAACATCCTTTCAGGTTAGTTCTTAATTATTGACTTAGAAAAAGTAAATTCTTGAAAAATTAACATTATATTTATTATTTTATAAAAATTATTTTATTACTGGTAATATCTTTAAGTTTGTAAGTAACTGCAGTCTTTTTACATGTATCAAATCAACAATAATCTTTACATTTTAGCACCTCCGCCAAAAGTTATTGAACTTTTCCAGCTACTTTTGCATCCAACTTTGAGGCAATACATAACTAAGATGGTAGAGCAGTTTCCATTGTTTAGGAGTGAAAATAGGGTAGGTAATAACTAATATGATTAAGTAGTAAAGGTACATACACCATACATAATCTTGTCATACATGTGTAGCATATATGAATATAACAGTAAAGAAAGATTTTCTTTTACAGGACAGTCTTCATCCACAACCACATTACACAGACTTGGACACAGACTCGCAGTTGATGATACCAAATTCCCAGCATATCAATTCAGAACCATTTGGAAGCTTTCCCTCGTCCAATTGCTCACCACTTTTCCTGTCACAACAATCCACCACAACGCAATAGTCGAATATTGGAAATCATTTTCAGCAATTCACACCCATGCCAGCTGGACAAAATAAGATACCAACAGCTATACCTTATGCACCTGCTCATCCGATGCAGTCAGGCTCACAATATGCAACCTTTACGGACACCCAATATTCCTCCACAAATTCAAACACAAGTCTGTTTCAAAGTTCACCAATAGTAAGCAAAACACATATCACCAATCTGCCTTCCAGCACCTACAGATCACAGAAATCGAGCCTTTAGTGATTCATCCATTAGCATTGGAACTAGTTCACCAAGAACCTTATCCTTACAAAATAAACTGCCAGTTATAGAAACGCCAAGGACGTCCCTAAGAAAACAAAAACAAAATGATCTAGTGACAAAATCATCATCTGAAAATGTAAGTTGTCTGAAAGAACTGATTTGTTACTTTATATATCAATTAGTTATCTTTTTATGAGTGTTCGCGTGTTCATTGCATTAGAAAAAGAAAAACAGTAAAAGTCAACAATCCCACAATCATAAGAGTAAAACCAACACCACTGAACCCACCAGCATATAAGCAAATAGCAGAACAAGTAAGACAATGACAGATAACCCATGAGAGTCTAGATCCTGTCTTGGAGTGGTCACAAATATGTTCATGAATATTTTATTTCATTATTTATTCGAAAATTTGAAATTTAAGCTTGATGAAGAAAGTCTTTCAAGAGTTAATTTATATTTAAGAAAGAACATACTTTTTCTTAATTCTCGTGCACTGATAGGTTCATAGATCCTCAAAAGGGTTGGAGGGTTGTGCACTTTCTTAAAGCCTACATTTTGGCTCATTATAAGAGGGAAGGGGGCTACACATGTAGGAAATCCTTATTTCTTTTCACAATAAGTGGAGCTGGGTCCCTTGCAACCCCTTAATGCATGAATATCATTTAATTAATATTCTTGTGCTCCTTAATATCAATTTTATTATAATTTATGTTTCCCTTATTTGCTACTATTGTGATCAAAATGTCGAACTAATACAAGAGAATCATTTTAAGCACGTCACCTTGAACTGTTTTCATTGAAATACTTTTCAGACAAGTAAACTTATTGGTAACAGATCTGTGACTATTGATAAAGACGTTATTGCCATAGCAGTGAGGTTTTCAATCAAATCATCCAGACCAGCCTACACTAGCAATGAAATTAATGCCTGGATTGTTTTCCAATGAAGAGATGGCCCAGTCCAGAGGACATGGATTGCTGGCAAAAAAAAAGACGATTTAAGGCCCGTCTTGGACAAAGATAAAATTTCAACCTTGATTTCTTTCTATAATAACGATAATTGTTTAAAAAGCATTTGTCCAGTTATCATTGTTTAAACAAAACTGGTTAACTCCGGTTAATAAAGCTTTCCACATTGCTTATACTATAATTGATTTAAGCCAAACTGAATACATTTATTTTATTATGTTAGACAAAGTTATGAACATGAGGGCTTAACACAAACAAAAATACAGAGAAAAAAAATAATAGCATGACGAGTCAGTTTGATTTTGTATACTGGGCACCAAACCAAAAAACAAAAGACGAAAAATGTCTAGTCTAACATATTCAACATTTATTATTGATTGAGTAATATTTTATTGATTATTAATATATTTAATATTCTTTTTTTATAGTATGTAAAATGTTGGAGCAAAACTAACAACTTGAAGGACCCTGATGATACAGAAATAAATGAGGCAATAACAGAAGGAGTCAGTTATGCAGGAAAGATAGTTAAAAAAAAGTCTGCCGAAACAATAATGTGAACGGACTTTCTATTTTATGTGTTCAATCAATGTTTAATACATATCCAGTAATTAAGACTGTTACAATTCAATTTTGATGTATACGTTAAAAAAATAAATATTGCATATACTTCTGTGATAATTTATCTCCTTGACAATTTCCTTAGAGGTTGAATATAGCTGAATATATCAGTTAAAGGTCAAACATACTTAGTTATATCATATTGTTAAATTTCATTGCCATGTTGGCATTGTTCAAAACATTGCCAACTTTTCAACCCCATTATGCCAGCTACAGAAACCCGTGTCTGCACCAAAAACCCGTGTCTGTACCAAGAACCCATGTCTGCACCAAGAACCCGTGTCTGTACCAAGAACCCGTGTCTGCACCAAGAACCCATGTCTGCACCAAGAACCCATGTCTGCACCAAGAACCCATGTCTGCACCAAAAACCCGTGTCTGTACCAAGAACCCATGTCTGCACCAAGAACCCGTGTCTGCTCCATGTCCAATGAGAATCCGCGTCATTATTCTTTGTACATATAAAGTCACGGGGTTTTTACGGGCTAATTTAAATATTTCGGTCAATAACCCACCTCCTAGCCGTGCGGATTTCTTATTTCCGTGTGGATTTTTCAAAGATTGTAATAGGAGTGGAATTTCAAATACACGGCTTTTAATAACCAGAATCCCTTACAAATCCGTGCCTTGACCAGTTGGTTTATTTCGTACGGATGGGCGTGATATAAACAATACAACCCATCTCTCCTATCTAGCTCTAGATTGTCATCATTATCATCAACAATGGGAAATCCCAACAATATCATATTCACCAATATTTCTCCTCTCATCATCATACATCGTAAATGTATTGCTTAAAGTAATTTTTTTTTTCCCGAATGTTATACTCGCAATTTCTGAGAAAATCGATCATCTTCCTATTGATTTCAGACAGCAATGGCTCGATGTAAGATCGTTTAAGTTTTGCTAAGCTTGGCAGGAAGCGGGTATCCTTGTTACATTGTAGCTACTTTTTATTTGCTACTAAACAATGTCCGCTAAGACCAAAGCGCCACATACAACCTATTCACAATCATAAAAATCATTACAAATTAGACCCCGGATAAATTATTACAACATAAGCTTCCCACATATCTTGTATTGCTGTTCTCAAATCTTTCAACTGTTTGCCAAAAGAAAAACTTATGTGTGAGGAACTGTAAGTCCTAATTTCGTAGCGTCACCTCATGTAACAGATTACTTCAGACTATAGCAGGGATCGATCGATAATGATAAGCGATAAAAAAAATATGACTCTTATTTGTAGATCGCAGACTCGACTGCGTTATGTAGGACAAACAAATCAGCTTTTGTACTACGATACATATGGCGGAACACGTTTAAAAGATTACATCGGCCCCTGAAAAAGGAAAATATCGTGGTGCTACAAGGCATTGTTGCTTTGGACTTTGAAACAGCGATAGTAGATATTCAGATCATGAATATATGACAGGTTGGCTTCCATTTCCAAAACAGAAAAAAAAATTTAAAATATAAATTAAAAAAAACCCGAGAAGTACCAACGTTGGGTGCGTGCATGTTGACGGGAAAATTTGACTGCTAACAAAATCACAAGATCTGCAGTAAACATTTCGTAGGTGGAAATGGACCGACGACGGCTCATCCCGAACCTATCCCAGCAATATTCACGCCAAAACGGGTTCGATATTTACGTCTATTTATAACAAAAACAAGACAATTTTCTATTCACATCGACGATGTGGGAGTGGTGGAGGGATGTGCTAGTAACGCAAGCTCTTTCAGTTCCTTGACATAGGGGCGGATACAAGGTTGAGAATAAGGGGGTCCAGACAAAAAAAATAAAATAAAATATTTAAATAAATAAATAAATAATTTTTTTTAAAAAAAACGTAGACGATAAAAACTTAACTCAAAAGATTTTTTAAATAAAAGAAATACGAAAATAAACATAAAATTGATTGAATTGAGTAACTTGATAGCATAATTTAGCACTGACCGGTTCAATATTTCGATTTTTATGGTGTCTTGCCTCCACACTCATCGGACTGCCTGGACCTCTCCATCTGGATCTGCCCATGTTGTTCAACTTGTTTTGTGCTTGGGCACATGTCAAAATAAAAAACAAAAAGGTTAGGGTTGCTAACAGGCACCCTTTTTCATCCATTTTTAATGTATATATCTGGGTCCCTCCCTGTTCATTTGTATACTTAAATTTTATATGCACGTATTAACAATTTGTTCAATTTATATATTACAAAGTAAGACATTTTTTTTTTTTTTAATGTAATTTTAGCGATTTTCCCGAAGAAGAGAGCTCCAACGCCAAGGTCCACAACTGTGTCTAAAATGTTACTAATGGAAGTGTCAGAGATAATGCTGTCTTTACAAGACAACCCATCACTTCCAAATTCGTCAGATTCTCAATATCTCCATATGTGGTGTGTTTTTTATAGGGGGGAATTTCATTTATATTTGGTGCTTTTGACATTATATGATGTTGTTTGCTTATTGTGGTGTATGCGGTAGTTTTGATATTAGGTGGTTTCGTCATTATACGCGGTGCTTTGGACATTATATGATTTTGTTTTGCTTATCATGTGCGGTAGTTTTTACATTATATGCGCTATTTTGTTATTTACGGTGCTTTTGTAAATATATGTAGTGCTTTCTAGATAATATGCAGTCAATGTTTCTTTATATTCGGTGTTCTACTCCTTTTCCATTATATTCGGTGGTTCTGTCATTATCTGCGGTACTTACATCGTCATTCTCGGTGCCTTTGTCATTATATGTGGTTGTTATTTCATTCCTTTGCCATAATGATGATAATAATATTTGAAACAATTCGTGAATCGACCGAATGAACCCGGATCACAATTATCTTCCTTATATAATCCCTACATTCGTTTGTGCAGTACTGAACTTTCCTGCGTGTCCACATTGTAATATATCATATGTTATTCTAAAGTATCTTCAAAGATGAACTCACGGTGAAGTTCTTGTCATAGGTTATCCAGCATTTTTTTGAGAGGCCGGACGGTAAACAAAACAACGTGCACTGGGTCACAGATTTCACTTCCGGATCAGCAATAATCCCTCACTACTCACTGTGCACTGTCGCCAAAATACACACACAACCACACCATAATACTCATATTCTAAAGAATAAATAATTTCCTTTAAATCAAGACCAAGAATGCCTAAATCGAACTCGTGCATCAACACTACAATGAGAGAGGAAAAGTCCTGGGACTACTTTAATTGTGACCCGAGTCCTATCAGGGCAACTTATTTATGGCCAGTTTTAGTCAAACTCTTATATTTGCATGCAACACCTATTTTAACTTTACTCACGAAGTCGTTTTGATTTTCACAGCAAACAAGGTGTGTGACAACTGTTAGAAGTGTGTTGTGTTGGTATTTCGCAGGGTGCAGTTTTTGGGCCAAGTGCTTTTGAGACGCCAAAACTAAATTTGCTATATCTTCCTTAATATTAGAAATTTTTCAATGCAGTAAAAACTTAATTGTAATACAAGATAATTTCTATCTGCAAATATGTTTGCAATATAAAAATATTGATAAATTAAATTTTAATAGAATTTTTAATAAAAATTTAAATTTAGGAAACTAAATTTTAATGTAAAATTACATTTTCATACACATTTAAAAAATGAAACTGTTAAATTTTAGACTGCAGACTTGACAAATGAATGGTATTTAAAACAAGTGGTAGCAGGGTCTGTACAACTTTTAACATTTTGTCCAGGGGTAGTTAAGCAAGATAGCTCACAGTGATTTTCAAATTGCAATTCTCCTGTTCAAATGTAAATAGCTGTACATTCTAAAGAAACAATGATAAGTACTATGTTCCAGATTTATTAGGTCAGATACTCAGCCAGTTGTTAGTATAAATAATAGCACATTTAAATTTCCCATTTTGATGGAACAGGACCATGTTTTATAGCAAACATGTATTGCTTTTAAATGTCAATAACCACAAAAGGAAACAATGTAATAGGAAAATACAGCTGCAGGGAGGCTCTACCTTACTGAACAGTGGTGCTGATCTCTCTCATAAAGACCTAAGCCATGTCTTTGATGTACTATATATCAGTGTGGTAGTATGAACTAATCCTGCTAACTTGTAGCAGGTACATTGGACATGTCGTAATGAGACCTTGGTGTCACCACCTGACTGCTGGAGAGCATCCAAGCTAATCCAATCCTTCCACCTTGTTCCAAATACCACGCTAGACCCGAAAAGATGTAACATGATTTATTTAATCTTATAAATCAGTAAGATGTAGGTAAATGACGTGAAAATGTGCTAGATATGGAGATTACAAAATGACATTATTGGTGCAAGCAAAGGAAAAAGCATCAAACTTGACATAGTGACATTCAGAAATGTAAAGCAATGGACGTGCATTTCAGTGATTTTTCATCCCCAAAATAGATAAGGTTTCTAGAAGTGTGTTTATCAGATTATGTTCAGCAATTTACAGGCTAAATATGTAATAAGGGACACTAGCTATCTTAAAGTTAAGGCAATGTGGGGATGGTGAGACTTCATTATAATCAAAAATTATTGGTGCAACAATTAGTACATACCAGTATACAGGGAATTTAAGTGACAACGTACTAAATTAAAAGATATTACCATAAGTAAGCTAATTTATGATGGAAATAACATTTTTGGATATTTCAAGTGGATACAGCCAATTATGTGCCTCACAGATCAACTATAGGTACAAATAGATCATATATCATCAACTAAATGTGAAATTCTGATCTCCAAAAACGATTGAAATTTGCATATGTGCAACATGTACTTTGCAAATTTAATTAAAATAATCTGTTTGAAATTTTCTAGTGTATTTGTAAGTGTGTCGGTTTACAATTATTAAGTAGAATGGTTCATTAGAAGTTGATATCAGATGATGCTACAATACCGCACTCTGTCAAAGTAAATTCATGATGGAAATAACATTTTGGCATATTTCAAGTGCATACAACCAAATATGTGCCTAACAGGTCACACAATAGGTACACTTAGATCCTATATGATGTACTAAATGTGAAATTCTGATCCCAAACATTCTAAAAGATGTATAAATTTGCTCATGTGGGACATGTAACCATGTTATGGTCAGTTTTGTCAATCAATGTCTGAACCAAAATTTACAATAAAATGGAATGCATTCTGTGTTAGACTTACGTCATTTTGTAAATAGACCTGGGGAAAGTATATTTTATCCCTTTGACCTATATTTCTTTTGACATTTTTCATTTTCTGACAGTTTAAAATGGCTTTGTAGACAACCTGAGTAGGCTCTACTATAGAGTTTTCATCTCCATCCTCTCATTAAGTACCAAATAACTGTGTTTATAAACAATTACTGAAAGTCATACAAGCAGATATGTGTTACTCATATAATCACCCTATCATAAACATATAAAGTAACTGCTTGGACCCATACTAAATAGTATAAATGACCTAAAGGCACAATATCAACTAAAAAGGTGTCTTCGTGTGTTTTGAATAAAGGCATCATTCTGACATTGAAAGATATTTTCTCTGACAGAATTTGAACATTATCCACAATTTGAAATTGTATATGGTGTAGCAATACATACACGATGATAATAATGAGCATCAACCCCATAGAGACTGTAAATATGAACACAAAATTAATCTTTAATAATAAACTTGGGATTTCAATTTAAATTTGTATGGCACAGACACTGATAGGGCTCAGATCACAATTAGTTTTCCTATATAGTTCTTACATTTGTTTGTCAGTACAGAACTTTCCAGGCTGTCCAGATGTTAATAAATCATATGTCAAAGATGAACTCACGGTGAAGTTCTTGGCATTGGTTATCCGGTATTTTTTGAGAGACTGGACTGTAAACAAAACAGCGTGCAGTGGGTCACAGATTTCACTTCTGGACCAGCAATAATGCCTCATTACTCAATGTGCACTGTCGCCAAAATACACTCACACAACCACATCATAATGCTGATATTCTAAAGAATAAATAATTGCCTTTAAATCAAGACCAAGAATGCCTAAATCTAACTCATGCATCACCACCAAAATGAGAGGAAAAAACGCTCTAAAAATAGACTGGGACTACATTCGTGGGTATAGACCCAGAAGTAATAATTGTGACCTGAGTCCGAATGTTACCGATTATTTCAATCGGTTTCAATGTATCTGAACATCGAGCACAGTCTGTTGTACGCTTGTGTAATTTCCATTCGTAGTTTTACAAGCTTTTGGAAGATACAGACGAATAACGAAAAAGTTGGTGGGAGTGTATTTATATATGTATATACTGTTTTACGACACCTCATCACAAAAGTGGCTTTGTAGTACCAACAAAAGGTTAAGTTCGAAATAAAAAACAATGAATTACACACAAAATTTGAAAGATTAACCCTTCCAAATAAATGTTAAATTTAGTACAAGATAAAGTATAAAACCTAAAGATGTTTTAAAAACATTTTTTTAAACGTATATAAAATAACAGATAAAAGTCAACATGTAAAATCCTTATGACATGATTATATTTTGCCGTATAAACCACATTCGCTTAAAAAGGCCAAGATTGTCTTCAGTGGTACGTCTTCATGCAGTTTCTTCAAGCAGTTCACGTCAAAATATGGCTGTCGCACAGGGTGGAAATTGACACACTCGACAAGAATGTGTTCCACTGTCAGTGAACACCGGCAGGGTATGCACTCTGGACGAGGTTGAAATTTCACGACGTGTGCATATGTCATGTATGTGTTGTCCGATACGCAATTGGCACACTACCACCTCATCTCTTCGTTTTATTCCATTCTAGGGATTCCACTCTTCAATAGTGGGTTTTATGTTCTTACGTTTGTTTATGGAATTTTCATTCCACATATTTTGCGAAATATGACGAACATGCTATTGAAATCAGTATATGGAATCTTCCATTTGGAAACGGGTGACTCCAGGGCAGCTTTGGCTGCTTGACATGCCCTTCCTTTATGCCAGTATGACTAGGCAGCCAACAGTATAGAATACGTTTCCCAGATTGTATGAGAACATCATAATTCTGTAATATCTGGGATACTAACTGGTTGTCAGATTTAAAATTTTGCAAGGCTTTCAATGTGGAAAGGGAATCCGAATAGATGATAAAGTTTGTTTTTTTGAGAGGTTTCAACGTATCCAAAGATTTAAGTATGGCTGTAGTTTCTGCAGTAAAACTTGAAGCTTCATCAGGTAACCGGCTCGAGATTGTGCCATGGGGTGTTGCAATGGTAGTTCTAACTTTGCCTCCATGTTTGGAACAGTCTGTATACAGAGATGTATGGCTACGATAGGAGGCTCCAATTTCATTGAATTTCCTCTGCAAAAAGGAGGGGATTTGTTGGAGACTTTTTGAATTCGTACAGGTCAAATACAATTTTGGAAGGTTTTGACAACGACGGTGGTGATTTGGGAATACAGAATTTTGCAATATTTCCGGCAATAATGTTTGTTGTTTCTAAGTGAGGATGAATTCATATGCCAAAAGGTGGAATTAATTTGGGTTTGTGAACGTACAAAGTTTGATATTTAGGACTAAAGACTACATCATATGCGTGATTAGATGGATTATAAGATAGTCTGGTAGTATACTGAAGAGTCAATTTCGTTCAACTAAGAAAAAGTGATGGTTCATTTGCCTCAACATAGAGGCTTTCTGATGGAAATGTTCTAAATGCAGCCCGATAGAGTCTTGCACCCCGACAGAGTCTAAGTCCCTGATTATGTATCGGATCAAGCATTTGCAGGTTTGATTTACAAACTGATCTGTACACAATCGAGCCACAGTCAAGTTTCGATCTTACTAATGACCTGTGTAACCGGGGTAAAACCTGATCTACTCTCCATTCTGTGTTCGCCACGACTCGTATTAAATCCAGGGTTTTCTGACATTTGTCCTTGAGATACCTAATATGTGGAAGAAAAGTTAGTTTACGGTCGAAACTAAGTCCTAGACATTTGGTCTCCTCCACAACAGTAATAAGACAACCGTCAAGATGGAGCTTTTGGTCATCATAAACACGATGTAATCGGCAAAAGTGTACACAATTTGAAGCCATTTTCGTCTGCCCAATTCTGAAGTCTGTTGATGCTTATATGTAGATGACGTTCAATAGTGTGCATATTCTTTGACCTAAAGCCGATCACAAACTCGTCAACATATAAATGAGCAGTCAGTCCCTGCATTAAGGCATTTCACTGTGCTGTTAATTTTGATGTTGAATAGGGTGACTGACAATATGCTGCCCTGGGGCTCATCCATCTCCTGAGGATAGTTTTCAGAAAGGATGCTGCCTACCCTAACTCTAAAGTTTCTATCTTTAAAAAAATTGGAGATAAACGTAGGTAGGCGGCCTCTTGGACCTAGGTTGAATAGATCATTCATTGTGCCGTACTTCCATGTAGTATCATAAGTTTTCTCCAAGTCGAAAAAGACGGCAACTATATGTTTTTTCTTTAATAAAATGCTTCAGGTCTGACAAGATGGTGTATTGTTTATCGTTTATCATCCGTTCCATGGTTTTGCAAATACAGCTTGTTAATGATATGGGACGATAGCTGGAAGGGTCGGTTTGGTCCTTTCCATGTTTGGGTACTGGTATCAGCGTTGCTTCTCGCCAAGACTGTGGGAGGTCGCCAGTTTCCCAAATTTTATTGGAAATCTTGAGCAGTGTATTTAGAGCTGTGTCATGTAAGTGTTTTAGAAGTTGATGCTGAAGTGTCATGAGCTCGTTAAAAAAGAGACTTGTAACTCTCTGAGAGTGAAAGGTTTGTTGTAATATTCAGCATTAGCAGATTTGAAATTTAGAGGAACCATTTCTTTCATGTTTTTGACACGGCAGAAGTTTTCAGAATAATTCTCTTGTGAGGATTTTGTCGAGAATGTTTCGGTCAGTGTATTTGAAATTTATGGTACAGTTGTGACCATTTCATCAGATTTTTTTTAAAATTTGATAGAGTTGTTTTCAATTTTGCCAGTGATTTTTTTTACCATATTCCATATTTTTTTTAATAGAGGAGCGGTACTTCAGCCTAGAAACCTAGAGACATAGAATCTCCATGTTTTCCTGTGGCTCTCTCTCTCTAATGGTACGACAAGCTTTAGATCTGTATGTATGGTATTTGTTAGATTTTCAGTTGTAGGATTGGTATTGACATGTTTAAGGACATTTTTCCGTTCCCTGATGGCGTCTTTGCGTGCATCATGAAACCATAGTTTGTTGACACCCTTAAGAATCGCCGAAGGTTTTGGGATTGTATCCCCAGCAACATCCTGGAGTATCTTTCCCAACAGGGGTATAGGCTCTACTACGTTGTCAAAATGATCAGCTGTACATCAGCTTTGGAACAAGTCGACCTGTCATTGTCAAAGGGAAGCAGGTTTGTGTGTGTAACAAAAGTGTACATCAACGTGGTCATGTAGGAGCCTTTATCATCTAAACCGCTTGCCACATTCAGTTTATATGAACATACTCAAGCTATTGTTCTGTATTTTCTTTACTACTTATGATGTTAAATGAAATGGGAGTCAAGATCAAGGTCAGATTTTTAAAAAAAACAACAACAAAAAAAAAACATGAGTATTTTTTTCGGGGGGGGGGGGGAGGAGGGGGCATGAGATAAATGTTGTGTAGATATTTACTGCACGCTTCTTTTACTACCATGGAGTTTCATTATTTAACATGAAGCCCAGGGCGGAGGGGTCAGGGTAAATAAAGAAATACTTCACTACATCGTATTAAGCTTGGGGGGGGGGGGGGCAGGGGCAGAGTAAATAAATGTTTTAAAAATGCACTTTTTAAAAAAACAATCATACAGTCAGTATCCAATACATTTCTAATGTACGTTTAGAATGTGAGAACTGCAGTGGGGGCTTATGTGTTTTCAAGCAGAATTCTATTTTGTTTTTAGATAAAACTTTGAAATATCAGTTTACTCTGTGTGTTTGTGTGTGTGTGTGTGTGTGTGTGTGTGTGAGAGAGAGAGAGAGAGAGAGAGAGAGAGAGAGAGAGAGAGAGAGAGAGAGAGAGAGAGAGAGAGAGAGAGAGGAGTCTTTTTAACCACGTAAGTTGCTAGCTGGCTAGCTTAAAACTTTGGTCTGTGATTTGTCTATCAGTAGATTATAGCTTGTGAACAAATCAGATCCCAACCTAGAAGGCTAAAGAACACAGCTTGGAAATACAGATGTAACTGTCAACCCAAAATCAGCAAAAAAAAATACAAAAGACAGTGGCAGAGCTCTAACAAGGCAGTAGCTCGCTCTGCCTTAAATGTATATTTATCAGGTGTATGTAAACATAGGTTCTGGATGGAAACTTCACAGTTACTGGCGTTCAGTTTGACCACAAGTTTTCTAACAAACATGATAAATCGTACATTTAGTAGGTATATCTGTACTAGTATAGAGTCAGTGGAGGAATACAGGCCTTCTTGAGTTTCTTGTTAATATGCAAACTCTCAGCATTTTACTCTTTATTATTGGAAAATCACATGCAACTCTTAGAATTGTAAAGTTAGTTTGTAATGTGTTCAGCTCCAGATGTCAAGATTTCAGGATAGCCTTCATCGCCTTGATGTGAGAGAGAGAGAGAGAGAGAGGGGGGGGGGAGCCAGAAGAATCAGACGATTGCAAAGAAAAGACTATGATGTGCATGATCCAAATCAGAAATCACGAAATGGTGCGTTGGAATGTTATTATTGCAGCTGGTATTCATGGGTTTAGCTGACTTGCATTGTACCTGAAATGCACAAACATTGATAAAGCTGATGCAATGCTAAAATGTTTCCTAGAGAATGTTAAAGAATTTGGTGTGTCACGTAGGGTGCGTGTTGACAAGGGCAAGGAGAATAGTAAGATTGCAGATTACACGATTGAAACAAGAGGATTAAATCGTGCTAAAAGGTTTAAATCCTGGTGCATGTTGATAGGGATGTATTCCATGGAAGATGAGGGAATGTTAGATCCATTCAGTGAAATCCATTTGTAAGTTCTCCATCATGTGCCACTACCCTGAATCAATGAGAAATTAGATATTTGGAGACAAGCATGATCTCACTATAGCAGGGCTCAGGAAAACCACTCACCCGTACTCTTCCCTGGACCGAGTAGATGCAGAATCGCACCTTGAGAATAAATCTGAGTGCATTTTCTACCCTTAACAAGCGCCGAAGTTTAACATCGCTTAACATTTGGTGTGTGTCAGATACAAAAAAAAACCTTAGGTTAATCTACCTACTTGTTTTCAGTCTAGAACATGTTGCAAAGAAAACGACTTCGTTTTGTTTTTTTACACAGGTAACTGATGTAGGCTTGATACCAAAATAGGTAAATATTATGAACATATTATGTTGCAGTTTCAAACACAGCCCTCGATTTCTTAAAGGTGTTTGCATTTACAGCGACACTTTTCAGTAAGTTAGGCGTCATTTTTGATCTGGAGAAAGATTAACTTTCAACGAGCATCTTTATGAGCCAGACCTCTGTAAAGTTAAGAGACGGAGAATGTCAAAATGTGTGTAATTTTTCATCTGGTCAGGTAATGTTACAGTTGAAGCAGGTCACCGTATTTTCAAGACTGAAGCTTTATTGATACAATGTCATGCCAAAGGGAAGATACCAGCATATATTTCTATAAGCATGTAATTACTTTTCACAAGAAAAATGTTGTCAACTTACATACATTGGAAATGAGTATTTTAAGTGTCTCAGTCGATTCCCACCTATTTTCACACAATGCATGCTGTTGTAATCTATTTATAAAGCAGAGAATGTCGAGATAACATCTGATTGGTCGAAATCTTGTTGGGATAATGACCTAGAAATGGTCCAATTCTTTTGGCCAATCAGCAATCTTCCTTTTATGACGCCTGTATTTAGCTCTCTTGAATGGAGGTTTGACCAAAATGGATCATTTAGTACGAACGTTGGTGGAAATTGAGATGGCTGGAATTCTTCCTTCAAACGCAAGTTACTAACATTTGTCTTGGGAAAAGTAATTACATACTTATATAAATATATGATGGCGGCTGTACTTTGGCCTGACAATGTATTAATAAATCTGCACAGTTGTGAAAACCAAAAAGCATAACAATGTCTGACGAGACGAAAATTATAAAATTTTGACATTCTCTGTCCCATATCATTCTAACTAATAAAGATATGTGATAGTTCATCGAAAAGGAAAATAATGACAACTAGATTACTGGAAGGTTTCACTGTAAACGCGAATACCACTGAGAAATCAAGGGCTATGTGAGCAACTGCAATTTCTCGAGTTACACACCTTGTCTCTTATTATATGTTTATCTAAAGAGCCATGTATTAGAACATAATATATTCATGATTTTAACCCATTTTAATATCAAGCTTGCAACAGGTACAGTGGTTGTTTAGGAAAAACTTAAGCAGCGTAGTGGAGAAGTGTAGTGTGTTGAGTATAATGAGGACCGGGACGAGTATCTCTTGTAACTCACTCGTCCCAGGGACGAGTGCTTGGTACATTTTTTTATGAGCCCTGCTATAGGCTGCGCACTGTTAAGTCCCCTCAAATTTCTTGGTGGAGAACCCAACAGCTAAAATAATTCTCTTGGAACTCAAATTCAAATCTCAGACTTTGAATATTATGGTGCAGAAGGAGTAATTAATGAAAGTGAAGAAATCAATGAGGAGAACACAAAACCTATCTTCAGCACTCTGTCGTTAGTACGTGAAGAGTACATGCAACAGCTGGGGTTACATAGTCCTACATCATAGACATCTTCAAATTTTGGGATTGATATTTATTTCAAAGCTGTCTACATTGTAAACAGTTTCTCACTGTATGTAATAGGTGTCAAGTGGAGTAATATAGATCTCCTACAAGTACTAATGATAATAAAATTTATAATGCACTTCATGTGTTAGACACTAGTTTACTGGCATTATCATTCTCTTACATGTATGGAGTGGAACTTGACAGTGATGTTCAACTTGATATCTAATTGTCATCCCCTTGACTTTCTTTACCAAGTTACATGGGGATCAAGTAATTAGGTTGATCAGTTTGTCCACATATTAATGGATGTCCATAACATTCAGCTATTCTCTGCACTTTTGATCACATTCTCTCAATGCTACTCTATCAGGTGCAGAATACAAGTTTTCTTCATACCTACAAACAAAAGACACTTTTCTCCAATAACACAAAGGGGTACATACTGCATAAGAACATAAACCCCAGTCATCATTTTGGTTTGCCTCCCGACCCTGGCACATACTTCAGAAGGAATTGCCATCAACTATAATTTGTGGTCACTGAGGAGACTCCAGTACTAAACCACCATGGGAAAAAGTGGTACATGTAACAACAACCTGTATCCAGATTAACCCACCATGTTTAATTCCCATACGACCCACAGTGCCATCCTAATGGTAATTTTTGTACGACCCCAAAGTGCCATCCAATATTAATTCTATGAACATTTTTAACACTGAATTCCCGTTAAACCACATTGTGCCCCAATCCAAGATGGCCTAAGAATGGATTTTTCCCTTGCATCCATAGGTATTTCTTTTACTCCGTACTAATCTATTTTCTTGTAGGAGTGACCCTGAAACAAGCTACTGATCCCTTAATGAAGAGGCATGGCCCGAAGGGAATATACCTACTGATCATCATTGAAAGCTGTCCTCTAGATCTTAGGTTAATATGTCATAATGAAATACAGAGATTAATAGTTAATGACAGTGACCTTCACATTCAAGCTGCTGCCCAAAATCAATGGGATTCTTCATTCACCATCGGGAAAGACACATAACTAAATTTCAGTTAAATCTAATCACAAAACTTGAATATTTTGGTGAAAATGAAATGCTATGGACAAAACTTTAGCAGTAGTTACCTTGACCTTCAAGCTATTTACCGAAAAATCAAGAAGCTTCATTCTTTAGCAAAGGAAAGAAACATTTTGTATTTCTCTTAAATCTGTTCACTTGGCCTTAAAATACTGCGAGGAAATAAAATCCGAGGTAAATTCTATTTTTAATACAAGCGATTTGCACCTGTAAGCTACTGTATGATGGGAACACACATAAGACATTTCATTTAAATCTGTTCACTTGAAACTAATTTATTGTGCAAAAATGATATGAAATTGTAAAATCTAGTTTTAGTAACAGTGGGCTTGACCTTAGAACTATTTAAAATAAATAGGCATCTCTTGCTGTTTGAGAGAAAGAAACATGCAAAACATTATGAAAACGTCTACATTTAAACCAAGGTTATTATTTAGAACTGAAGCATTATTTTTAATAAAACTGAACTTGATCTAGAAACTACAGACCAAAACATCACTGTGATTCTTAGTTTGAAATCTATTCAATAGAATCTATTCACCAGAATCTATTCATCAGTGTCTATTCATCAGAAGGTTGTTCTGAGGAAACCACAAGGGTGAACGAACGCACTCCTGCTTGCTTAGACAGTTGTAAATTATAATAACCAGGAACTTTCTTTGGTGGGCTATACAAATCATGATAGTGATTAGTGGGAACTATCTTTATATCTTTTAATATCTATATTATGTGTATGTGTGTGTGTATGTGTGTGTGTGTGTGTGTGTGTGTGTGTGTGTGTGTGTGTGTTTCATGCAAACTGCTCTCATCCATATATGAGCTGAAGTAAATTTGCCTTTCAATTCAACATTTAAAACATACACATTTTCCTTTTCCAACTCTTCTTTAATATTTTAATGATTGAAATATGAATCAAACACATTTTTGGATATGCAGAAAATCAACAACTGGTGATTTTAGATCTTTATATATGTATTATGCATACAATAATGGTAAAAAAATGGATGTAAAAAATATTCCAAGATACTGGTGTTAAATTTTAAACATATTTGAGTTGATCCTTGAATTTTTATATTGTACATATTGATGTATATGAGAAAATATACACATAAAATCTGAAGGGTAAACAAGCATAAAAAGAAATTTTATATAGAATTAACATTCCAAGGTGCAAACTACTCAACACAACCATAGGTGTAACTGCTTTATTAACATAAAAATGAAATGTTACCTGTGCCTAGAGAAATTAACACTGAAATGACATGGTTACCACTTTATTTCAAAAAGCATACATTTTAGTTATTTGTAATATAACTTTTTATTTTTGTTTTACCACTAATAAAAACCAAGTTAAATGTGGTTTCAAAATATTGCAGAAAAAATGTCTTATTTCCTATGACAGTTTTTCAGACTTGGAATAAGTTTTCTAGGAAAATTATTTTGAATAGCTGACCATGGCTATCGCAAGAAATAATATGTTTATCACATAACATATAATAATACATATAACACTTAACATATAATAATACATATAACACATAATAGATAAAAATACATAACATGACAATACATATAGCACATACTAATATATGTAACACATAGCAAAGAATAATACATGTAAAACAGCATACAATAATACATGATGGAACACATGGTATATAAAAATACATATGACACATAACATGATAATAAATATAACACAGCATATAATAATACATGTAACAAATGACATAATAATTGATATAACAGATAGCATATATTAATACATGCAACACAGCATATACAAATTCATATAACATAATATATAATAATATAAAAGATGTATAATAATACATTTGACACATAGCATATATTAATACATAACACATAATAATACATGTAAATGTAACATGAAATTATCTGATACTTGTTATCTACAATAACAATTTATCAAGAAATTGTAGTCAATCTGACATAGATTATAAAATATTTTTTTTACATCTTATTGTAATTCTTAATAATACTGAACAATACTTTTCCGAGGTTCGATATTCAAGTAAACCACAGGAAACAAATGTAATTACTTTTTCAAAACTGTTTTTATATTATGATAAATAAACTTGGTTTGCAAAATTGTATACATTCTTATACTACCATCAGCTAATGCTTCATACCTCAGATGTGATTATCTGAGGTACGAGGATTAAGCAGATGATAGTGCAAGAATGTGTATGTGCCATTGTAAACATGCATATTTCTTTAGCAATTTTAATACATGTAACTGTAACAAAAGAAAATAAGAATCATGACAAGCATTTTAACCTTTTGCTCTCTATGATCGCTGGGTATTTCATATAAGGTCATCCAAAAACTTCATTCTCCAGATTGACTTTGATGTTTTGAAATGAAGTGTTAGTGTTGACCAGGCATGAAAGTGAGACCGAAAATTTAGACTGGTTTTAAGTTACCCTTTAAATAATTCTTACAAGTAAAATATAACTGTAAAACGCCATATGTTTTTATAATTTATATTCTGATTCAATACATATAAAATCTAAACTTTTAATTCATATTAATACTTTGAGAAAAGGACCACACATTTATTGTCTTTGCAACTTCTTCTGAAAGACACTGCAGAGTGTTACTCTTAGAGGTAAGTGGGTCATGCTAGCTTAGAAAAGGTTCATTTTGGTACATGAAATACATTTCCAGAGTGATATGTATCTTTTATTTAGGTCATAAAAACATACATGTATGAAAAAAATTGATGCAAAACACCAACGTATATTTAAAAACATTTGATTTCTGAAGAGATGTTTTCATTTCATCAGTATATACAGATATTAATCATAAAAAGTCAAATGTTAGTAAAGACATCATGCATTGAAAATACTTATATATATATATATATATATATATATATATATATATATATATTATATATATATATATATATATATATATATATATATATATATATATATATATATATATATATATATATATATGTCCTCGAGTAACCACATTTCGTGGACATAACGTGAATTTTAACGCGTTCGTTTTAATATTATGATAATATATTCAAACAAACCATAAAAACGATATATATATATATATATATCGTACAGCGGCCAGTTGTCGTTGAACTCCTTCAATAGTGCGCCATGTTTCTCGCGATATAACGCGCTTGTTTCGAGATAATGACGTCATCAGCGTTCTTCAGAAGCGAAAGAATATAATTTTATAGTAAAAGCATACAAAATGCGATTCAAAAAGGTAATTTCGTGTAATTTTTAAAAAATCATAATGAAAATCTATGTTTTCTTTTTTTTTTTGTCCGACTTTTTGACCTTGAATTTTCTATTATATGCTACATACAGCCCCGCCGATCACATGTTGGCTTTGTTTACATATTTTGAACAGGATAATCCACTTTGGGAATTTCGACAACTGGTTAGCCAATGTAAATATTTGGTTTTAATCATGTTGGTTTCTTATACAACGTAAGAAAAATTTACACTCGAAATGTATATTCACTACGGACTTTTTCGTTTCAGTATTATTTCATAATAAACATATATTCTATATCAAAAGACATTGAATCTATTATAATAAATGTGTATCCATTCACCATTGTCTATTTTAAAATTTCTCTCTCCCTCTTTCTCTCTGTATGTCTGTCTGTCTCTCTCTCAGTCTATTGAGTCATGTATTTATATGGTAAAGAACAAGCAAGCAGCAATGTAAGTGCACAAACTGCATATAGAATTAACGGCAATTTTTTTTAAATTTTTAAGTTTTTTTTTTTAAATTTCAAAAACACGGAGACGCTATAAACTAATAATATCCATACATTGGTCTAACTGGCACGTTCCGGTCATATGCCACGTGACTTTTTAGTCAGTGTCACGAACCATGGATGTACTTTCGGACATAAGTAAACATACACACGCTCGGAAAAACGGTAATTATGAACTTATGTACATGAATGCCAAAAAAGTTTCACGCTGATTAAATGAAGTAGATATAGTTGAACACTTTTTATGGTTTGTTTGAATAGATTATCATAACATTATAACGAACGCGTTAAAATTCACGTTAAGTCCACGAATAGTGGTTACTCGAGGCTATAAATATATATATATATATATATATATATATATATATATATATATATATATATATATATATATATATATATATAAGCAAAACAAAAAACATTTGGAAGAATGAAAGATTTAGTACTGGGTACGATTCAGAATCCATCGGGACCATACTATAGTACAAAATGACTCGGAGCTGTAGTCTGGTATCCTGATCGTTAATACGAGTAGTGGCGAACGTCAGGCTACCAGACTTCCAGTGGTATTTTAGACCAGTCTACGGTGGTATATTTAGCTATGATGAATGTGATTTTCCACTATGCCAAAAATAGTTACGTAGTCATTAAGTGATAACGTAATCCTTATTATTTTATTGTTCAAAACCTATTTACATGGGAAGAGAACGGTCCAGAGATAAATATCACTAGAGAAACAGAATAAGATATTCAAGGAAGATGCTTGGTTGCTTTGGTCGGTCGAAAAAGAAGTATAAAGAAACGAAAGTTGGGAAGGGGCCAGGGAAAATTGAAGAGCCAGCCAAAATAAAAAAGCCCCAACAGGTGATCGACAAAGACACTAGATCCTGTATTGTAACTAATGGGGACGGTCCAAGAGAAATTCCATCTAAAGAAAGACAAGAAAGTGAAGGTTAGAAATAATATTGATGAAAATAAGCAGTAGCTACCATGTAGTTAAATGTATGATCACTGCTTCACATTTACCTTCTCTTCCATCTGCACCCTCGTACTGATTCACGACCAAGTCTTCGGTTATTTTGAAATGCTGGTTTCTTAATATTGCAGAGCAGAGTAGCTCAGAAAGGAGTGATATAGCTTAGTATGTAGACAACGCAACACATAGGTATTGGATCGTGAGTTTGAGACTAAAATCTGACGAGGTGGTTCAATGATTACCATTAACTTTCCATTTCCATCTTCGCAGACGCAGTAGTTCTGTAAAATTGCCAAAGATCAGTGGTGGCGCAAGAGATCGAGGCGCCCGGGGGCAATGTTCTTTAGTGACACCCCTACCGAGGCGCCTGGGGGCAATGTTCTTTAGTGACACCCCTACCGATGCGCCTGGGGGCAATGTTCTTTAGCGGCACTCCTACCGAGGCACCTGGGGGCAGTGTTCTTTAGTGGTGCCCCTACTTTGCCACAGATAACAGTTTTTATGTCGGTTGCTAATCTCCATCCCCCTGCCCCCATCTAAGCCCCAGTTACAGCTGCAAAAAAAAGCCCCCGACGGCGCCCCCTTCACCTGGCGCCCGGGGGCAATTCCCCCCCCCCTCACGCCGCCACTGCCAAAGATACTTTTATATGTTGAGAGAAAGTATTTCATCATCCCTTGAACAACTCTAATGATAATAATTAATGATCATCATCATCATCATCTTCACAATACTTCATGAGTACTTCATGAGGGTTACATATTTAGCTGATGTTAATATTCCAGTTGGCCATCAAGGGAAAAAAGGTGTAAAAAATTTATGTAACAAAGAATGTACACTAAAGTAAAATATCCTTAACTAATAGAAAACAATGTACATTTTTCTACTCTCAAAACAAATTTAAGCAAATACTTACACTCATACTCGCTGCCTATAAAGCATTATACTAGATGCAAAATAATCCATGAAAAAATAAAAAAATATAGCTACCTAACACTTCATTTACTACACACACAATCACACAAACATTCATCTCAAACATACATCTAATACACATGCAAAAACACATGTAAGTACATTTGAATAAGAAATAAAATGTGTTATAAACTCTTTGAAACATCTAAAACTATTCAACCAAGTACCATCTTATGAACACAATCAAAATAAAAGTAGGACTGATACCATGAGAGTTAGCTGATGATACACTAGCAGCAGATTGAGAAAGTCACACAAAGAGGCAATGCTTCTGCCTCATGGAGCACAGTCCCATTTCAAAACACCATATTAACATGCAACAATAGAGGTGGTAGCACTAGTAATAATGGTATCCCATTATAGAATTTTATTTTGCCTTGAACCTTAGCATAAGGCGACCTCATCTATAACATCATGGCTCCTTTGAATAGCATTATAGTGAGGGACCACAGTACTAAAGATGCAAATGATGTCACATATTATTTTATGGCTTGCTTGTGGCAATAAGACAAATTCATGTATGTATGTGAGTGTGTATGTATAAATATATATATATATATATATATATATATATATATATATATATATATATATATATATATATATATAATTACCAGTCTCAAAATGCTTCTTGGTCTGTGGACAGATGTGACTATAATTATTGTTCGTTTCTTGATAAGAAACCTTTTATATTTTATCCTGTAAGAGACAATACTAGCGTTTATTATGAAGGATTTATCTTCCTGAAAATTGTTGGAATTTTTAAGTTGTATATATTTTTACAGTCTTTGAAAGAACTGTACCTTTTATCTTGAAGAACTATATATTTATGTTTAATTGGAAGGGTTTATATTCCTAAAGGTTTTTGCAATTTATCCCTTTATACTTTGAGGACTGTACATTTAGTCAGCACCATATAGGCATGATTGTCCCGACTTGTCATTAAACCCTGTACACACACACATACATGATACATGCATATATACATACATGCATACATACATAGGCATGATTGTCCTGACTTGTCATTAAATCCTGTACACACACATATACATACATACATACATACATACATACATACATACATACATACATACATAGGCATGATTGTCCTGACTTGTCCTTAAACCCTGTACACACATACACACACACACATACACGCACACATATACATACATATATACATACATACATACTATCCTTCCCACCACTTGTCTGGTGGGGCAGACATGTATAATTTGTAGAGCTTTTTCATCTGTATCAGTTACTTTATTCTGGCTGAGACAAATATACAGAGGGATTGGAAACATCCCTACCTAGCCCACCAGATATCTTCTGTTTCCTGTTGTTATGCAAATTAAATTTCCTGTGAACTCATAGATCATAAGGTGGATTTGTTGAAGGGGCCAGAGAAGATCCTTAATGGTACATATTTTATAAACCACACTGTTCCTATGTTTCTTCATTAACATAAGAAATAAAGGTATTCATTTATTGGTACAAGATGTCAGAGTGCATTGGTGTTATTAATTTTGACATTTATTGGTACACGATGTGAGAGTGCATTGGTAAAATTTGTTTTGGACTTTTAAGCACCATTTTTGGAAAAATTAAAGTAAATTATAAATTTTGAATTTGCATGTAAAATGTCCACCATAACTTTTTGTAAACCACTCTCCAAAATTTTTATGCAAGATTATATGAATAAAGTTTACGTTTATATACTCTTTACACATTGAAAAATACATTACTAATAATTTTATGTCAATAATTTATTACATTTACCCATTTTGATACTTTAAAATTGAAAATCAAGGCTAACTTAAGAATAGCAAAAGGCAGTGATCTCCCCAGAAATTTTCGATAGCATCGGGGTACGCGTGTTTGGGTCATAAATTGTTTTACAAAGCGCGTGTTAACGTCATAAAAGAGAAACAAATTAATATCAATGAAATAAAAAGAAGTGCATATATTTACATAGTATTTTTTATTTACCTAGGTTATAACAGTAACAACAATGCATATCTCATTTATTTCTTAATTTAAATAAATGATATTCGTCTTTTCTTCATTTCACCATATAAACTGACTGCAACATCACAATTAAAGTCTTTTAAGGGTTGTCCTTCAGTACTGATTGTCATCTGGTAGTTCAGTACCCTCTGTGACAACCTGTTCCTTAAAACACTCTTAATTCTATTCATTGAGGAGAATGACCTTTCACAATCTGAAAAAAATGGAACATAAAATGTATTAATGGATGTACAAAAAAGAGACAAATATACCAGAATTATAATTAAGTTAATTACCAAGGAAAAATTCAACCTGGCACAATTTACACAGCATACCTGCAAAATATATATGTAATTACATAGTCTTATTTTCAAGAATTTGATATAGACCGGGTGGAATAAACTTTTGAGGTCATGACTTCACTGAATAATAAGTAAGAATATGGATGAACTTATTTTAGTTATATTTATAAAGGAATACTTTTTATTTATATCTTTTCAAAAGAGGTAAAACTGGAAGATAAAAATTGTTCCGTTTATTACTTGGATAGACAGAAAAGAGAAATTAATAGGGCAGCACTCACTTAAGTTAGCAATATGAAATACTTACCATCCGATCCAGCAATTTCCACCCAAGGGAATAACGTCTTCCATTCATTATTAAATCCCGTCCTTCGTTTCTTGATATCATTCTTTTTGGAAATCATGCTGGTGCTATCGGAATCAGAATCACTGCCACTATTCGTGACGCTAATTTCTGATTGTCGTAACCAGGCCAACATGGGGCTAACCGGGCGCTGGGTAATTTTTCGTTTCTTGGAAGGTGGTGTGTTCATTTTTCACAATAATTTTTAATTTAATCGGTGTAACTGCTTTGGCTGTTAATCTGTTAATGAAAACGACTGACATATATGGGGCCGCTCTACAGATAATACATGCTTCTGAGAGAGTGACAGGTGTAAGATGAAGTATTTTGCATTTGCAACATGCACAATGGAGAGAATGTTGGCATACCTCTATGTTACTTTCATGTACTGTGGCTGAAATTTCTTTACATATTCTACTTGTGGAAACTGGACATGATCTGAGCACACAGCAGACAAAATGGCCGCTCCAAAGTACTCGAAAAATCAGCCTGAATTAGTCGAAAGTGCACTATTTTCAGCAGTTATTAAAATAGGGAAACGAATTTTGCCAGAGCAGACAATACCAGCCTCTGAAAGTACTATGAATGAATTACAAAATATCTAAAAAGTAAAAAAAGTTATCGGCTCTTTTTTTTAAAATTTACCTTAGAAGTCCAGGAAGTGAAAATGACCAAGCGGAGCTAGCAGCTTTTTGAGAGGTGCACATCTTATGTAAGACCAAGCTGTATACTCTATAACCCAAATTACACCCATCAATCATACACCAAAATAAAGGGAATTCAAAGTTCTTTTAACAATACCTAAGATATACAAGGTCTTTTTTAAATAGCCATTGACACCCAGTGAGGAAAACCTGGCTAATTCTTTTTCTTTAAAAATCTAACCCTACGCAAAGTACGAAACTGGAGAGTGCCACCTATATAACACAATACCAGTAGACCAACCAACTCCATTGTTTCTGGCCAATCACGTGACTAGGTGCAGACGAAACCCTCACCCAAGGTCGCGAAACCGGCGGTCATGCTAGCTAGGTACAATGGATAATGGTTAAGTGAGTGAGCAATTATCCTGGATTATCTTAATAAATTACCCCGGAAGAGGTAAGAACAGGTGTCATTTGAGTGGGGCTTTGAATTAGGTGACAGGATGTTTGTTTAACAGATTAATTTTTTTAAGGGTAGTGGGAAACATCAAAGCGTAGCGGCACAAGAGCATAGCATAGTGGCAGGTTCTAATGCGTCGGGGTTATCGGAGTTTGAAACGATAGCGTAGTGGGCCCGCTACGGTAAAAGGCCCTCGGGAGAACACTGAAAGGTATATATAAAGTTACAAATATACAGCAGAGTGGAAAGCTATAGGAGGATGCATGATAATATGAAGTGAAATTATATATAGAGAAAAACTATTATCATACAGGTTAGAGAATTTTTAATTCGTCTCTACGGAGAATCAAACCCAGGTCTCTGCTGGTTAATGCACTCATCACCTTGCCTATGTGCACCAACCCCCATACCCTCTTGACTAAGCGTATAATCCCAAAAAAGGATGAAACCTAGGTGTAAATATTGGGTTGCAGGTTATATATATATAAATGTGTGTGTGAGAGAATGGATGGGAAATTTTGATGTTTATTTAAAAAGTATTAAATTTAATCTAAATTTCTTTCCAACAGAACATTGAACACTACTGCTAACTTCAGCCTGTCACCTAAGTAACCACAGGTAGATTTTTAGGGCAAATTCACTCCTGCTGTGCCTTTGACATTATTGCTCCACAGACCACTGGGAACCTCGTTTGCATATAAAAAATGAACGGGTGATATCTGGCAGTACTCTGTTATATACTGTCCCTCTGGTAGAATTTACATTATCCAAATACATGTATATGTTGTCTCTATACATTCATATATGGTCTGTTAAATTCTGTAAAAAAAAATTAAACAACGACAACCTGTGTTACATGTTACTTGTGCACAGTCAAAAAGGTATATAAAGATAAAAAGGAGACTAACAAAAAGTGTCATTTATTAGCTGGTGCTATTATATGCAAGTAAATATCTTTATTCATCAAACTTAGAGTTTTCTTTAACCTGGCCTTTATATAGAGGTGGATCCTGTGGTGACCTCAAGAGCAGGTTTGGCTCTATATTATATTTTGTCTTTTATTTCCTGTTTCTTAAAAGATATTTCCTAATAAAATATATAGTTCCAATCTATAATTTTAGTCAGGGGACCCATACAATTGTGCCATCTTAAAGGTGAGGCTGCCTTATACTGGGTACTGGGATCAGTTACCATGCATGTGTTATATCCGAGATTGGGTTATACTGAGGCATTTTATGGTAAGGGACTACTGTAGTTTAATGATAATTTAGGTCTATCAATAGAATTACCATATATACTCGCGTATAATCCAATACAAACTGCAAACTACATCGACCCAGATCTGCCGTCGCATAATGCGCCGGTAGATCTAGGTCTATGCAGTTTGTAAGGACTAATCAGTAGAACAAACAACATAGACCCTGATCTGCCGGCGCATTATGCGACGGCAGATCAGGGTCTATGTTGTTTGCATTTAGACCAGGCTTATATATATGGTATATGGTACTTTGGCTAGCACTATGCTTTAATCTTATAATCGAAAGTCAACCAGTAACAATTTGTTACTTTCATTTAAGGATCCGGTGACACGTATCACAGACATGTCCGTGGAAAGCAGTATCATGTAAAGGCAAATGTTGCAAATTTTGGTGACCATGGAAAAACAAAGGTGATAAAAAATGACAAGTCCTCAAGATCAAGCTCAGATAGTACTTCTCGTGACAGTTTTGATGAAATGAATGGAGCACCCCCAGTAAGTACCAGTAATTCTTTTTTTCCTTTGTAAGGCAGCAACCACTGAATTAACATCTCAGCTTAGCACAGTTATTGTAAATCAACTATCTTTAATTCAACTTCAACATTGGTCATCCCATTTTCATCTTTAATTAAACTTCAACATCCGTCATTACATTTTCATCTTTAATTTAACTTCAACATCCATCATCCCATTTTCATCTTTAATTAAACTTCAGCATCCATCATCCCATTTTTATGAAATGTTCATTATGTACCTAAAGTCCTCTGTCAACTACTACGATTTCTTTCACAGCAAAAACATCCCACAAAATTTTAAAAAATAGCCACAGTGCAAGCTAATAAGTGGGTATAGCATACTTTATTTTTGTGAGAGGTCAATTTTCCCAGGAAGGAGTGTTGTTGTTAAAAACTTTTATTTCCATAATAATTTGCTTGCTCATCACTAGGAATAAGTTGTTTTTTTTTTTTTGGGGGGGGGGGGGGGGGGGGTTGTACCTCATAAAATGTGGGACTTATGGAAAGACAGAGACAGATCTGAAAATATGTATTTCTGCGAATAAAGGGGTCAGGATTTTAGGAAAATAAAAGAGAGGTCACCACTGAAAGATTTGGCTTAACCTAGCACACAACGTCCTGTGTCTTTGATGACACATATTTTGTATAAACAGCATAAAATTACTTGAACTGGGTCATTCTTATTATGATGTGTTTGTTATAATGATATGTGTATGTTATAATGATGTGTGTATGTTATTATGATATGTATGTTATAATGATGTGTATACATCATAATGATATGTATGTTAGTATGATGTATATATGTTATTCTGATGTGTATATCTTATTATGATGTGTATAAGTTATAATGATGTGTATATGTTATGTGTATATGTTATGATGTGTATGTTATAATGATACATATATGTTGTTATAATGTGTATGTTATTGTGATGTGTATATGTTATAATAATATATATATTTTATAATATGTACATGTGACTATAATGTATATATGTTATTATGATGTGTATATGTTATAATAATGTATATATTTTATAATGATATGTACATGTTATTATAATGTATATATGTTAGTATGATGCATATCTGTTATTATGTTGTGTATATGCAAAAAGAAACAAAAAAATGACAGGGTTTCAGAGCTCCCACTGACGCAAAATATTGTGTCAATTATGCAGGTTTAACAAAGATGATGCAGGATATGCTCTCATTGTGTGTATTATTGACATAAATTAAACCAAGATAATTATGTTGGCAACAAGAGCTTCAAGTCTTTCCCAGGTTTGCCGATCATCATGTGGATTTCTGTTTACTTCATGTGTTCTATTGCTGATATCCCAATAGGCAATTAGTAAATAAACACCATGCGTTTGTAATATTTTTAGCTACCCTACTCCACTGTGTGACTATCAGTCAATTGCCAATATCCTTCTAGGGAGTATTGAACTAACAGAATATGATAGTGATATTTTTAGTTACCCTACTTCAGTGTGTGACTGTCAGTCAACTGCTGTGTCCCTCTGGACAAGTATTTGAGAAAGATGCATTTTAATACTGTTATTTCCTGGGTAAAAAAAGCTCAGAATAGACCAGCAGCAGCACATTATGCACCGACAGTTGTGAGTCTACATTGTTGGCAGTCATGTGTGTTTTACAACCCTAGGAAATAAGGTACTGTATTACTCTGACACAGTTAGTATTAACCATCACTATTGACTCCTAAAAATCTGAATGTAACCCCAGGATTTGACAACTTAGGGGTCAACTGATGCCTAGCATGGAACTGCTAGTGAGAGTTCTGGGATTTACACATAAAGCATCCTGACATTCTTTTCATACCAATAGATTAGTATGAGCTATACTGTGGTGTACTTGCTTTTTTATATGAAAAAGATCATGCAATACATGAGTTTAGAGATATTTGTTACCGTATATACTCACGTATAACCCTGATCCAAATGCAAACAACATTGACCCTGATCTGCCATCGCATAATGCACCGGCAGATCAGGGTCTATGTTGTTTGTTCTACTGATTAGTCCTTACAAACTGCATAGAGCCAGATCTGCCAGCGCATTTTGCGATGGCAGATCTGGGTCTATGCAGTTGGTATTGGATTATATGCGAGTATGTACAGTAGTACTTCAACTCCAGCCTTCTCATTATCAACTGGCTGCCATATATAAATTACTGTTCTACTGTTCCAGCTCAGGTGTCTATTTTTTCTGTTTTTTTCATAGATGGTTTCTGTGGTTGCACAGTGTTTAATACTTTTGAGTTTCAGCCCGCAGTTACTCAAAAAATAATGAGAAGGCTGCTTCTCCGAAAAAATCCTTTGTTTCAATGAGAAACAAATCATTATGAACAAAACGTTGATACATCAATATGAATACCTTATAAATTTAAAATTAAGCTGCTCGGAAAAGCAAGCCGACCTTGAAAGTAAGCCACCTGATTCCTGGCAAGTTTCCCATATGAACAATAATAGTTTGCAGCTGCTTGGCTTATAAAAAGTTGAGTGAACCAGGGTGAGACCTTTTGGCTAACTGGAAGGATTTCTCTATCAATTTCTCTTAGTTATTAGATTTAACTCCCTTATTTGGCATCTCAACTACCTGCTAGTTCAAAGTAAATACTTAAATAAATTTCATGGTGAACAGAAAAGTGAGAATAAAAACTTAAAGAAAGCATTATTGTATAGTTAGAAGAAGGTTGAGAGTAAAGACTTATCACCTGACATTGTTCCATCTTCTGATTGGTTACAACTTTTGGCACAATATTAGAGCAACTTTGTGTCTGCCATTTTAGCATGTTTCCATAGGGACACAAGACATCTTTATCAGAATGGCATATTATCGAGGAAAGCAACATGTATGTGACATTGGGGATTGACCATTTAGTTTTCTAGGGGGGTGTGGTACCAGGGATTTACAATCCAGTCTTTTTTTCTCTTTAACAAATATGATGGATAAAATTAGTTCATTTTACTTCTAGATCAGAGCAAAAGTATTTTTTGAAGCTATTTGGGGGTTGGGGGCTTGATAAGCGTAATAATGCATTACTGCTGTAAGGTAAGAGTGATAGGCAGCTAAATTATGATTTTCTGAGGCAAAATCAGGTCATTCTCTCTCTCAGATAAGTTACATTATTTACCATATTTGTAAATGCAATATACTAGTTGAGATCTGACAATTGTAATAGCCTCTACTGTTTAAGATTTGTGAAATACGGGTTATTCTTCTAATGGAAAAGCATCATTTTTAACAATATAAGGGGTGAATAAGTGGAAAGTACTCCATAGTGTGTGTTTTGTGTATGAGAGACAGAGGAGGAGGAAGGGTCACAGAGATTAATTTTTTTTCTTCCCACAATTTAATTTACAATATAACACTAAATTGGGGAGGTGGGGGTTGTGGATATTTGGAACCATAATATAGTTAATAGCTAGTTGAGCATTAGCTGACCAACAGCTGAGTGTTACTTCAGTGCCTCTTACTGGAGTCAGCAAGCTGGGCTAGCTGGAAGTTGGGCTGTAGTAATATATGCAGCTAGTTGAGTGTTACTTTTCCATATCTGGGAGTTAAGAGCAATCTAATTTGCATGCTTACATTTTTTCTTTGTGAAAAAATCAAACAAAATAGGTAATAAATAACATAAATTTCAGTTATTAGGTTATATCAATAATTCAAATGAGATTTCCATCAGTTTATCTTCACTCTGTTACCAGTATGTGATACTTTTTTAAACTTACCAATGTACACTTTGCATCAGATTTTTACAGTATTTAATTTTTTATTGAAATGTTTACTTTTCATGTTTTAAAAATCATCCAAGTTAATAAATTCATGCTGCCATGAGTAAAAAGTTTTTAAAAATTTGCAATCTATGATCCTAAAAGGCTGAATTTATTTTTTTTTTCTTTTCCAGATCGGTGCCTCAGCATCTTCTGGTAACCAAGGCCAAGGTAGGCTTATGAAACTTCAGAAAGGGCATTTTTTAATGTTATAAATACATGCTATAATCTCAGAAGCAAAATAAATGCCAGAGATCATGCATGATGATGTAGGAGGTGAACAAAATGATGGAGATTTTTTTTTTAAAAAGTCAGCTTATATTATAGTCACATTCAGCATACCAATGTAATTTGTCTGTATATTTTGATATAAGGAAACCAAAAGTTCTATGACAGAACATGAGTGGAAATGTTTTTGATATAAAATCAAACCCATCCATTTGTAATTCAAAGAGTCAACAAGTTATCATCTTAATTATCCTAACAACTACAACAACCCTTTGTAAAATCCCATTTACTTGTGTGACTACCACAAATTGGCCTGGAAGACCCTTTTGGTGCCTGTAATGATGTGTGTTACTTTATTATATAATTGTACAAGTCAGATTCCTTTAAGTGTACTGTAAATTCTATAGATAGTTGTCAAATGTGTGTGAGGCTTTTGTGATTACTTCCCCAAAATTTAATTTCTGCCATCATTTTGAATCATCATTTCATTGTAAATATATGGATGAAACTGAATTAATGAACAATGTTAAGATTTTGAGAAGCCCATATGTGACATGATAAATAGCATACTTATTCCAAAAGGCTAGATTGAAAAATCCTTTCAAAACAACTCTCTGGATCTGTACAAACCATGTTTTAACTATAAATATTTGCATAGAACAACAATGGATATCCACGCCCCCACTGTTTAAATGAGTAACACAAGTTAAAAAGGTCAATAACTCGGGCAGAATGTATGAATATTCTTTAGAGCCTAATGACAGAATGATATAAGTGCAAATGTTCTCCTGATGTCAACAATGGATAACAAGTTCAAAGCAATTCATCCAAACATTGTGAGACAAGTTGCACTCACAATTATTAATAAAACTAGTAGCTATATTTAACACCAAAAAGGGGCATAACTCAGAATAAACATATTACATCACAGAACAATACACACACGATCACCTGATGTCAATACTGTCAAGTTTCAGGGCAATTCCGCACAAGAGTTGCACACACAGACAGGATCTATAAAATATACACTGAACACCAAAAAGGAAGAATAGCTCCAGAAAAAGACATCAAAACATAACCAACAACCATATGCATATGTTCACCAAAATTTCAGTACTACCTGTCATTTTTCTTTTTTCAGTCAGTGACCTTGACCTTTAACCTTTCGAACCCCCAAAACAAATAGGCTTTTTTCTTACTCCAAATGCATGCAATCCACAAAGTAAAAGACAGACATTATAACATAATATGCTCTACCTTATGATGTGCATATAAAAATGAAACCAGTATTCTTCATTCTTTTCAGTTTACTCACTGCCCTTGGTCCATAATTTTGAGAATGATGAGAATATTTCCATAAAAAGTCATTGTAGGTCTAAAATTGAACCAGTGAGAGGTTTCAGGCTGACCAAAGTTTGTGCCAAATATAATATCCATATTTTTTACTGGAAATTTAAAAGAATCTCCGCCATGTGTTGTATTAATTTTCAAATATGATTACAATTACAATTGTAAGTTTACTTATAAAGTTTTTCAAAATATCTAAAACAAACTGAGCAGAGAAAATGCTGATAGAATAAGATTCATAAAGTTCTCAGCGTGGATGTTGTGTTATAAAGCTTTTTCAGTTGCAGCAGTACAGCAATTTATTTTCAAACCCCTATAATTAAAGTTTATATCATATTTACATGTAACATACAAATGTCTTACTGGATTACTACTTGCAGAATTTTACCTGATTATATAGTAAGCACAAAATAACAAATCTCTGCCATATTTTGTGGCATTTACCGATAGAGTCAAAAATGGACTTCATTTTGTATTTACTCGAAACATATAAACTCTTTCTGATTTCTTCTGATTACCTTATGGTTGCTCATTGGTTAACAGAAGGTGCCACAATGACAAATGAAAAATCAGCATAGCTGAAATTAATGACAAAAAAGGAGCTGCAATCATGAAATTAAATTTTAAGAAAGCCATTTTGACAAGATTTACAAACTGTACTTTCAAAAGTTTCCTGAGATGCACATGCAAATGAAAAGTAACAAGAGTCACATAAAGAATTATACCATAAATAAACAGATCAGTCATCAATAAATATAAATTAATAGTCACAGACAAGGACGTATTACTCACAGCAAATGTAAAAATCCAAACTTCAAAATGAAACGTTACCAAACACAAATATAATTTCAAATAATGAATGTGAACTTAATCAAAATGAAGAATAAAAATTACCATCAAAGAATGAAAAAAAAATAACAAAAACAAATGAACAATAAGCTATCAGGACAAAGGAAAAGTTATCAGTGATAAATGTAAAATTAACATTGACAAATGAAAACCCACCAAATGGAAGGTTACACAAAACAAATACATGTACGGGGGGGGGATTATTAGCTGCCTTGCCTGAGTGCAGGGAGGGGCTCAGAGATCAAATATAATCCAAATTCAGCACAATTTTTGATTTGCTGACCAAACTTCATATATCCAGACATTTAGCAGAAAGATGCATCATATCTGTGTTGGATTTTGCATTATTTCCCTAGCATCACTGTCAGGCGATGGGGGGGGGGGGGGGGTTGGAATATGAAGTAAAAAGTGTGGATATTGATGGTGAGCCATTGCACTTGTTTTAGTTTATTTTAAAGAAATATGGCAGACTATGATAAACATTATTGTTGTAATATATACCAATCATTATGAGGGATTAAATGTTATTATTTATCTGTATCTTATATGATGAAAATTCTGTACCTTTTAAAAATCAAATTTCTCTATTTTTAGGTGGGAATGTTGTGAATAAGATTGAAGGGGGAACAGGAAATACATTCAATTTCAGCTACACAGGAAAGTATGTTCAGCTTGGACAAAACAGTTCAATCAATAAATACTACCAGCATAAAAAGGAGAAGAAGAATAAAGCAGAGATAAGAAAGGAAAGAGGTATGAAATTATCATCAAGTATTAGAATTTAACTACCGTATATACTCGCGTATATACTCGTGTATAAACAAGATGCAGTAAGGTCATGTGACCTGGTATTTGAATGCTTACCTGTATGTTGATGGCAGAAATGCAGCTGTATATTGAAGAAAAGTGATAATTATCAAAATGTAACATGATCAAAATTAATGAAATTTACAAGTATTAAAACTGAATGACTAAGTAGGTAAACCTTCTTAGCAGAAACTCTGACAGTTGGTTTGGAAAATTCGACCAAGTTTTATAGAGTTTAGCTCCTCTGACCGTAGGGACAATTGAGTTTATTGTATGGTCCTTCAGCTATATGTCATTTATGGGAAGACACATTACTGTGTATTCTAAAACTAGATATCTTAATATATATGAGATATTTTGAAACTTTATGTTAAATAGTTTATAAAATATCTTGTATATTTTATATGATATCTTACATACTTTATAAGATAATATACAATTTTAATTAAGAATTCTTATAAAGTTGATGATATCTTATAAAGTTTATCATACCTTTTAAAACTTGAGATTCTGAACTGTTTGTAAGATATCTTATTTATTTGATAAGAAATGGCATTTATTGTAAAAACTTTGAGATATCTTATACAATATCTTATAAATTTTACAAGATATCTGATTAAGTATATAAGATATGTTATAAAACATACAAAATGTCTTTTATAATAAAACGTTTTTTAAAATCTCGTATAAAATTTTACAGACATCTTATGGAGCTTATAAGATATTTTCTATAGTTTATGAGATATATAGTTTTTCAAATAAATACTAATTTGGCTTGCCATAACCATCTGTCAGGCATCATCTTTTCACACTTGCTGTTTACAGCTTCTTGACCAGAGGAATTGTTAGCAATTTGCTCACATAAATATACCCCAATCTCTCCTGCACCCCACCCATACCACATGACGGAGTTAAGTCTAAAGTAGAAAAAAAGTGCATAGCTCTTCTGAAGATAGTGCGATTACAATGACTGGTCAACATGCATATCCTCTAATGATGACCATATTGTGTACTAAGTTTGACATCAATCTGCTAAAAACTGCAAGAGTAGTTGCATTAAAAAAAAATTGAGATCACAGTGTTTGATAGATAAACACATCTTCAGATGATGACCATAACATACACAAAGTTTCATGGCGATCATTTGAAAACTGTCTGTCTAGTTGCATGCACCGTATTCTGTCATACACTACATCAGGCTCCAGGTCAAACAGGGGCAATAATTCTAACAAAAATTGCAGGAGCACTGTGATTTGTTGATATGCGCATCTTCAGATGAGGACCATAACATGTAGAAAGTTTCACATTTATCAAGCAAAACCTGACAGACCAGTTGCATTCAAAAGATTCTGCCATACTCTGCATTTGGCTGCAAGACAAAAAGAGCATTGACTTTACCAAAAATGACAATAAATTGTCAATATGCACATCTTTAACTGATGACCATAACATGTACAAAGTTTCATGGTGATCCATTAAAACTATGAGACTAGTTATGTTGACAAGATTATGTCATACACTATATCAGGCTACAAGTAAAAAAGGGCAATAACTCTAACAAAACTTGCAGAAATACATTGACTTGACATTATGTGCATTGTCTCATACAATATATCTGGCTCCAAGTCAGAAAGTGCAATAATTGTTACAAAAATTAGAGAAGTATGTTGACTTGTCATTATGTGCATTGTCTGATGATAATCGTAACATTTCCCAAGATTCATGGTGATCCACTGGTTGCATTCACAAGATTCTCTCATACACTATATCTGGCTCCAAGTCAGAAAGTGCAATAATTTTTTAAAACATTGCAGAATCACTGTGACTTGTCGAAATGTGCATTGTAAGGTGATGATCATAATGTTTATCAAGTTTTGTGGCAATCAATCAAAAAACTGACTAGTTGCGCTAATTAGATTTTGTCATACACTGCAGTAAACTACAAGATGATAAGGTCAATAAGTGAAATAAAATGTTGGAGCAAAGTGATTTGTTGATTATGCATCTACAGATGAGGTTAATATTTTCCAAGTTTCATGGCTATCCATTAATAAATGTGAGACTAGTTCCATTCATAAGATTTTGTAATACTCTGCATTCAGCTGCAAGTCAGTAAGAGGAATAACACTTATAAAAATTGTGGGGGCAAAGTGATTTGTTGATGGACATGCCAGAATATGATGACAATAATATGTTACAAGTTTCATTGAATTTCTTCAAAAAAGGCATAACTAGTTGGTCTAAGACTGTGTCATATACTGCATTGAGCTACAAGAGAAAAAGGATAATAACTCTAAAATAATTGTGGGAGCAAAGTAAGTTTTTTTATATGCACATCTTCAGGTAATGGTGGATGGACAGATTTATAGACAGACAGATGCAAGGATTACTATATACCTTGCCTCTTTGAAAATTGCTTGACCAATTTACACATGATTTTACAGAAAGCATTGTGGCATCAAGGCCTTTCACATTTGTTCAGTGAATGCCAATCTATCATCTAATATGACCACCATTACTCACAATAAAAATCCTTTAAACAACTCCTCAAAAAGTGCTAAACAGAATTTGACCAAATTGAACCACAAAGCAATCCTGGCAGGAAGCACTTACAATGTTCTACAAATGATGCCACTCTCCCATCATATATGGTCACCATTGCTAAAAAAAAGAAAAACAAACAACTTTTTGCCAAAAACTGCTCAAAAGAATTTCATCAAATTTGATAGAAAACATCCTGGCATAAAGGGCTTTCAAATTTGTGGAAAAGATGCTATTCTGCCATCAAATATGACCACTGTTGCTAAAACTAGAAAAACCTTTAAACATCTTTTCAAAAGCCATTCAACACATTTTGACCAACTTTGACAAAAGCATCCTGATATGAAGAGTTTTTAAATTTGTACAAATAATGCTTATTCACCATCAAGTATAGCCACTGTTGCTAAATACTGACAAATATTTAAACGGTTGCTTAGAAAACACTCATAGAATGTGACCAAGTTTAATGGAGAGCTTCGTGATATAAAAGACCTTAAAATGCATAGTATGCTCATTTGCTGTAAAATGTGGAGGATTTTTAAAAAAAAAACAACACTCAACATAATTTGACCAACAGAAGCATTCTGGCATTAAAGGCTTTGTTTTGTTCAAATGATGCTGATCCACAATCAAATATGGCTGCTGTTACTAAAAATGTAAAACAAGCAACTTCTTAAAAAGCTGCTCACCAGAATTTTGCCACATATGACAAACTTAAACAGCTTTCAGATTTGTACAAATTATGCTGATCCTGCATCAAATATGGCAGCAGTACTCAAGATAGAAAAATATTTAAACAACTTAATCTATATAAAACGCTCAACAGAATTTGACCAACTTTGACAGAAAGCATCCTAACACAATGGCTTTTCCATATTGGACAAATGATGCTGATGTGCCATCAAATATGAATGAAGATACAAAAGTGTAGAAACCATCAATCAGTTCTTTTCATAAGATATGAAATCAAAAGCATTGGAAATAAATTTCTACAGAAAGCATTCTTAAATGGGACCCAGATTTCTTGGCAAACTGCTTGTGCATGGCAGCATAAGGCAAGTTTGACTTCACCCCCAGGGACATGGCTTTAAGGGATGGAACTAACAAACTTGTATCTTAGAAGTGTTGAGATCCCCATCTTATAACGATATGTACAGTTGCAGAGCATGAAAAGTTGAATTAATATGCACAAAAATATTGCTCTTATGAAAGCATGTATAGCCCACATTAGTTCATGCAGTGCTTCCCAGCCTCAAACTTAGCCATAAGGTCACATCACAGACTTTAAAAAACAAGATACACACACACAAGCAGAAAGAGTTTCAAGGAATTAACAGTTAAATGCATTTATGTTACTAACATTTATCTAGGACACAAAACTGCACTAGGACATTACGTTAAATTTTAAATTAAATATGAGTAAAAAACTCGAATCACTTAAGTAAAAGAGTTCAACTAGCAGTGATGGAATTTAATAAAACCCAAAGGGATACATGATTACACAGGAATATGAGGGCCACAGTATTCTGAGGAGTTATATAGTGAGAAACTTCTGTACAGATATTTTCATTTCAGAACAAGAATGTTTAACACCCCCTTTCAAGGAACCTGCAATAACCCCAACATCAAGTTCATGCCCAGATTCTACCACTGAAGTTAAGGTAGAAAAGCTTCAGAAGAGTCCAAATGAAACCTCTACAGCTGATGACCAGCCCATTCCAGTTCGTCGCCTTGGTCATTCATCTGGACCGTCCGCAGGAAACATGAGAGCCCCGTTTGATGAGACAGAGTCTGTGTACAACCAAAGGTTGCTTGTGGATCTTGCCAAGTCCATTGGAATTGTTAAATCTCCCTATGGACCATGTGGTACAGGGTTTCGAGTTGGATCCAAGTACATCATGACTGCAAAGCATGTTAAAGATGAGATTCTGAATGCAGGTTGGTATACTTTTCTGTCCAGACTGTGTTAAGCAGATGGTGAGACAAGTTGAATCTTCCCCATACATGTGTTCAGGAAAGGAAAATCTAAACTGATATAATAAGATTTATGTCATGGATGAGGCTTTCATTGCCAAGTCACTGGTACAAATCTTTCTACCCCATGGTTTTGATTTCTTTCCCATTGCATACACGAGGAAGATTGTTTCTCTTACCCACAAAATACTATATTTTTCTGCACAAATATTACAGAGTTATAATTGGAGTGCAGACATGAGCTTTGATGATGTCAAGTAAAGGCTGTCATAATGGTAGTGTATGAATGTATCTACCCCTTGGGAAAGATAGATTTTTCTCTCATTCCTATATATATGTGACACTGTTTGACCATGAGAGATATACCTCATATTCACATATTAGTGCACCATGTGAACCTTTACATGACATAATTATGCTTATAATGTCACGAATGACTGCAATATGTTTTTAGCATTTTTAATCATAAAAATGCATTTGTATCCATATATATATATATATATATATATATATATATACAGTCCTACCCACTTATATTGACATCACTTACGTCGACAAACTGCCTATGTCGACAGAAAAGCAAAGTCACGGTCCCCTGGTCTATTATTACTACCAAATTTGTCATGCTTATGTCGACGTTAAGATAAAAAAAATAAATGTATATGTCAACAGAAGCCCTTTGTCCCAGCTTGAACAAATCTTTTGTTTCTGATCATTTATGCTGACAATCTGCCAGTTCCGACCCATACTTTGTTCTACAATTAATTTATGTTGCCGCCAGGCTTTAATTTGTTGTCGGATGAACAAACTGGCATTTGTTTGGTCCTCCAAAGTTGGCCTTTCGTGGCAATTTCAATAACACATGCACCCTTCATCAAAACAAGCCAGCTAGTCTTCAATAAAAACAATGCGCCCTTTATCAAAGGAAGTCATCATCAAACTTGAATAACAACAATGGAATCTGATCGATTGTTGCATTTTCCAGTGATCAGTGATTGAAACACGTTTATTGTGCCATGAAAGTTTCCTTTTTCTGCAGGAAGAAAAGTAACTTTATTTATGCTTACGATGGCTACCATTGGCAGTGTAAAATGCAAATTCTACTTGTGCTTAATTAAGACTTTTTAAAAAAAAATGTCATTGAATGTTTTGCGAGGAGAGAGAATTCTTAACTTGTTGACATGTTTTCATTTCCCTATGAATAGCCTCTTCCCATTGGTAGCCTCAGTAAGATGATTACATTTGTTGACTTCGGCTGACCAAAATCTAGGTCAGTTTAAGTACATGTAGGATGCAAATAACAACTTTATTAGCTACTGGCAATAATAAATCTCGTAGTGAAATGTTTAGTCACTCATGTTTGTTGACAATGGTATATAGATCAAACGAGGACTACCATTTTTTTTTTATACATGTGCTTTCTAACAGGATGTGACCTATACATGAATTTTCTAACATGTGACCTATACTCAAATTCATGGATTTTTCACATACATGTACTGAATGCATTATGGATTTTATTACACAAAGGTAACAAAAATGTAAGTTGTCAATATACAAGTGTATTTCACACTGATTTTGTCTTCATTTACACAACATTTCCATTGTTTATTTTCTCAAAGTGTGAATCCTACTCACTGATGACAGGTCACCCCTTATAGATGAATTTCACTTGTATGCAGGTCAAATAGAAATTTGCTTTTTTCATCCCCCTCCCAACCCAACACTTATCTCGACATCCGTCTATGTCGACAGTATTGCCTCGGGAGCGAGGATGTCGACATAAATGGGTAGGACTGTATATATACAAAAATTCTTGTCTATAATTTTTGATGCTGTATCCACTATCCAATCATGTAATTGTTACTCTGCCTTTCTCTTGTAACACTGAAACTGATGATCTACCATCTTTTGTCCACCATTTTTTTCTGATTAATTATGAGAGAAATATAATCCATTGTATGCTTTGGTGTGGGATAGGAAAATCTCACCCTCAAGTAATCTGAGTTTGTCAAACTCTCTGGTAGATACTATGGATTCTATGAACTTGTATAGGGAAAAACCGGAGATAACTCCTTCTGGTGGACAAAAAGACAAGAAATATGTATCTTTTTTTCTTGAAGGTATCTTTTTTTCTTGAATGCTGTTCTTTAAAATTTGTTGCCCACAGATTAAAACTTTTGAAACAATGGAGGACAATACTAACAAAAATGACTTGCTGGCAGTATCAGTAGAAAAGTGCCTCATGAACAATATACACTGTGATGCATACTAACTTAAACTGCAGTATATATATATATATATATATATATATATATATATATATATATATATCTATATATATATATATATATATATATATATATATATATATATATATATATATATATATATATATATATATATATATATATATATATATATCTTTCTTTTCTAGCTCCAGCTCAGCTTAGTGGGCTGAATCAACCACCTCGTATTAATCACCTAAATGATGCATTCATTGATTTTTCCCATGAAGTCCAAGGTATACCTTCTGACGACAATCTCAAGTTTTACTTCGAGCCCAAGATAGTTTATGAAAATGATAATATGGACACAGTTATCCTACAGCTCAAACCCAACATGCACACAGAGTATCCACCACCCTTGACTTGTTTTGCAGAATTGTCTGAACCAAATGGTCAACTATACTTGATTGGCCATTCAAGAGCCGACATTAAGAAGACGGACAAGTTCTGCTGTGTGCAGCTGACCAAGGAAGAAAAAGCCAGTGCAGAGCAGTGGAGTGTCAGACAAGTAGGTGTGAATGGCTTTATTGGCATTGATAACCCTCAAAGAGTGCTGCTTCATTGCTCATTTCAGCCAGGGGCATCTGGATCACCTGGGGTGTGGGTTTGCCGTAATGACCATCATGCCTACATTGTCACAATGCTTCTGTCTGGTTACCCAGGCTGGTATTATAATAAGGATTATCCCTCAGAGAAGAAGCATGGAATCCCTCACCACCATCTTGTAGAACAGGGAGCCTGCATGAGATCTCTCTATGAAGACATAAAAGTTACAAAACCAGATCTATGGCAAGAAATATTTTGTTTCAATTCACCAATGTCTCAGGATGGTGATGATGTCGAGATGAAGTCAGTGTAAGATACTGATAACTTAAATACTGAGAAACCTGTATATACAGGACAATCAAGCAACCACAAAATAGATCTGTCAGCAAGTGTTGAGTGCTTATGAAATACCCCCTGCCCTAAAACTAATAATATACATGTCATAAGTTCTTATCATGATACAAGAGTATGTCAGGTTTCATGTAGATACTTCAAACAGTTAAGGAGATAAAAAGTGTAAAAACAGATTTTGAAAATGGGGAGATAACTTTGAAAGTTCTAATCTGACAAAGCCAAATTTTATATGAAGCACAAACTCTTGTCATGATACATACCAAGTTTCATGAAGATATATGAAACTGTTCAGGAGATATTATCCAGAGGAGAGTGTGACATAATTTGTGATAAAACTGGGGATAACTCTTAAAATGCTGATTATACCAGTTCCATATTTTTACAAGATACAATGTCTAGTAATGACAGAAAAGCATACCTAGTTTCATGAAGGTCTCTCTCAAAGGGTTTAGAACATATTAAGTAAACAAAAGTGTGACTGATGTATGGATGGATGGACAAGTTGACTCCAGTATATCCCACCAAACATCTTAATAAAATAATAAAGAAATTATGAAAAGGGACTCATAAACATTGTCTTTTATAAACAGTTGCCCTTTATATAGATGTGTATGCAAGAAAAAGGCATGATCAGAGAAAGATTATAAGAGTTGTGAAAATTAGGAGAAGCAAATATCAAGCAAGCAGGGGTGCCATTAACTCTGTATAAATGTAGCTTGATCACAAAGCTGGGTTAGGAATCCAGTGTATTGAATCAAAGTCCCCAGGGACATTAGGAGAGAGTGAGAGAGGGTAAAAATAAGAGAATGATAAATGTTAATAGATATACAATTCAGTACACATTTTCCTGTGCAAAATTGTATAACTTTTAAAGTAAGATCACGCTCTATGTTTAACAACACTATGATTGTTTGCAATTTATTTAAAGATCAGTGAGATGTGTCAGGAGGTAATGTTTCGATGTTCATGTTATGAACACTTATGAAGGTGAATGTTAACGGAGCAAGCAAGTATAATCAAAATAATTCCAAAGCAATACAGAAATATGAAAGACATTTTCATTTATGGTTTAAGTGTTCTTTGATAAAATGAAGCTTTGTTATATAATTATCCTTGATTAGTTGATTTTTTGTGTTATAAATGAATGTCTATCTTCAAAATATTTTTTATTTTTAAATGGTCAAAGTGGGCCTGAGATCACTCAACTCCAGGCTGACATCTGCTTAATAGCCAAATGCAAAAGCAGTTGAACCGGTGAGTGAAAAAACCCGAGTCAGTAGAAAGCTCTCTAAATATTTATTCAAATGTTGTAAATCAAGTAAGTTAACAAAACAATTGTTTCAAGTTTTCTCAGTTTTTAGCTCTTCTGGTCATAGACCAGAAGAGCTTACAGTGTTGGCCTGTTATCCATCATCCATTGTCTGATGTCCGTCCGTCCGTTGGCTCAAGTTTGTTATCGCTACTCCTCTTACACTACTTGGAGGATTGCCATGAAACTTTACACACACAGTCATCCCAAGGTCTAGTTCGTCTTAAATGATAATGGTGCTGCTCAGACATCCACTACTGCCATCACAGTGTCCATCTAAGAAATCTTCTTGTTGCTACTCCACCTGAATGGAGGGTCATATCAACATGGGGTTTTCACTACAAGACTTCTTATGATGTCTAGTTGGTCCTAAATGAAAATGGTGCTGATTTGAAATCCAATATGGCCACTATGGTAGCCATGTTGAAATCTTGTTATCGCTCCTACTCCTGAACAGAAAGTCATATCAACAGGGATGTTTTCACCAGAAGACTTAAGATGATGTCTAGTTGGTCCTAAATGAAAATGGTGCTAATCTCATCTCCAGTAAAAATCTTGTTGTCACTATATCAGCAAGGGGTTTTCACCAAAAGACTTTTTATGATGTTTAGGTGGTCCTAAATAAAAATGGTTCTGATCTGACATCCAGTATAGCTGCCATGGTATTCATCTTGAAAATCTTGTTATTGCTATCCCTCCTAAATAGAAAGTCATATCAACATGGGGTATTTACCAGAAGACTTCTTATGAAATGATGTTGGTCCTAAATGAAAAAATGAAAATGGTGCCAATATGACATCCTATATGGCAGCTTTGTCAGCCATCTTGAAAATCTTGTATATCAATACTCCTCCTAAACAGAAAGTCATATTGACATGGGGGTTTTACCAAAAGACTTCTTATAGTCTAGTTGTACCTAAATTAAAATGATGCTGATGTGACATCTTTAAAATCTTTCAAGAATATCAGAGAGGGAAATTCAACACTCGGCAGTTAAAAATAATGTTGGATTCCTGGAAATTCTTTTGGCCAGTAAAGCATCAGTCCCTTCAAGGGACTCTTGTTAGTAATTGTTGGAATCACTTGTAAAAACTGGAAAGTTCTTCATGACAAGGTGCTTTCTGTCAAATTTGGTTAAATTCCACCAAGTGGTTTTTGAGAAAATGTAATTTCAAGGTTTTCTATTTTGAATACTATGGCATAATTTTTACTGGATAGAAAGAATCTAACTCTGTTCAGCAGTCTTTCTAAGAAGAAAACTTTTTAAAAAATTCTATTTTTAGTAATTCTGGACATATTTGATGGCATTACTTATAAGATTTGAAAGACCTTTAGGCCAGAATGTCAAATTTGGTTAATTTGTGTGGTTAATTTTGAGATGTTGTTTAAAGATTTATTTGCTTTTAGTAATGGTAGAAATAATTGATCACAGATCATCATTATTTGTACAGATTTGAAAGCCCTTCATGCTAAAATGCTTTTTCTAAAATATTTTAAAAATTCTTGTGAGCAACTTTTTAAAAGTCATTGGAAGATTATTCTGGTTTTAGCAATGGTGGCCGTATTTGATGATGGATCAGTGTTGTTTGTAAAAATTTTGAAAGCCAAATATGGCCAGGATGCTTTGTCAGATTCAAATTCTAATGAGAGGATTTTTAGAAGAAGTCATTTAATGTGTTTTTTTTGGCAATGGTGGTTGCATTTGATGGTGGATTGGCATTATTTCTAAACAAATTGAAAGGCCATTATGCAAGGATGATTTCAGTTGAATTTGGTAAAATTCTGATCTGTGGTTTTTGAGTAGTTTAAAGGTTTTCTATTTTAAGTAATGATAGCCATATTTGTTGGCAGATCAACTTCATGTTAACAAATCTGAAAAACCTTTATGCCAGCATGCTCTCTGCAAAATATTTAACAATTCTGTTGACCAGTCTTTAAGAAAAGTTGTTTAAAGGGTTTCTATTTTTGGTAATGGTGGCTATATTTGATGATAGATAAGTGTCAGTTGAACAAATTTTGAATGGCCCTGATAGAGGACACACACATAACATGTGACAGATGATGCCCAGTGGACAAAAGGCCAAACCATAAGTTCACATAGGTGATCTAAAAACAATTTATTAAATACACTTAGTGAGATATAGGGTTGTATTTAAATATTGTTTGTCAAAAATAACCTGCATCCTCTGTATATATTGCCATGTAAAATGCACATACAATGTGATAGCACAGTGTTGTGCTTTCACAGTGCTTATTCATGACTGTAAACACAAGTATTAATAGTTACATTTACCTATGCCTTTCCAGTATTTATTGTTCATGAGCATAGTGAAGTACACTGGGTTCACTTGCATGTAGCTATTAGTGCTGGTCTGAATTATTGATTTGGTCAAGTCTTGGCAACTCAATGAAATGAATGATTAATTGATTACAATTTCTGCAATTGATTTTGGTTGAATTCAGTTGTTGTGCACCCTACCTGTTGTTTTGGACTTCATGCTATCAGAATAATTGCCCATAGTTGTCAAGACACAGAGTAGACACATTTATTGGTTATTAATTGATAATTGAATGGTTAGCAGAAACAGATCATCGATCATGAAATGTTATCCAGTTCCCATTGTTATTAAGTTGTATGGAAGAAATTTGTCAAGACATTAAAGACAACACAAAATATGTATACACATTCCTAAACTTTTACAATATCTGTGTTTTATATAATTGTTTGCTCAGAGAATAATTTGAATGCATTATTGTTCATTTATTTCATGGTTGCTACAAACTACAGTACTTTGATGTTTAGTCACCAAAAGCACATTCAAGCATTTCAGACCTCAAATAAAGAATGTTCACATAAAACTACATATAATATATAATCTGATTTTATGTGGTTGGCCTATACTCACTTTTATGAGAACATTTTTTATTTCAGGTTTTTAATACTTTCACATTTTTCATGACTAAACTTCAAAGTCCTGTACTACAACACAGAAATTAAAGGTATAATGAACAATGGTCAATCTATGACCTGGCAGGTGTAATCAGCAATTTGAAACATACAATTGATTGATAAGTTGTTGTTTAAATTACGACTGAATCTAATGAAATTACTATAATACATGAAAATACTAAAATTTGTTTTCACAAAATCATAAAGAATGTAAAATCAAGTTGACATCACATTAATCAAGATTAAGCAAGAGAGAGAGAGAGAGAGAGAGAGATATTCAACATTTCACAACAACATTTTGTAAAAGTGCATAAATTTGTTTCAAGGTCAAATTCAACTGACCAGTACCAGAGTCAAAAGATAGTTACCCAAGATATTTAACTTTAGTGAGGCATCGTTGAGATTTTGGTTTGAAATGACAAAATAACGAATCAACACGGATGCTATGAGGCATCATTCAGATTTTAGGTTTGAAATGACAAAATACCAAATCAACATAGATGCTAAACCAACTCAAAAATATGGTTTCATGTCCCTTGTCATTTAAATTAAACACTTTTGACAACAATAGATTTATGCAGTCAAGTGAAGACAATTTTTGGGAGAATTTTGTTTGTAGCCTATGATCTGCCTCTCATCAAGGGAATGATAAACTGGATAATCGAAAATGGATATCTTGGTCAGCCATATCTTTCCACCATTATGTGTGAAGTACATTTCAGGCCTTTGTGATTTTGATTACCATTTCGGGTGTCGTGGTTGATGCAATTTATATTTTTATATTTCTTTATTAGTAATTACATATTTGCAAATGTTTGGGGTTTTTTTTTTTTTTTTTTTTTTTTTAAAATACTGTCTTCAGTCCTTATCAAGACATATACGAGATTAGCAGGAAAGTTATCACTTTGTGCATATCGAGTAAACACAAATGATGTCATTTTTCTTCCAACTTTTTTTTTTATACATGATGCTTTGCAAATTTTCATTAAGGTCATTTCCTTCAACCACAAGTGTAAATATCAATGAAAATACAGTTGGTTTTGCAAAACTGCAAAAATGTACACCCACAAAAATAATTTGGGCCCCACATTGAGATGCAGGAGCCCTATGTTAATCAACTATTCTGTCTGTCCATCTGCACTTCTTGTAACAAGCATAGCTCTGTAACCCTTGCACATAACTGGGTACCATTTGATAGGTGAATTGTCTTTTCACATTGTGTTGCAATGAGAAACATTTTCCAGTGTAATATCAGTAAAATGTATTTAAAAATTACACCTGACTTAGGCATTATTGAAACAAAAAATTCTCTACCAAATTTAATCTCAATCTAGGTTCTCAAGCTACTTCATCTGAGAAACTTTGCTTTGACCTTGTACCATGGTTGTAATGTACTGCTTATTACACACATTTCACAGTACTGCCAAAAAAGTCCAAACAAAACTTCTGCAGAATGTGGTGGCCTGTGAAGCATGGGAGTATAATTCTCCTGATGCAGGGAGGACAGGAATTCAGGGCATATCAGGGTGCAAACTTAAGATGTATAGTAAAACAGTTAAACTTTGATAACTCAAACATCATAACTCGAATGTCTCACAAAGTCTCGGCACAACGCTTTCTCTTGCTTTTGACCCTCAAAAACTCGTAACAACCGATACCTAGAACAAACATTTGTTCCCATAGCCCTTCAATTTTTTGCAGTCTTACTGTATTATACCCAGGTTGTAGCCACTGATGTAGAGTAAATGTAACTTTCAAATACTTTAGCACAGTACCTTAACATTTTTGACAATGATACCATCCCAGATGTAATTGTGTCACCGGCGTCTCTCTATTTGCAGGTGACACAATTATACAGTCTAGGTCAGGACATGCGTATCTAATTAAAATTAAGATCTCCGACATAACGGGGATATGACAGACACTGATATGAGGTCATGTTCTATTGACCTTTAGAGTCACCAATCAAGTTACATCTTTCACATTTATGAATGTGACAAACTTCATTCGGAACATGTTGTTTCTAACAATAAGGCTCATTAACATGAAATGCAACACTTTTGCCGATAGGCTACTAAAAATAAGTGGACCTGGAATTCCTAAGGTTGGCAGAACGTGTAACTTTATTGGTGACTGTCAGTTATACATACTATAAGTAGATCTTGAGTTTAATCAAATTAAGGCCATGCTTGGTGATTTAACAATTAAACTTAATCCAATATGTTGTCGAGATCTACCAATATGCTACTTTTCACAGTTTAAAGGCCTTTTTAGCATAATGCTCTGCGTTAAATTTGGTCAGTGTCTATTGAGCAGTACAAAGTTATGCAAATATTTTTGTTTTAATACAGGTGGCCATATGGCCAAATTTAATGGTGGATTTACATCATTTGCACAAACTAAGATGAACTAACTATGCTGGTATGTTGACTGTAAAAGCTGACTCAAATTTATCACATGGTTTTTGAGAAGTAGTGAATGTTGACAAATGGACCACACATGACAGACACAGGGCCAAACCATAAGCTGACTTGGCTTTGAGTCCATGTGAACCGAAAACCTTGCAAAGTAGTAGAACAATAAAAGTAGTAGGTCATTGTGACCTTTTCATGGGTGTGAATATAAGGTCTTGACAATACCTATCGAGCTGTAAGAGCAGACATGTTAGAGGCATGGAGCTTGTTGCGCAAAATTAATGTAACCAGTGGAACATGAAGAACACATCAATGTAACCTATTTTGTGTTACTAGTAAAAGATGTATTGATGAATGCAGTCATTACATTTCTGGACTGCACGGGTAACAGTTAATGACGGCTAAATGCACAAACTAACATTTATTCCTATGGGAACAACCAATACAGTGCCATCAAAAAGTGACATCTTACATCAGAAATAATGACTTTAAAAGAGGTACCGCATGCAATGACATATTAAACCCTTGGCTGCACATTCCTCTGATGACTTCGCAATGTTAAGTTATAATGAACATTACTATTGGTGACACATGCCTGCAAAAGAGATATATTGTATGCAAACATTAATACCTCTATTTCTCCTTCCCCATGTGTTGTAAAGGGAAAAGAAACGGGTTCATGTTAGAACTATGATCTGCTGGCAAAACATCAGGTTCAATTGGCATATAGTCCAGTGGAGCCAACCAAAGTTGAACTCTAAATACCAATTTTAAAAATAATTTTTGAAGTAATTGTATCTATTACACATTTGCAAGGATGCTATTATCAATCACAACTTTCAACACCTTTACCTAAAAATAAATGTGTACAAATATGATCAAAGCTAAAACCTAAGAAAACAATCTTTGGCTACTCAGTAGACATTTTCATTTTATTTTCTCCATATTTTTCCTCACAAGCTTTGTATACTCAAACAGACAATAACAGAATTTCTTACACAAGACCTATCAACATTAATGCAAAAGAGACTAAATGGATAAAAGACGACAAGGTTGTATCTAAGAAAATTTACAACAGAATCTGAGCCCAAAAAATGTACAAATTTATGCAGGGGATGGCACTCAGTCTACATATATATTATAACTTAATTATTTCGTTCCCAATAAGCTGAACCCTGAAGGCAATGCAAGACAACTAGGAGATTTGTATGGCCTATGACAAATGTGAGAGGGTCAGAGGGTGGTATACTGGTCAATTCATCCATCTGTCCATCCTAATAGTTTTCTCTTCATGTAAGATTATTGTGTGCTGTTGGTCATTATATCATGCACATTTGTAAGTGGCTCCCCCTTGGTGAGTAGGCTGGTGACCCACAATTAACGTCTCACTGACTTTACAGTGGCAAGAAATTTGGTTGTCAAAAAAAATCTACCATAAGTTCAAGCTTTTCAGTGATTATTTGTCCAAGTTGTGGCAGACAAGTAGCTTATCACAAGGCAACTCTGGATTCAATGGCTCTCAAGAGCTTGTCTTAATTATGTGATACACTTGATTTAAGGATGCATTAGTACGAATTGTACACAAGACAGAATGTGTTCTACTAGTTCTGAATCCATGTTATTGTGGCAAAAATTCAATCTTTTCAGATCTGAAACAGGCAAAATTTGAAAAGATAAACATAAGAAAGGAAATTAGATTTCACAAAATGTCACATCACAAGCATAATTTTATCAAATCACACGAGATTTTCTACCAGTGGACAAATTTATTAGAAGAAAAAAAAATTACAATCTCGCACGTTGTATTTTGGATACTAGGGGTGGCTCTCTTGTCAAATGTTGATTTTAGCAACAAGTGTTTCCAAACCTGATTCAACTTATATTTTTGGTCCTAAAACCACTAAGATCACAAATAAAACCAATAAAATGTCACAAAGTAAAGGACTATAATTATTTTTTTTTTATATTAATTTTGTTGTTGTTGAGATGGCTAACAAAATATGACACTTCTAGAAATATTTTTGTGAATGACTAGGAATACAAAAGAGTATAAATGTACCATTTTAGCCATTATAATTAGGAAATCTCAGTTATTGTTGATTTCTGTGCTTTTTTTCTAGAAAATAAAATGGCGATTCTTGACGAGATGAGCAATCCTTTGACCCATAATCTTCCTATTATTGTCTTTTCCTCTTCTAATGGTTATACCTTAATAATTTTTCAATGCTCGATAAATTATTATAACTTTAATGATATCATGAGGTCAGAAGAAAACTTTCCATTATTAAATACTTACTTTGGTAGTTGAAAAGCTTTAACTTCCCTTTTGTACAGACCGTAGTACTTGGGTGTATCGGACCCAGATTTTGACAAATCATATTTCATCCTCTTTGATTATGGTTCCTCCCCATTGATACATGCAGGTTCGAAATTACCGTTGGCCCGTAGGCAGGCAATAATAAATTTGTCACAGGACCCATGCATTTGGCAAAATCATTGGTCCTATTGGCTGATGGCTCATCCTGTATTTAAACATCATATTTCAACCAAACAGCGTGTATGCAAAAAACGTCTAACCATGTAAAATAAATAAAATCTTTTTTTTTTATTTCTCCCCCCTACCCTCCTCCCGCCACTCCGACTTTTTCATTTTTCCTCACCAGTGCTGGACAGCTTTTTCAGACCTGGACTTTATCCCTTCAGATGTCTGTAACATTTTTTACAGGAATTGTGTGTTGAAAATGTGACCTTTTCTATAATTGAATTACAGATTATAATATTTATACTGTTGATGTCGTAGGTGAGACTGAAGTACAATGGTGTAAGCTTGTGAGCCCACATGATATTACAATATCCAAAAGGTCAAATACATGTACTACCATTTTTATTTACCATAATTATATCCCTATTTATTTAATAATAATAATAATAATATTACAGTGTTTCCAAATAATTAAAAATATTTAAAAAATATTCTCGAAAATACAGATTTTAAACTGTTTTATCACTGAATTACATTTAAATACATGTACATGGTATGACAAGATATTATTTAATCTATAAATGAATCAGACGGCAGATCTACAGTGACCCTGTCCTACACTGAGCAACAAAATGTATTTAGTCCACCATGTGCTTTGCAGCACGCAATCAATGTTTGGCAATGTCCTAAAGGAAAACAATATGAAGTCATATCGAACAATGCATTTGCGGAAGAAGTCAAGGGAGGGGAACATAACCAGAGTAGTCCGAAGACTGTTCTCAAGAAAGTGTTGCTTAGTAATCTCATAAATAATTTGAACAGTGGAGTAAAAAACTAGGATGCAGAATTAATTGTAGATTTGTATTAAATGGAGGCTGTATATTCAATATCAAACATTATATGTACACAGTGAGTCTCCATTAATGCATAAAACATATGTCTGAATGTCTCAGTTTACATACACTGTTTCAGATTAGATTTGATCTAATACTAATTAAAACAGTTGTTTTTTCTTCGGATTCGCTGCTTATCTGTGCAAAAAGGACTGGAATAAAACTGTCTGCATTAACGGACTCTCACTGTATCACACTGACAATATAGTGGGAACAGCTAAAATTAAAAACGTTTATGAAAAGAGGTATATATTTAATTACAAGCACTATGAATGAATGCTTCCCAATAAGGTTACTAGTAGACAATCTTCTGCCCATCTTACCTGGATGATGGGCAACCTAGCAGTTTCTACATGCGGCTACCAAAATTTGCCATTTTTAGCAAGGTAGACCGAGGCCAAATCAACTGAAAGAAATGTATGTTTTGTAACAGTTTCTTGAGATTCAACGAATTTATTTCACTTCCAAACACCATAGAAAATCAGTAGAAAATATGTCAGCATACTACAAATATGGCTGCCGATGACATCATTCGGGATCTATCCATTCACTTATTTTCGTAGGTATTAATTTTCGTGGTTTTAGGATAACCGAAAATGTCAGTACTAAATTCGTGGATTTGGGTAGAAGTCTTACTGTAGGCACATAATGATTTTTATTGGTTGGATCTTAAAATTTGTGGCTGTAACAAACACAAAATCCACGAAAATTGGTAACACACAAATAATAGTGAATTCACAGTAAATCGAATTGAAAGCACCACACTGTCTACCAAAACTTGTAGTGCAGCTGATAACTCCATAATATACAATGATTCAAGATGTTGGAGGAAAAAAATGTACTTTTTGGAGATAAACAAATTTAATGCACTCATTGCATCTACTTTATGGAGTCCAGCTACAGTTTCACAGCACATTTTAAAGTTTCAGTGCACTGAAAATCAGATATTGCAACCAAAATAGCATACTAGTGAAATGTGTAAGAAATAAATCATTTTAGCCACATTATTCCTTATTCATCTTAATATTGGAACTTGAAACTATTTGTATGTTAACTGTAGTATCAGTTAATGAGGCACAGCCATGTGTAATTGGAGTCTGAGACACAGATAAAGGTTGACAGCTTTAAAGCTAGTAAGACCTAGGGTCAGTCTAATTATAGTCCAATTAGTAACAGAATGCTTGTGATGTACATCATTTATTTTTTACTCTCCCAACTTTATGGTCACTTGGTGTTCGGCCTCCATTTAGTTAATAGCTTTGTCTGTATATAATAAAAGTGGTGTATAGAATATCTTGTGTTTGTTCCTACATAATCACACAACATGGTGTCAGAAGTGGGATATACATAAGACACAGTGGATTATCAGCACTAGTTGGATATAATCGAACTAAGAATCATTTTCACAAAAGGAACGTTCCAGTTAAGATTTAATTTACCAAACAGTTTCCAGCAATGGCGACATTCAAAGTTCCAAGCCCAGAAAAATTTCAGTTTTCTAACCCAGAGTCTTTGTCAAAGTGGATTCAGATATTTGAGCGCTTTAGACTTGCTTCTGGATTAAATGACAAGGAAGAAGAAACACAACTAAACACTCTGATCTATACTATGGTGCCTCAGGCGGATGGCATATTTTCTTTGTTTGGCTTAAGTGATGACGACAAAAAGAAATATGAAATTGTCAGAGAGAAATTCAAAGGGTATTTCATCACGAAAAGAAATGTTATTTTCGAAGGAGCTAAATTTTAAATTTAAAAAGCGACGAGAAGAGGAAAGTGAATCGGTCGATACATTTGTTACACATCATTACATTGTCAAGCAGAATACTGCAATTTTGGAGCACTTAAAGATGAATTGATTCGATACAGAATTGTTGTTGGACTGAGAGACAGGCATTTGGCAGAAAAACTCCAACTTGATAGCAAACTTACCTTAGAAAAAGCAATCAATTTATCTAGACAGAGTGAGGCCGTGAAGAAACAGCAACCTCTAATCCAGGGAGGGATACACGCAAATTCCATATTTTAATGCTGATGGAATAAAGTCAACAAAGAAGGTACCATACCAAGTCAGTTCCAATCCACAAAAGAGGAACAATGTTGCTTCAAATAAACATAGTTTCAGTTAACTATGGAGAAATAGCAAATTGAACTGCAGTGCTGAAAGCATGCGGAGATGTGACAGATGTGGGAAAAATCCTCATAGCAGAGACAAATGTCCTGCAAGAAAAGCAACATACAATAAATGTTCAAAGATGGCACACTTCGCATTGATGTGCAGAACTAAGAAAAATGTTTCGGAGGTAGAGAACCCCGATAATCCTGAATCTTATGGATTTCTTGGCGGAATTGATTCTGGAGCGAAACCCTGGATAGCAAATGTCATAGTTCAGGGACAGGAATGTGCTATGAAAATTGACACAGGTGCAGATGTTACTGTAATTTCAGAGGATTTATACAGAAAACTGCAGAGAGTTAAACTCATCAAAGCTGACAAAATCTTGTTTGGACTAGGACATAAAAGACTCAATGTCCTTGGAAAATTAAGGTGTCACTTAAAAGAGAGCAACAAAAGTACAGTATAGGAAGTATATGTAATCAAAGGTCTCAAGCAATCACTGTTGGGAAGACCAGCAATAAAGGAGCTAGGAATCGTCATTGGGGTTGATGAGATCGCCAATACAGACTACAAATACAGAAGAATGTACCGTAAAGTATTCAGTGGGTTGGGGAAAACTGAATGGGAGTACAAGACTTAAACCTGCTGCAGTTCTGTTTGCACTCAGTGTACCTAGGAAGGTGCCTATTCCGTTAATGGATAAAGTAAAATCGGAATTACAAAGAATGGAGAAGTTAGCCATCATTTCTCGTTTGATCACCCAACAGAGTGGTGCGCAGGTATGGTCGTGGTGCCAAAAGGTAATGGCAATGTTTGTATTTGCGTACATCTCACCAAACTAAACGTATCGGTAATGCGCAAAAATCACCCAATACCGAGTGTAGATCAAACTTTAGCTCAGTTAGCTGGTGCGAACGTTTTCAGCAAGCTAGATGCCAACTCCGGGTTTTGGCAAATTATGCTTTAACCCAAGTCTCGTGATTTAACCACTTTAATTACGCCCTTTGGTCGTTTTTGCTTTAACAGACTACCATTTAGAATCTCGTCCACACCTGAATTTTTCCAGAAACATATGTCCCAACCTCTTGAGGGAATTTTGGGGATAGTATGTCAAATGGATGATGTTCCAGTATTTGGGCGCGATCAATAAGAGCATGATGAACGGTTGAACACTCAATATACCGGAGTCTCCTCAAGATCAAAACTTTTTTGGGGTCCAAAATTTTTCCTCTATTAGTATCATTAATTTTTTCCCACTAAACCAAAACCCCTCTACTCCAAAAACCAAAAACCAGATTGTCCAGCAATATACATGTAAAGGTAAAGTTTCTAATTCTTTAAGAAATAAACAAAATGAAACATAGATGTAAAAAAAAAATATGAAAACCTTAACGTAAAGTTTAAACTTTATTATACAAACTGCATACTTTTAAAAACTCCAATATTTTCTCTGATGGTACATAATCAGAAAGCTTCTGAAGTAAGTTCATATCAAAATACCTTTGTCACACAGGAAGTTGATACACTTGACAAGAATGTGTTCCACTATCAAAGGACACTGGCAGGGTATGCGCTCTGGCAAAGGATCACCCATCAGGAGTACGTGCAAGTCATATACGCATTCTATAGCCATTCTTAATAAGATCCCCATTAATATTCATGTCTTACAAAAATGAGGCTAAGCTAAGTAGTTCAGCAAACAAATCATAAAACAACAACATCATTCACTACAATGTATTAGAATTAGACTGTCAAGGTTACCCCACTCACACTAACATGAAAAAGTGAAGAACAAAGAAACACTGTACATAGTGCTGAGGTATAGTATCATATAGTCATATTACTCAGGAGAGGGGGTATTAGCCAAGGTGGTATTTTGGGAATAGAGAATTTTGCAGTATTAACAAGACTGATTTTTTGGTGCTTCAATATGGATAGATTTGCGTGCCAAAAAGTGGAATGAAATTTGGTTTCTGATTGTGTAAGGTCTGGTATTTGGGCCAAAAGACATCATATGTGGGATTAGATGGATTAGAAGATAATTTTAGTATTACATTGAAGAGCCAATTTCGTATGAGATAAAGTGATGATTCATTTGCTTCAACATACAGGTTTATGAATGGGAAGTTTTAAATGCTCCCACACAAGCATCTGCATGGAATTTTTTAAGAGCTAATCTGCACGCAATTGAGCCATAGCTAAGTTTAGATTTTCTATAGAGTTATTTTTGAGAAGTCATTTAATGTTTTTTGTTTTAAGTAATGGCAGTCATATTTGATGGCAGATCAGAATCAAGTGCATAAATCTGAAAACACTCAATGCCACTATGTTTTCTGTCAAATTTGGTCAAATTCTGCTGAGAGGTGTTTGAGAAGAAGTTGTTTAAAAGTTGTTCTATTTGAAATAATTGGTGTCCTTATTTGATGGCAGATCAGCATCATTTGAACAAGTTTGTAAGCCTTGATGCCTGAATGCTCCCTGTAAAATCATGTGCAAATTGGTGAAGCAGCTTTCAAAGAGAAAAATGGATGAAGCACAGTGGACGACACATGACAAATGAAAGACCATTACACAAGCTCACTTGGCCTTATGGCCAGGTGAGCTACAAAAAATTATCCCAGAATCAGATGCACTCGGCGATCTTGAACTTTTGAACTGAATGGAACTCATTAAAACTGAAAGTACAACTGAAAAATAAAAAATTATCATATGTAATAAGTCAACATCTTTTAAACTTTTAAACTTAAGATACAACATTAAAATATTAACTTCAAGGGATAAAGTACAAACAAACCTGCTGATCGAGGTCAATCTCATGGTCCCAACAGAACTAGCCTTTATAAGCAGTGACTTTTATATGCCCGTAAATGTATGTATATTCAAATGGGACCTTTTGTACCTGACCATTATATACAAGTGGTTGCTATATACAGATAACCACTAAAGCAGGTCTGACTGTATAATGCATAAAGCATAAAGTATAACATTACAATAAATCCAAAGTACTATATTAGTATCCAACGATTTTCTCCTAAAATCCTGGTCTCAGCTATCCCAAACTCCTAGTCTACCATGCAGGAGTGGATTCAAATTCAAAGACATAAGTAGAAAAAATAATCACGATCTATTCATAAAGAAATGATTACAACCATATGAACTTGTATTAGCAGACACCTCCATATAAACCTGTATTAGCATACACCTCCGTATGAACCTGTGTTGGCAGACACCTCCTTATAAAGGACATGGCCGATAAAGAACTATACATTTATGGGTCCCTTCTCTTATATCCATGATAATTTTAACTTCTATATAAAATACACCTGTTTCTAAAGGACAATTTTTTTTGTCCCTTGAGTGTCGTGTACTGACACAACATGCACTATATAGTTGGAGCTCTCCACTGAATTGACTTCTTGTTGTAGCACTGTGACTATCAAAGAACTAGCTAATAACAGAAATTCCAATGGCCCACTGACGAATCTAATCAAGCGGCTTAGAGTTTTCCTAACATTTTCTAAGATTTTTGCTCGAGATTCAGGTTGATCAAGTGATCACTCAGAAGGCCAGTGGATAACTCATGTAGTTGTAATTTCAAATCTTTATGACTTCAACATCTCTCACCCAATTTTCCTGAAATTTTCATCACATACTTAAAAGTTTTCTGTCAATCCCCATGACTTTTTTTTATGAAGAACTACACTGATTTTTACAGAAATAGCTATGTTAATTAGTTGGCAGTGAATTTTCTTCAAATCCATGAAGTAAATTTGGAAAATGGAAATCAAGGACCACATTTCCCCAACAAGAACCCCCAAGTAGGGCTAATATCGCTCTTCTGTCTTACCTAACTTAACAGTTGACCATGTTACTATGCAGGCTTATGTAGTACATGTAAGAACACGAGCCTATATAAACTATCTCCTAACCTTTACATAATATTGATTTAACCTATTTTACCAGTCTGATAACATTTCTTTCCAAAGATAAAGGCACATAGAGCTTACTCATAACTTAACTTATCAAACAGATTCATCCAAATTTATCGAAATCGGATGAGAAATATAGTTTCTAGAGAGCTAACAAGCTCAACCAATCATATGTAAATCACCTCATTAATATGTGCAGATCTTGCTGATTACAGAACATGTCTAAGACCATTATGATATAAGCTTACTTACCAAGTTGGTGCAAAATATGACCGGAATTCAGTCCCCACAGTGGTAACAGGCTTAGCCAATCAGATATAAGGTTGCTTTTTAAATTCATCCAGCATCTTCATGATATAAGCCTATTGTAAACCAACTCTGATCAAAATCCTATCAAAAAAACAATAGAATAAAAAAATACATCAGCCAATCAGATACAAAATCGCCCCATATGCACAGGTCTAACTTGTAATAAAACTCATCCACAACCTTGATAATATGAAGTTTGATCAAAATCATGTCAGAAACAAAGTCGCTACAGCATTTACAAGCTCAGCCAATCAGATGCATGATCACCTCATTAGTACACATGGATCTCACTTAAGACTGCACAAATCCAAATTCTTGATCATATAAGACATAATTAACCAAGTGTGAGTAAAACTGGCTCAGAAATAAAGTCTCTAGAGTGTAACAAGCTCAGTCAATCAGATTCAAGATCACCATTAATATGCATGGATCTCTTTATCAAATTAGCCTGAGATCTTAGTAATATCAGCTGTTATTCAGAGTTTGATTGAAATTAGATCAGAACTATTTGGTAACCAGCTTAGCCAGATACACAATCACCTCATAAATGTACATGAATCTTCCACAAGATCGAACTTGTCCAATATTTGAATGACATACAGTAAGAATATATTCCAAGTTTTATAAAAACTGGATCAAAAATATGGCTTCTATAGTGGTATAGCTCAGCCAATCCAATGCAAGATCATCTCATTAATATGCAAAGATCTCATTACAGAACTTGGCCAAGATCTTGATGATATAAGCTTATATTCCAAGTTTGATCAAAATCAGATCAAGAATATAGCCTCCAGAGTGAGAACAAGCTCAGCCAATCAGACGCATGATCACCTCAATAATATGTGCTGATCTCACTCATTACTGAACTCATCTGAGATCTTGATAATATAAGCCTATATTCCAAGATTGATCCGAAATATGGATTCCAGATTAGTAACAAGCATTCACTGATGGGCGATGCAAGAAATATGATCGACACAGGGCCATACCAAAAGCTCACTTGATCATATGGCCAGGTGACCAAACAAGTTATAGTCCAGTACATAGAAAACTGTAAAACCAATCTCAAAAATTGTGAGTTCAGAATGAGCAACTAAAAGTCCTTGAAGCAGTGACCAACACAATAGGGAGTTAAAATACTGGTAAATTCTTTATGAAATTATACAACTATCACAATTTTAGTTACTGTAAAAGGAGATGGAGTTTATAACAATGTTAATGAACACAATTTTTATTGGCTTATGAAAAGTCAAGCAATCCTTGTATTGCTGGAATCAGTCTTTGAGCCGATAGGTAGTAAAATAAATGTCATAATTTTTTTTTATCTTTTCATCAAGTATTTTACATAATCAGCCAAAGAAACAAATTGTATTCAGCAGAATACTAGAGAAATATTATACTTGTCCCCTAAAGTCAGTGTCCAGATTTGGGTCCAAATATATCTTCTGCCATTTCAGGCTTGCGAATTCTCATATCGCAACAAATTTCAGTCATACGAACACCCTGTTCAAACACGTTTTTCTGGGGGATATTTATATTTTCTTTCTGTGGAAGAGTGTCATCATATAGCCAAGCTGGATATCCGCGCAGTAGCATGGTTACCACATAAGGCATGTGATCGTGCTTACTAACGATGAAACCAGGTGATCCAGATGCTCCTTTGTTAAAAGTACAATCAAATAGGACCTTGCTGAGGTTATCTGCCCCCAGGTATCCTTGATACTTCGCCTGACTTCCTACTTGGCGCTGTCTGCTCCATCGCTGTAGCTGTTTATACTCCTCTTCCGTCAGATTCTCTCTTGGTACTGATTTATCAAATCCCTTAATCTTGCCATTGTTGTGCCCAACGAAATACAAGGGTACGTTCTCTGATTCTGTGAAGCGTATTAGTTTAGGTGGAAAATTTGAACCTGATCCCAGACTGTCTGGCTTTAGTTTGAGCACAGCTGTGTCAAGTGTTTCATTTTCATAGTAGATATCTGGTTCAAAGTTAAAGCACAGTGTTTTTCTATGTACTTGAGTATAACGGCAATCTTCGGGCAACTCATAGTCAAAGTCAATGTACACATTTGCATTTCCCAGGACTTTTACTCTGTCTTCCTCAGGTTGTTCAAGTTGTCGCGGAACTGAAACAAAGGATCAGAGATCATGATGAAGCAGTGATGAATTAAACCATTCAGCAATGTTTTGAAAAATGACAATGCTTTTTTCTGAGTTGGCAAAAAGAACAAGTTTCATATGACGTAGGGATAAGTCAAGTCTGTACGGCTTAGATATATTCATATGCCATATCAAACAAGTTCTTTTCCAAGACTCGGAACAAAACATGAATACGATTTTGTATATCATTACATACCCCCTAATTTACACTTTTTAAATAATTTTTAGCTTTACTTTGCAAATTAAATTCAAATGAACTGAGATTAATAAAAGTTGATTTCAGTGCATTTTAGAATATCGATGGACAAATGCCATTCAAAACACATAAATAGTTCAAATCTGGGTGTGTGATATGGAAATATAGATTAAACAAATATATCAAATGCCAGATCAACCTTGCAAGATAAAATGGGTAAGGACTAAATAATAACTGACAAACTTTTTATGTAATATACAAAAAGATTCCAACATTGTAAAATCAGTTATTTTTGTAGGTATTCATTTTTCGGGGTTTTGTGAAAAATGTCATTTTTTGTCGAAACTAACATTCTTGTCTTGGGAAAGGGTCCTTTTGTTTCCAAAGAAGGATCATTGTTCATTGGGTCTTAAAATTCATCAATTGTTGCAACCACAAAATCCATGAAAATTGGTGCCCCATGGAAAATAGTGAATTTATAGTATTAGAAAGACAATTATTTGTTCACAGAATATTCAACAAGCAAGGTTTATCGCATTAAGATTCTGTCAGCATTCTGAGATTTTCATCAGCTACCTGGACAGAATTCATGTTCCAAATCTGACAAAAATGGTTCATAATATTTTACATGAAATGATACATTATGCATCATTGTCTGTCCGAGTAAAGTGTGACGGTTGACTTTTGTCTCTAAAGGCAAAGAAGACATCAAAAAGATCAATTAATCTGTTGTCATTTGTGTTAAAAGTGGTCCCCCTATTATTATAAGGCCACTCTTTCCACAGCAAGAAAGTGACCTTATAACAGAGGTGGCCTTTCTAGAGGGGGATCTCACAAATGTCAGTAACAATTACATATAAAGTAAGAAAGGCATAACTAATTATGAAATCTTGAAAATTTTTAGTTAAAAACTCACATGCATGCTATGGAATCAATGTGATAAAACTTATATTAATGTTATTTAAAATAATTATGAATAATCACCAAATGCAGTGCAAAAACATTCGAAAACCTTGTAAATGTATAATGGACAATGTTTATTTGAATCTTTCTGACATCAGATTTCTCAAAAATGATCTCAGAAGTCTCTCTCTTTAAGTTTAGTCCATTTGCTTTCCCTTTTCCTTCTAAACTGAGAATGTGTGATGACATTTTGTACTTTTTGCAACAACTTATTCCTTCATTGGCAACAAAACCACTATCAATCTAATTAGTAGCTATTACACAAAATGCTCTGTATTTACCAACGAGGTCAGCTTGTCACGTTATCAACCAGTTAAAGTCTGGTACCCTTGCAGATATATTTTGTGATCCAAGACAAAGAAGCCATGAAGGCTACCATTTTCACTTTACGGTTACCAGATTTTATGATCTGAACAATACTGTGCTTCTCAACTTTTGTAATATTTATTTTAGTTATCAGCGGTAATAATAGCCAGTAATTATCAAAGTGACAAAACATGAGATTTAAGGAACACACAGCAGTAAGGATAATCAGATTACTTACCTCTTAGTATGAATTAAAGTTAGGTACTTTATCAGAATGTTAAAACAAATGCCAATGTGTTGAGTTTAGAAATCAACCAATATTAAAGAGATTTTCCTCTGTAAACCAATATGTGCCCACTCACAAGGGGAACATTTGAATTTTTTACACCAATATGCTGGCCACATTAGAGGGGTGGTCTTCCGAGGAATACATTTGAACATGAACTCCTCAGTGCAAATGGAATCTGACCATAAAAAGCAGGTGGCCTCTGGTCAGGGATTTATTCAAGAGGAGAACCACTGTATGTATGTATGTATATACATACATACATATATATATATATATATATATATATATATATATATATATATATATATATATATATATATATATATATATATATATATATATATATATATATATATATATATATATATATATATGGTAATAATCGAAGCCATCATATGCAATGGTGTGGGATAAGGAAACCCCACACAAGTGTCAGAATTTGTGGGAAGGAATGAGACTTTGCAATCTACACAACTACTTGTAACTTTTGAGCTGCCTATGCTCTACCCACTATAAGCTAGACCACACTGATAGCACATGACCAAAAAAAGTATTCAGAATACTGATGGTTTAGTGAGTCAAAGTGATACTAATTTATGTAAGATCAGATGGAAGAACAGAACTCCAAACATATTACTATTCATTGTCCTTTTTACTATCGTGCATTTTCTATTACTGTTTCAAGTACTACCATCAGATGATCAATATCTCAGGGAGATATCTACTATAAGGATAAATAATTTACCTAAATTTGAGTTGCCTCCCTTGACATAAAAACAACCATGAGAAGGCTAGTGGATCTCGACTTTGTTACTAATTTTATTAAGACTATAAAGTTTGCTATAGTGCTGAAATGAATAACCAAACATTAGAATCCGAATAATTTGGTTAATATTCAAATAAAAAATCATTATTAGAATATTTGTTTGTTTACCTAGTGAGTCTGGAAGCATTTTGTAAATGAAACAAACAAGCTGAAATGTAAACAATGCAATGCTGAATTAGCTTACTAAGAAAGAACTTCAAACCTACTAAATGACCTAAAATTCAAACTCCCAATCACCCTAACCACAATGTAAAAAATCGAAATAGTTACACTGCTCACAACATCACCATTTGTATTCACTCTTGAAAAGATAACATGCATTGCAGCAAGTTGATAAAGAACATGGTAAGGAATAGGAGTCATATCAAAGTCAACGAACTCTTTATGTATCAATTAGCGTATATTTTCAAAAACCTTAATAAAATTTATTTACTTCTACCACTACAAAAATTAATGCATAAATCATTCTATCACAAATAGCTTGCCATATGCACCATTTCTTGAAAAAGCCTTATTGAATCAGGTCATTGACCTATGAAGGAGTTTTCATCATTAACCTTTACTATGCTGAAATATATTTATCTGAGTGATTTATTTTATTTCTGTATGTGCATTTCCTTTTACATTTTTTACCTTACATCTTGATAGTGATAATCATTTTAATATGAATCAATGAACTAAACATGACATTGCAACTTTACATATCAATCAACATATCCAAATTTAATTAAATTCAATCAGCCACTTGTACATGTTATTTTTTTGTGAACAAATCACTTCCCAGAAAAATTTGTTTTCGATAGTCTCTGCATTTAACAGAACAAGCAACTGAGAGTTACTGCCCTTCTTTACAGTCCATTTTCTGCACTACTGGCATCTGGCCAGTTCTCCCCCCCCCCTCCCCCGGCAAAAAAAAATCGTTATTTCACTTTTCAAAATTAAGTTTCAGTTATATTTTCAATACCTTAATAAAATTAATTTACTTCTATTGCTAAAAAAAACCATGCATAAATCATTCTGTCATGAATAGCTTACCATATACGCCATTTCTAAAACTAGCCCAATTGGATCAGGTCTTTGACCTACCAAACCAGTTCTCATAAGCCTTAATGATGCTGAAATATATTTATCTGAGAGATTTGTTTTATTTCAGTAAGCGCATTTCCTTTTACATTTTTATATATAATATCTTGGTAGTAATAATCATTTCAATAAGCACCAATGAACTAAACATGACACCAACTTTCATCAATGGACGTCCAAATTTTTCTAAATAGTTGGTCTCGATCAAATGTTAAAACGATGTTAACCATGGAATAAATGCAACTGATACACATAAATTATTGCTCATTTAAACACTATATATTTATTTTGCAGTCCACAATATACAGGGGTAGGCAAAGTTTTTCCATTGGGTGTCACTTTTCAAAGTTAAAGTTTTAGAATTCTTCTTGAGTGCCACTATTTTCTTTAAAATTCTTCCAGTGCCACTATGTTCTTATATATTTAATTTTTTCTGTAAACAAGGGGGCACACGTGCAATGGGTTGCTGACCCCTGTAATAACATATAATAAAATAATGGTCCATGATTATTTATCACTTATTGTCTCTTATTGTGCACGTGCAAAAATCAGCATTTGCTTCCCCCTGCAAAGTAATGTAAATTATATGGAGTTTTTACAATTCATGATAGCTTTTTGTATAAATGCATTTGCAAGACAATACATACAGTATTGCTGCTCTTCAAACTTACTATGAAAGGGACTAATGATGGATGAGATAACTCATAATTAATAAGGGTTCTTCCCTACCCCAAGTACAAGCTATTCACAAAGTTTGGTCCAGGTCTGTGATGCAGAGCTGATGTTATTGCGCAGAAACCAATTTTCTTCTTTCAGTCACAATGACCTGAACTTTTTGACCTCAATATCAATTGGCTTCTTTCTTACCCAACATGTAAATCATCCACAAACTTTGGTGAAGGTACATGGTTGAGAACTGGTATTTTTGTGCAGAAACAAATTTCTTTCAGACATGTTGAGCTTGGCAGTTTACCTATTGACCCCAAAATCAACAGGCTCCTTCCTTACACCAATAGCAAGCCTTCCACAAAGTTTGGTTCAGGTATCTGATCGTTGGTTTGGTGTTTGGTTTTACAGCACAACAACACAAGTAGGTTATTTAGTGCTGAGGCAATTCAAGTAAAGTACCTTGCCCAAGAGCACACAATGATAACCAAACCGGGCTTATCAATGGCAGGATCAAAACCCGCACCCTTTCAGTCTTGAATCCAGCACACTATCAGCTGTGCCACCTGGTCTATGATGTAGAAATAATGTTATTGTGTGGAAACCATTTTTCTTCTCTCAGTCACAATAACCCTGACCTTTGACCTTTTGACACTGAAATTGATAGGCTTCTTCCTTACCACCAGTGCAAGCCATGCACAAAGTTTGATAACTGTAGATGGAGAACTCCAGTTATTGTGCAGAAATGAAATTGATAATAGAAGAATCAATTAACAGATGGATATCATAGCATATACTTATGGCAGGCAAATAATAAATTTGAGGTTAATTAAATATTTGTTCTGTGATACTCTTTGGTATGAAGGAACTTTTTATAACTTATATTTAATTTCTGACATCTCAAATATTTATAGTTTACATCCAATATGAGACATGCTTACCCTGACAAATGTCAACAGATTTATGCTGACAAGTAATCTGGCAATGTCCTGTCTGAAATTTTAGCCACCTGTCCATAGTTAATCCTTCTTAAACTTATAGATGGTCTAACATTATTAGTTTTGACAAACCTCACAAATAGTGTGCACGTGGGTTTTTCTACTGTAGCTGATCCTCTACCACATCAGCCACACCCCACCCATTATATACCAACCAGTTTGCATGAATTGGCTGATGCAAGTCACAACCCTTGGTCCATACTTTTATTTGTAAAAAGACCTTCTCATCTGTTACAGTGATAATAAATCCCAATGTTGACCTTTCATAATTTCACAAATATATGCTTGAATGTAGTGCAACAGAGCGTTCTCAAGCGCTTCAGCTCTGTAATATTCATTTTTATAGCTTTGCATTAATTCTAATCGTCAGATGATGATAATGATGATTTTTGTTGTTGTTGTTGTGAACTATGATGCTAAAATTTACTAATCCAAGTTCTAATCACCAAGCATTTTTTCCAATTACATGACAGTTATGAAAATAAAATCGTATTCAGTCAAGATGTATCAGGCATTTCATTGTTTCAAAGAGGTCAAAAAGTGCTTTTCAAAATCGTTCTTTAAGTTGTACTTAACTCGTGACTTTCAAATTTCTTTTTTTCCCAATTATGAAGGTGCTCAAAGAGAATGTATTTTTTATAATAATAATAATAATAATAATAATAACAGTAAAATAAAACTTTTTTTTACAAATAAATGCTTCAAGACTATGACTGAATAGTTGGCATCATGAAAATAAAATTTAGAAACATGTATTTTAAGTAAAATATTTGATGCCATTAATAAATAAAAAGAAAATTTGACAATGAAGCAAAGATATGAATCTGTCCCAGTACAACATCACACAAATGATTTGAATATGTCAATCAGCAAATCATTTAAAATATTTGAGTTTTAAAATATATTCCTTACTGTAGCAGTTATTTCCCTTGGGCCCACAACAAATCCTGTCCAAATGACTGATCGATCAGAATTTTCTAATTTAAATGTATTCTTCTTTTCGGGGTTCATTTCCACTGATAAATAAAACCACACAGTAGCTCATTTCTATATATAATAACATTATTTCATATATTTGGATTATAAATTAGATATTTGCATTTTAACTTTTGAAGTGGAGGTTATCTGCCATTTTGTTTGACTCATTTGTATACTGAAAGGTGTCATGAAAGTTTTATGTACCCTGCTTGTAAGTCACAAGATCTAGCTATGACCTTGTTGAAGTACTTACATTCTGCAAGATTAATTTTCAACAGAAATACTAGATTTATATCTTGATATATGACCAATCATATTTCAAGAATTTTGTTTATGAGGTGATAAATAATATTAGTCAACTTGGTTTATGAATTTCATATGAAATGAACACTTGTGTAAGATCCCCTATGGACATATACAGTAGAAGCTGTTTATCTGAAACCCAAATATCCAACCTCCCTCGATCGTAAATCAAAGCCACATCCTGGACGCACCCCCATTACCCAGCCCCAACTTTTTCACACTAAGGTCAGTATCATCCACATACCACAACTACTTGGGTATCCATTGGACTGTTCTGATAAAAGGACATCTTAGTGTCCTTAATGTAAAGAAAACAAAAGTAGTGCATATGATGTGATTCGATGTATGTAAAATGTTAAGAAATCTAGTAATTTACTGAAATTTTCCATCTCTGATACTCTTTAAAGCCATATTTTAGCTTCTAAAATCAGTGACTGAATGCATTTGTTCCTCAAAAGCTCGGCACCATCAGAAGAATACTGCATCAAAACATTGCTATCAATATAGATACATTTTTAGCAAATCTGGTTGACTTATTAAATTAACCCTTTTCCAGCGGGATACGACTCCAGTCGTACTTTACCTTTTCCAGCGGGATACGACTCCGGTCGTATGTTCACTAGATTCCGTTACCAACATTTGCAGACACGTGTTTAACTGTATAAAACGTCATCAGTTTACGTATACTCTTTTGAAAAGAAGGAAATAGAGGTAGAAGGTACACATAGCATTGCCAGATTGTGTTTAAAAGACCCAAAAACTGAAAAAAATTTGATTTCAAAATAGAGTTTTAACGTGCAGAGATAAAATATGGCGGTCATATTCTGAAGAGGGAATTGAAGAGAGTTATGTGCTTGCTGAATTAGTTGGAAATAAAGACCATTTCACGTGGAAAATTGACATTCTAGCCAGTGGGGATCACTATCTTTACTTCTTCAAAATGAACAGCGCTGATGATAACTGGTTATTTGAAAATTTGATTTCAAACACGACTTTTTATGTGTGGAGATCAACATGGCGGACAGCGCTGAAACAGCAATTTACGGCAGTGATGTGGATGCCGATTTTGATGAAAATATAGACAATTTTGTGGGGAAACTTTATGTTTTAAGCAGTGCAGATCGTGAGCTTCATTTCGACGAAATGAACGGAGATGATGAGAACTGGTTAGTAGAAAATTTGATTTCAAAACTGAATTTTAACGTGTGTAATTCAAAATGGCGGACAGTACTGAAGCGGTCATAATTCTGATACCGATTTTGATGAAAATTTAGACAATTTTGTAGGGGGAAATTTATATTTTAGGCAGTGGGGATCGTTATCTTGGTTGCATCAAATGAACTGAGCTGATGATAAATAGTTAATTGGTATTTTTGACTTGGGTATTGACAATGATGAAGACGTGGATGCTTTTCAAGCTAACTGGACATTTTGAGAACTTCACTTCTCATAAAGTTCGCACATATACCGATGTTGAGTGTCTGCATAATATTATGAAAATTTCCTGCATCCCTGGAAATGGACCAAAATACACCCAATATAACTCTTATATTATTACATTAAAATTTATTGTGGAATAAAAACAATGAACCAAAATGAAAAGCTTTGTCAACTTACCAGTAAGGATTATTCTGTTTTTTGTTCTCCAATTCTCATGCGAGTAAATTTAATAAAATTGTAATAACTTTAGATATTCTTGATGGATTTTTACTATTTTGTCACCTTCTTAAATGGTATAAAATTCCCCTCATTTCATACAATTACATAGAGGAGGTAAAATGAATATTGCAGATAGGAAAATTGCATTGAAAGTAAGTTATTACAAAAAAAAGTAAAACATTTATTTTTGCTTACATAACTTTACTTTCAACTAAAGTTTTACTTCTGCAAATTTTCAGTCAAAAAATATATGACCTTAAGGAAAATTTTAATGCTTTTTAAAATGGTATACAACATTGAAAAATAATTTCAAAAAATTGTCCTGTAAAGCCAGATTTACCAACGTCTCTGCATTCTCTCCTGCTGTTACACCAATGACTGAAAAATTTCCAGTTCTATACAACTGCCTGTCTGAATGGGCTTCAGTATGAAAAGGGTTAAATAACAGTTTATACGGATGTGTGATTTACAGTACCTGAGTTAATGATACCCATTACAACATGCCTTGCTGTCATTATGTAGCTCTCTCCAATTCTGAATCCTGTGCCCTGAACACTTGGAGATCGAATAATTCCCACAGACTCAGCAACACTCAAGACCATCCGTAGGTTGTAAATTGGATCTGTTTCATCATTGATTTTACGAAAATTTCCCAAACAATTATTTTCATCAGGTTTGACACCTATAAAATGGAAGTTGATGAATATTATCAGCAAGACCTGGCCCCATAGTCATGAAACTGTCTGAGCACATTTTTCTACTGGGGCATCAAATTTATAATACAGAAACTGAGCTTATGCTTAAATTTCACAAACTTTGATCTTCTATAACTTCTCTCAGAGTAGGTAATGAAAATTTGGCATGTTCGTAAAGATTGAACACATATGGACATACATGCCAAATGTCAATAATACTGAGACATTCTTTGTATGATTGTTTTTTTAATTTGTCACTTTGGATCCAAGTTCAAAGTTTTTGCTCAGTCTGTTTCATGACTTCTGGAGCCCGACCCTTATTCTCAAAACGTTTTGAGCAAGAAACTCAAGCAACAACTCACAAATCAGATTTGATTGATAGGGTATGCCTACATAGCTTACATTTAACATGGTAATCGAGGAATGAAAATGCAGAGTATCCTGAAAGTTACATGATTTGAACTATTCTGAGTTACAGAGCATTAAAGTTTTCAAACTTCAAGCTTAAGCTCGAGTTTTGCACTCACAAAATTCTAAGATTATGAAGCCAAGGTCTGTTATCACAACTCCTCAACTGGTGTGCACATTCAAACTCGAATATTGTTCCTTTGGATTGTATTAGATTTGTGAAATTTACATAAAAGAACCCTTTATATTCACAAATATACTCTAAATAAATAAATTTTCAAGTTTCAAATACCTTGTACATATTCAGTTTCTTCATTATCAAAATTTAAATTTGTGTTGAAGCGTACACCCAAGTCAAGGAGTTTTGAGAATATGGGGCCTGGTTTTGTACATTTACAAAACTTCTAAGAATGAGACTGAAAATTCACTAAAAATTAATCTTTGAGATAATTGTATCTCAAAACTTATCAATGGTATTGCATGAAATTTTAAACTCTGTCCATGTTTCTATAAAATACCTCTGCTATGTCTGAAAATCTTTGCTTGAGGAGAACAATGACTATTTTTTTTATAAGAGCCTGAATCTTACACTGAAAAAAAATTATGAACTCCAATACTGTTTTTGGCTGCTCATTAAAATATCATATCTAACTCTTTTAACGATTTGCATGAGCATATATTGTATATGATGTAATATATGAAAAAGCCCTAAGAAACACACACCTTATCTTTGGTCAAAATTCTGATATATACTTTAGAAGTCAGTTTTAAAAATTTGAGTTAAAAGCTGGTCTGAAAATGTATTTCATGAAAGCAAGGCAAGATGATAGACAGAAGCCTCTGGCATAAGACTGTCCAAGAATCTGTCTCCAAATCTTACCTAAAAAGATTCTAAACAATCAAATGGATGCAACTGCACATTCTGGTTAAGATTTTGTAAGTTTGGGGTAGCATTTTTACTGGAATTGACGAGCAAAGTATTATGAATTAAGGCCAGGATAGATAAAGTTGACTTTAAAACTGATTGCTAGTCATCAGTGAAATATGTATCATCTTAAGTGGATAAGCAAATCTTCTGAAGTTTGCATGCAATTAGTGAAAGCTTAACAAAATATTTAGAATCTACTTCAGTTTTATTTTGGTCTGATGGCAGTAAACAAATAGTCTGTTTGTTAAAGAAAACCTAGCAAATGCTGAGAAAACTGCAACTTCAACTTCTTAAAAGAGTAAAAGACAAGAGGAAATCAGAAGGAAAAAAAATCATTTGCATCCTGTATTCTTATTTCATTGGTTAGGTAAAACTGATGCGTACACTATATCCTGTCTGTGTGTTTGTGTATGTCAGCTTACCTTTATGACGACTTCTTGACTTTTTTTTCTTTCCCTTTTTCACCCTATTATAGATATGGACAATATTACTTTTACTGTGTCTTCCCAAATCAATAATTCCTCCCTTAGCATGAATTATAGTTGTTCTTGACTTTGTCCGAGTTTTTGAGCATTTTATCTCCTCAACTGTTTAAAAAAATAAGGCATTATTTTAAGTAATCACATTAACTTTGCTCTCATGGATATGAACTGAAAATCAACTGTAAATAAATAAATAAATAAATAATAAAAGCTGTCAGAAGACAGCAAGGCTGATTTCCATTTATTTATTCAGACATATGACACCAATGAAAGATACAAATTTTATCATATGACCAGACTGTTACAAAGTCGACAATATTTTTTCTGCTAGTTTACTTGGAAGATAGGCTGTATTTCTTACAAAATTCATTTTATCAAAAAATGGCTATTCAGAGATGCTGCCAGGATTTTATGTAAAGGGGGGAGCTCCCCCCTTGTCACCAAAATAAGGGGGGAGGAGCAAAAAAAACGAGGGGGAGGAGGAAACGGCCATAGTACAATATTTACCTAACACATAAATATCCGTCTCTTTCTTTCTTCCTGCTCTATTGAAATAAAAACCCTCAAAAGATGTCTCCTCTAGTTGTATTAGCATTAACCTGTTGATCATTTTTGAGCTTAATTTGTTCCTTATATGTGTATGAATATTGTTCGGTGTTGAGAACCCCCTTTCAGATATGCATAGCTAGCTAAGCCAGCTTGAACAAGTTGGAAAAATGTTCTTTATAGTTATCTACAATTTTCAACAGTTCATATGTATTGTCTCTTGGATACCTCTGCTTCAAAATAATATTTTTCACTAACAAGAGCTCTGCTAAAGCTTCACTTTCTTGAATCAGTGCTTTGCTACTACTATATGTATGCCAGATTTCTTTTACATTCCACAATTTTGAATTAGGGCTTTAAATCCATCAATGCCATAGTCAGCTTGTTCAGACAGAGTTATTCTGATCAAAAACAAATATCCTTACTTTTTAATTTCTTTTTAGATTTTTATTTATTCAATTTATCTTAACCCTTAGAGTGCTATTTAGTTTTGTAGCACAAGATTCCTCAAGGCAGAATTGTTTGTGAAAAGAAATGAAAAATTGCACTCTACTTTTAAATTGCCTGTACTTTAATTAGGCTTAGTATTCGGCCTTTTTGACATTTAATTTCGAAGGACCGCTTAACAGGGGGTTGACCGGCATGCCATCTGTTTTTGTCCATCCAGCATGTACATCAGACTCGTATTCAACATCATTTTCAGGTTAAAAATTACACATTGGGATTTCCAGTAACATTTTCCGGGCTCCTATACTCTCATTTACTTCAAAACTTTAAAAATCATTGTCATCATCGTGATCATTGGCCAGTATTTGCTGAACGAAATTGTCATCTGAAGATGAATCACGTTGTGAGTCAGCCATTTTGGATTTTCTAGGGGCCCTTACTTAAAACACGCATTTGTAAAACTTCCTTCCTGAATGCAAGGTTCAACATCGATAATGCTTCTTCATGGGCCTAATGTGCCAATCTAATTTAGTTTAACAACCGTTCATGTCAAGCCGAAGTACTCAAATGTGTAAACAACTGCCTACGGGAAAAGACCGCGCAACTTATGTCGCAACAAGAACTTTAAGGGTTAACAGTTAAATAAAAATTGTACACTGCACAGAGTAAATTTTTATATGCACGACTTTAAACTAATTTGCGGGAGTTCTCGCGCATCACTCCTTTCCAAGTGCGCAAATTCTTACAAATTTTGCGCGATTCACGCACTTGCGCACCCTGGCAGCATCTCTGGAAATTCTTGTATTCTCTATTATGTAAATGAAGATAAGAAACATTTTTCTCTTGGTAACATCAAAAACAATACGTGTCATGATGTCCTGCACATACCAATCTGGTATACAGGATTTTTATGGCTAGAAACACTAAAATCCACATTTAAACATCATGAAGCACATGATTTATATTCTACAGGCTGTTATATGTATATTTCTGTACAAAATTCAATTTCAGTTCTTACTCCCATAAGATCCCATTTTCCAGTGCATGACATATATTTTTTAATTTTAAGAGTGTAGTAAGGAATTTTCTTTTCTTTTTTTCCAGCAAGACTAGATGTTTTGTGGATTTTTTCTGACAATCTTGGCAACAATGAAAAAATTTTTGGATTCAATATTTATATTTCTGTATACCAATACTACTGAGACAAATAACTGTTATGATAATCTGATTGGCATATAACAATTTCTTCCATGATCAGACCAGGCTCCGTAGTCAAAAAACAGTCTGAGCACACACAAGATGAACTCAAGCTCAAAATGAAAAATCATACATACGGTTCATCAATATCATTGAAATCTGACATGTATATAGTAGAGATACAAACAAAAGGATAATGCTGTAAATTCATGATTATAAACTTCCTTGGGGCAAAGATATAGATGAAACATTTTGAAATTTGAGCACGAGTTCAATTCTTGTTCTCAGACTATGAGCTTCAGGACTACAGGACCAGTTTTAGCTGGTTTAACATATATGCATTAATATATGACATCATGTAGCTGTACTCAATCAACTGAATTTCACATCCTGCGTAGTGAGTTTCATTTTGTATATAAAAACTCCTTATTGTAGGCAGTAGCATATAATTTAAGTAGGTGTAAAAGGCAAATTCTGGTACAATTCTTACTTTTATTCTAATAATCTCACCTAACTAACAATATATGGCCCATATAGCGTTTTATGGCATGGTTAGTGTTAAGAATGGTTCTATAACACCTTTCGCTTTTATTCCAATATTACCTAACTAATGCAATATATGTGCCATATGGTGGTTTAAGGTGGATACAATGAAGCGGGGCCAACCTTTCTTGCCAAGAGCTGGGTAGGGGTCGTATTAGCACCAACAAAGTGGTTTTAAATTAAAGATAATGTGTTTTTGGCATAGCACAAGATGGATAACGAGTGTGATTCGCTTGCTAAAGCTCTTGCGTTAAAGTTGTTTTATGAGCTAGAACCACAGCATGATCATATCAGGAATGAACCTGCCTTTATTAAAAATGTCATTTCTCAATTAACCCCAAAGAAACCTAGGACTAGAATACCAAAGAAAAAAGCACAGAAATAGTTGGAGGAAGAAAAGGAAAATTTAGATTCAAAAAAGCTATTTGAGTAATATAGTATATAGGTACCCATAATGGCCTCCTTCGCACGGGAAGCTAACACAGTCAGTAAAGAGTACGAGTACCTTACAGGTGAAAAGGTGGCTTACCCTAGATCATACAAAGCAACTCGATGTAATATAGGCTTAAAGCGGATCATGTGCTAAATGAGTTTTAGTCTGTCACAGGTATGAGGAGAAAGTAACCTGTCTCCACTAAAGAACCCAAAGGTACAGAATCTCTTTTGGTCCGCTTTGAAACAAATGTCAACCTCTTTAAGGACTATTACAAAGCTCTTACAGGCGAAACAGTTATACAGCTGCTAATATGTATGCTGAAATTACAGAGCATACGAAAAAGTGCAAGAAAAATGCTAAAGAAAGGCTCGTCACATACAGCAAAAATGGGTTAAACTAACCTTATCCAATAGCACACAAAGATTTGGTTAGTGTAGAATGCTTCCTTTCAGACTTTGCACAGAGAGGCAAGTTGCTTAAGGAGAAGTATGATGTTCTATTTGGTGAAACACATGAAGTTCCAACCACTTTAAACAAGCTGAATGAATCCATAGAGCATCCTCAGCAGAGAACATGGGATATGATTGAGGCTGGTGTAGTAAGACTGCATGAATTTATTTTATAGTAACTGGATGCTTCAAAGTGGACAGTATAATTTATGCTTTGAGTATGCGGTAACTGCTGCTTTGTATCCAGTAGCCAAAGACGCCCAGCATATTCATTCTTGCTATAACCACCAAAATAAACTCAACTCTGACAGCTAGCTAGCACTTACTTCCCAGTCAATATCAAACAGATTAGCAAGTTTGAGGAGTGCAATACAGACATTTTGGTAGCGTCGTTGGTTGGGTAGCTCGTTGTACCCACTGTACATCAGCAAGCACCACAACCAAAAGCATGAAGTTGATCTGATACTTATCTCTAATGGTGAAACAGCATTACAGACCTTAGCTGTCTAGTTTATAAAAATAATAAAAACAAGCACAAAAGGTTTGTATACCGCTACTGTCTTCACGTCTTGTGGATAAAGAAAATCTCTCACATCACATTGCTAACTGTTTGGGGGTGTGAGAAAAGCATCAATGTACAACTTTGCCAGAAGTGTGTAAAAACATTGTTGCATACAGACAAAAATGAAAGATGCGCATGAGGTCCATATCGCGTAGGGTTTATGCCGACCTTGAGACTCGAGATATTAAGATCAAAGAGCCTGTAGGCAGCCCAAAGACTTCTTACAGGCAAAGAAGTCTCTGAACAGAAAGTATGTGGTTTCTGTTACTATCTCTTAACACCCAGAGGAAGAACATGATGCAAGAATTTATTCAAAAACTTGAGGAGGAGATATCTCACCTGGTTAAAAAGGGCAATGTGTTTCTTCCTGTGATTGTTCACAACCTTCCAGACTATAACAGGAACTTTATTGTAGATGCAACAGCCAATGTCTCTTCAACAATATAAGCGTTATACTGCCTCTTCAACAATATTTGCATTACACCAAACAACATGGAGTGATACATGTGATTCTCTGTTGGTAAGCTACAAGTTCTAGACTCATTTCAGTTTATGGTGTCAAGCCTCGATACTCTAGCAAAGGCTGTTTCAAAGGACGTGTTTAAGATTACACATGAAATTCTAACGCTTGAAGAGGTAGGCAAAGCCAAGGTTTGCTTGGCAAAAAGACTTATGCTAGACGTGGTTAGGCATAAGGGTGTGTATCCAAACAAATACATGGATAGCTGGGAATGCTTGGACAAAGAGTAGCTGCCACCAATAGAGGAATTTTATAGTGAACTTCATGGTGAGGGAATCTCTGAAAGCGAGTATGAGCATGCGAAGACAAGGCATCTGACCTATTGCAAAGATACGGGCTACTACCATGACTTTTACCTAAAACTCGATGTGCTGCTCTTATCCATCTTTGAGGGTTTTTGTGAAATGTCAATGAACGTATATGGCCTAGACCTGCTGTACTACTACAGCTTCCCAGGTTCGATCTGGGACGCATGCCTAAAGAAAACAGGTGTAGAGCTTGAGCTGTTGACTGACACTGACATGTACCTATTCTTCTAAATGCGTCTACGAGGTGGTTTCTTGATGTCAAGCAAGACACACATGAAAATGAACAATCCGATATGCGCTGGTTATGACCCTAGTGTCCCAACCAGCTGGATAAAATATATCTCAACGCTAACAACCTTTAAGGATGCATGATGATCTCATGCCTTCCAACAAGTGGCTTTTGATGGCCCAAAGGCCACAAGATCTCTCGTCTCGAGGAATACCTGATGGAAATAAAATCCAATGTGCCAAAGGGTTACATACTTGACTAACCATTAGCCACAGAGTCTATCGAGGTGCCATACAAGCAGCTAAGCAATTATCAGAAAAAGCTTGTCCTGGAGGATAAGTATGTTTCCTGCAAAAAACTCATGCCGACTCTGAGAACAAAGGTGTGTTAGGTTATTTACTACAGATGCCTTCAGCTTAAGATCACAATGTGTGTTACGTTATTTACTACAGATGTCTTCAGCTTAAGATCACAAGCATCCACAGGGTTATGGAGTTTGATGAAAGCGCCTGGCTGGAGCCTTACATCTCAATGAATACTGAGATACATGCGAAGGCTAAGACCGACTTTAAAAAGAACCTTTTCAAGCTGATGAATAACTCAGCATTTGGCAAGACAATGGAAAACCTGCACAAACATGAGCACATCAAACTTATACACATACAGATGGAATTGGAGAGGGTTTTGAAGTTGGTAACCAACACAGCTTTCTTAACACAAAAAGTCTTTGGTCCAAACCTAGTCACAGTTCATAGCATAAAAAAAGAAGCTAAAAAGTTGGATCATCTGGCTTAACCTTGGAATGTGCATTCTGGATGTATCAAAACCTATTATGCAGGAGTTTTGGTATTGCAGCATAAAGGCTCATTATGGTGGCAAAGCCAAACTACTGTACGCTGACATAGATAGCCTCATGATCGAAGTTCAGATGTGAGATGTCTACACGGACTTGCTACAAGATGCCAACAAATGTGATATCAGCTATTACCCACCAAGCCACCCAAACTCAAGCGTATAAAACAAGAAAGTATCCAGAAAGTTTAAGGGTGAAGGCAACAGATTCCCTTACTTGGAGTTTGTTGCCCTGAAGCCAAAAATGTATAGCAATGAGGTAGCCAAACTGCGCACCTCACCAAATGCCCTATATGCTGGTTGCATTTGTGAGCACACCAAAAAGGTAAAGCAGGCTGTACTGAAAGATGTGCACAAGGAAAAAGGGGTAGGAAAGCTGGCAACAAAGCTGATTATGAATGATACATACAAGAAAACCCTCTCTGTGAGTATGGAATTTCATCACAAGTTGATTCCCATACTTGATGAGAACCACAAGTGCGAAGAAACAAACCCTCTCTTAGTCCACTAGACATGAAAAAATGGATAGCACATGATGGTGTTAACATAACAGCCTATGGGCACTGCACGACTATAACTGCTGTTTACTGGTGTTGTAGCCCTAGTGATTCGGTTTCCACCCAACGAGAGTACCCCATGCATGACATCCCAAGATGAGCATATGTGCTCGCTGTTTTTTCTGGTTCTAGGCAGTAGGCTGGACATTGTGTTATCACTCTATGGAAACTATATGTAATTCAAATGATAATTTTTTTTCCAGGTAGGTGTGCTAAATGGAAGAGCTGTGTAATAGCACATGACTGTAGGCCCACGTGTAACCAAAGTAAACAAAGACCACACAAGGTTGATAAATGCAGAGGCAAACCACTCCCCTCCAGGACCTCTCTACCCACAGTTTGAGGTATTTGATTTTGCCGTTGATTACAATCTTTCCAGAAAGCAGCATCACTAGTGTGGTATTGATGCTGTTAGTTGTTGCGATAGTGCCAGTCACAGTTATGTGCAAGCCAACATGCACATCAATTCTTTTGTGGGCAGACTCAAGCATGTACACAGGAACACCTGTGTTTGTAATCACATTTCCACCCATGTTAATTACCCCAGCCATGGTTCTGCCAATGAGATAGCCTCATGGATGCAGCATTGTTGGAGTAGGCCTTTGTGGTTAGGTCCTTAGACAGGTTAGTAGGCTTTGCCGCGTTTTTTTATGCCAAACAGCCCCATGTTGATTTGGCCTTGCATCATGCCACCTGTCAGCAAAAACCTTGCCAGCATTGCTTAAATCAACATAGTTTTTCAACACCGCATTCTGTGTATTGACTGGGTAGGCAATTAGTTTTACGTGCTGTTGGCACATGGTGAATGGGAATGTTATCACTGCATCGATGGTGGTTAAACACAGGAGTGACATGACGGTATTGATCTCCACTGTGAACCCGTCTGAGGTCTTCATGATTATGGGCATGTTCACACCAGATGTGTTTGTGGACAAAGCAATGCAGCTGTGGGCTCCTAAGCTGCAAGCCATAGTACCACTTGCTAGAAGACTTCAATCGCCAACAGTAATCATAGAACCAGAGGACACAGTAAAGGTGAGGTTGGCAGTCATTGTGTCCACATCCCTTTTCACGTAGGTTGTCATGTTGTCAACATAAGCCTTAGTGACCATGTCCTGATTGTTTGTATGGTCAGTAACATTCTGTGTTCCCTGGTCAGGCATTCAGAGTTTGCTCGTTAAAGTCACCGTCATGTTGCTGATAAGCATCAGCATCATGGAGCCGTTAAGGATATGCACACCATGAGATGTTTTGATTAAAACAGTCAACAAAATTCCAGCTGCATCAGAAGAAATGGTGATATTACTGCATGCCCCAAGGTTTAATGCCATACTTCCATTGTCTAGCAGCGTGTTAACGCCAATAGTGAGGGCTGTATTTGCTGTGGCGTTAAACACCAGGCTACTAGTTATTGTGTCACCGCTTTTTTAAATAAAAGACTGGTTATCGACACAGCCCTTTGATGTGGTGTACCTGGTATACACAAATCAAAAGTCCTGTTATCCTATGGCCTCCAGCTGACAAGACCCCATGCATGACATTCCCCATCACCTTAACATAGACACCGTGGCTTCCAGTTCTAGGTAATACCCCAGACATCACATAGGATATAAGGATTTATAGAACTTTCTACACTACTATATACCGAGCCTTCAATTCCTTTATGATACCGTCTATGCTTGCCTCTGGGTCAAGCGTCCAAGGTGAAGCAGTAGTAGATGATAGTGCAGCTAACACCACCAATCACATTTGACAATCAAATAGAGGCTTGTCAACACAGTTGGCCATCGCCTACATGCAGTCCAACATAGATGCTCCAAGAGCTGGTATCTCAGGCATCAGCATCAAGTGGGGTGCTGGGCCATGTACTGACTTTACCATCAATTCAGGCCTATATAAGTATGGTGACATCAGGTACGCACTCAACAACATCGCTGTAAAGTGCTGAATGGGCCGCGAGGAGGTTGTTTCTACAGACGGCATCAGCATCACAAAAAATTACACTAAGCCTTCCCTATTGGGGAAGTGGTCATCAGCTTTTTAAACCCTGGAACAAGCAGGCTAACTAACAGCATGGACCCCATACTAGGCTTAGCAACTTCTGGCCCTGATGCGACATTAACCATAGCTAAAAACAGCAAAGTCCATATTACATTCGAGCCCCCAAAACTGCAAACTTCATGCTAGCCTTGCTCTATACCATAAACTTACTCATTCTGCGAAACAGCTATTTGATTCTTTACCCATGTCCTCTCGGTAGTTATAGCCCCAATAATGTAGCAACAGCAGTGGCATTGCTGGAGCACTGTGTGCCTGTGTGCACTGGGATGTTTTTGTTCTGCGATATGGTTCACTGACCAGAGTGGAAACAGGCTAAAGCTGACCAACTTCCAGGTGCCAACAATCTTTACCATGATGACTGTAAAACAAGGTAGGGATTACCTCTCTACAGTGGAATCTGGATCTGGCCTAGTTTTGCGAAAGTCTCTAGCTCTCAGTCTAATCGACAAGGTAGTGCAAAACTGCAAGGGACCTGGGACTGCAGTTTGTTTCATGCAGGTGCTAGTACTGGATCTCGGGGTAGAGTATTCACCGGCCCACCCTATGACCTTGCAATGCGACTTCTTGCAGTGGTGGCATGCTGAAGGCGTCGAAGTACAAAATAAGTGCTGCCATAGCTGAAGTTGCCATAATCAAGGTTTAGAATGTGGTTGGCACCTGGCATCATAGGATGCCCATCTGGGTACAGGTTGCAAAACTTGCTGTGTGCGTGAACACCAAAAAAGGCTGGAATGTGCTTATGCACCCACAAAAATAGCTGATATTCGTGGTCTCATTGTCATTGCTAAAAATAGACCATGTCATTGCGGTGCTGCTATACAATATGGTCTAAAATCAAGTGTGAGATTTAGGATGGCTCTAGTACATATACACAGATGGCAATTAACTCTCATCAGGCCGGACTCAGATGCTGTAATGTACGGTTTCACTCTGTATCGGACTAGCTCACCTCCAAGCACTTTTGCTACTGGACCAAGGATTTCACCTAAAATTGGTATCAATCCAAGAACATTCGCAACCGGCGCTTTTCCTCTTGGTTTAGCTAAAATAATTGCAGGAGTGGGAGCTGTTTTTTGCGCAATCTTTGAAGTGGGGCTATGCTTAGCACCCCCGTGTGTAGGCAATGATATGGTCATCATGTTACACTTGGGGAGGACAGCGCTACCCCATGAATAGATGGCCGAGGTGACCATTAAGAAGCCACTTGTTGCCAACAGCCAAACCTCGTCCACAAACTGTCTTTACATTATGCTTAGTGGTGATGACGCCACCACGTGTCAATGACAGGGGCAACCATACAAGGTCACTTGTTGCTAACACCCAAACCGCATCCACTAGGTTTTTTCTGCATCAACATTACATGTGGTCATGTGACATACAGCGGCACCTCCAGTCAGTCCTTTGATCAACCCAGCAATATCTAGAACACCTGCAATAGAAAGCAACCCAATTGGTAAAACTCGGGGGCGCGACTCATCAAAGCCGCTGCCATGATTGCAGTATATAGTGTATATATAAAATATAAAGCTCTATATTTTACATACGAAGTCTTGAAAAGTTTTGCAAAGACTTCGTAAACTCTATATTTTACTCTCTTTTTCATTTTCTTCAGAAACCTTTTCCTCTCTTTTCTGTGTAAAACATGACACAATAGTTGTGGCATATGTATCAACAGATACATCTAGCTGTGTGAGGGATTCAGTCCCCTGCAGCAGAGAGTATTTGAAAAAATGGTTAGCATTAAACGTCAACAAGCTGCTAATGCTTGAGGAAATTATCAGTCACAGGCTAATTTTGGGTTTATTGCTGCTAGAATAGCCGTCTTAAAGGCCACGCAGGATCTCATACCTGTAACTGCTGCTGACGTCTTATTTGAATGTCAAGCCACATGGAGTATGACATGATCACAACCACATGCACACTCGTAATTGGGGAAGAAAATATCATGCTCAATGCCACATGAGACTGTGGTATCTGGACACCTAATAATGGGCACCACTAGTATCGGCCCCAAGTAACAGCCTAGATAACCATCTGGTTTGCTTACATGACTGAAATCGCCACGGCAGCTATCGTGGCAATCTATGCTTGCTGTGGATTGTTCAGTTCACTGAACATAACCACAAAGGGTGCAGCCACTGATGCAATAACAATGGCTCTTATCCCTGAATCATAGCTTCCAAATGTTACTGAGATTTTGTAACTACCCGAGGACCCACGAATGATTGCAATAAAGTTTGCATAAGCTCTCTGCTATTTACTCCTACTTCCAGCCATACTCTCAGCTGTAAAGCAAATACGCTGGGTTTGGAAATCGGTTTCCAAGTTCTGGAAAAGACCCAAAGAACATAATGATAAAGCTAACAAAATCGTTGGTCTCATTTGACACGTCTGCCAAAAAGCTGGTGTATGGCTTGATTCCATTTCTGCCTGCCGCAAGTCCATTAGCGGCATGGTCTGTCCTGCACTACAATAAGCATGCGATTGCATGTTGCCAAAATCGTAATGTTTAACTGCAAAGTGTAGCCACCGGATATTGGGGCCATGTTTACCTGAGCTGTGTTAAGTTTGATAAAGCCATTATTTGGGAGTTGTAATGATGGCACTGATGACAACATGGCTTTAAAGAAAGTGAACTCGTTGATGTACAGCATGAAGTCTGTACCAGCAAACTTGTGGGCAAGTGACTCAATTGCATTCTGCTCTCCAGTGCTTGACCACACAAAGTCAACTCTCCACTGGCCACCAGGTGAAACTCCATTCATTGTGTCTAACATTGAGATGCAAGGCCGCCATGCCACAACGATCTTATTGTAGTCTGCATTGGTTGGGTTACCAGTTCCAAACATGGACAAGTTTAGCTGCCAAGCATAAAGAGTCTTGCCTATGCATGAGCCAGTACCAAAGTTTTTAGCCATGTGTGCTCAACACTAGCATATAGCAAAGCTCTGTCAGCAAGCATTGGATAATAAAAAGTCTCGATATGAGTGCCATTGAAGGTAAATAAAATCTTGCTAAATAGACTAGAGACCCAGTTATCTGCATACGCTATGCCACTTGTTTGCACAAGAGTGTTGCCTAGAGCATCTGTCAGGTGAGCCTTAATGTTAAAGTAAGAAAGAGAAGGAACCGACCACAAGCTATCATCAATCCACTGAAAAATGTTGTAAGACCCGCTGCAGTACTTACTCCTGGTTTAACACTTGCAATAGCCAGTGTTGGAGGCAGTAGCTGCCTAATATTGTACTTAACAGTGCTGCCACTGATTGACCATGGTCCATCTGCAATGTTAAAGACTGTGTGACATGTATAGTATGTATAAAATTAGCTTTATATATTAATTCTACTAAACCTTAAATATACTACCATCTCTGCTGCCCTTAGGGCAAATGTTTTTCTGAGCCAGGAAGGACCACCTGTCTTGTTGTCTTGTACCTTGCTGGGCTTCTCCTCGAAGATATCAATGGTGGCTGGTTGTTTTGGTAAATGAGTTCTGAAGTTTTTCTTCATCTGCGCAATTCCAGCAAAGCTCTTTCTTCATCTCTCAACTCCTCATACATGACATAGCTCCATACGCGCCACCTCTACATCCAAATCATGCCAATCCTTCTGCTCTGCCATGATGCCACTCATCATGAACTTGAACCAGCACCCAACTATTGGACCTTGATATTTTAGTCCTAGGCATCCTTCACATTTTAAATGCACTCTGCCTCAGTTCAGAGGCATTATCAGACCCACAGTACAATTATGAATCATCTCTCTCAATGTCACTAGCGCTTATATTATTATGAGAATAACTATAGTCGGCCTTTGTGTTTTCTTCGACTGCCTACTCAAGCTCTTCCAAGTCATCAAATGCGTGTTTAGATGAACCACTAATAGCATCAACCAAGTCATCAGAGTTGTTACCAGCGCCAATCAACCCCTGAGCTATGTCAGTTTCTTTAAAAGTCACAGCCTTTGCCGCATATCACACTGCTATGATAGCAGCTTTCTCCTTTGGTGACAAAAAGCATACAGGCTTAGCTCTCAAGGCTCTGCCTGCTTGTACAAAGGTTGGTGGCCGTCGGTTATAAACTTGTTAACTTTGCTTGTTTGGCACCTTCCTGAGCTGCTTGCTGGGTCTCAGGAAATGTTTTTTTTTATTTCCTTTGCATCCTCTTTTCTAGGCCCACCTTAGTATTCAGCTCAAAGCTTTCTTATCTGCCTAGGCCATACGCCAAAGTCAGATGAAGAATGAGATGGAAAAAGAAGAAATTAAGGTGCTCTTAATTTTCGACAACCCAGATAAACCATATGTAGGTGCACATTTAAGTGAAGACCTATCTCTGCTGACATGGCCAGTCAGGCTACTGTTAAGTGAACCACCTGTCAGCAGAAAACGCAACATGATACTCAACATAGAGTTTCGCATAAACCCTCCGCCAGGTAGCATCCACATCATACACTCTGACCCTGAAAAAAAAGGAGTATGAAACGCTCAAAGAAAAAGGAGTCGCAATGTACTACTATGTACCTGATGACCTTCCAACTATCAAAAACATCACCAGACCCACCAACAATCGGGGACAATAACGATCCAGAACCAATCTTACCAACAGTTGATTCTGATGATAAGAAAGAAGAAAAGAAATAGGGCTTATAACCAATCTTCATAGTAGACGAGATTACATCTGATGTGCTAACCTCAGAAGGAACAATGCGGTTCAAAAGTCTTCTATGGGTCAACTCATCGAAATACAAGAGTGATCTGCAGCATACAGACCATTGTAAATCTACTGCCTAAGGCTCAAAGATTTTAACTAGTTTTGCCTATGGAAGCAGCCAGACGATAGCACCTCTTCTCTTGCCACCATGCAGTATGGTATTCCTCCTGCTATGCTATGTAAGCCGTTTAGCCGGCGTGCTGACCTACACGATAGCATATGGATAGATAGTGACAAGATGCCCGACAGCCTGTGACAATTTCAACTCAATATGTTTATTCACAACACATAAGAAACTGACTTGGAACCTACAAAGGTACTGTCTAGAAATAACTCAAGTACTGAGTAGGAACCTATGCAGGAACCTTGTATGCAACATACTAGTTGCTTTGTTACCTGACTAATGGGCTATATAAAGTTAGGTGATAATATTAGAATAAAAGTGAGAATTAAACCAGAACTTGCCTATTACACGTACTATTTATCTACATAGTAATTGATCAATAAAAATAATGATCCTATAAGGTTTGCTGTGTGTAAATGTTTGACAGAACACTCAGAAAAGACTTTGAACCATCATTGGTTGAAAGTCTTCAATTGTGCTGCATCAAGCATTTTCTCACATCATACCCTGTCTGACCCATATACCCCTATATTCACGTATATGCAAGTAGATATAATACACATTCTGAAGATCATTATATCAGTGGAATTAAAATGATTAAAACATATCAAAATCTCTCAAACCCTGTGCGTGACTTGCTTGCTCCCAAAATTTATATATTTTTTATTCCCCCCACCCCCAATTTATGTGGTAACCATAATATGCACAGATATTTGGTCCAAACATCTATAACTTATAACCCACATGTACATTATCACATATTTCAACAGCGAAAAATATATTGGTAACTCAAAACCCGTCATCTATTATAATTATATTAATTATTATTACATACCCATTTAATCTTACATGCTTGATCTGGTGTTCGATACAGCTGTTCAGTCCATATTTCCATATCACACACCCAGATTTGAACGACTTATGTGCCTTCTCTGACGTCCGTGCGTAGGTATTTTTGAACGAAGTGAATCAAACTTTTATAAATCCCAGTTCGTTTTGAATTTCATTCATACAGTAAAGCTAAAAATATTTAGGAAGCGTAAAAAAGGAGGTATGTAATAAATACAAAACTGCATTCATGTCATGGCAAAGAACTCGTTTGATATGGCATATGAATATGTCTCGGCCTGACGTATCCCTATGCCATATCAAACTCGTTCTTTACGATGACTCAGAACAAAACAAGTATGCAGTTTTGTGTATTTACTACATACCCATTAAATCATAGATGAATGACCCAGTGTTCAACATGGATGTTCAATTCATACTTCCCTATTGCATACCCAGACTGGAACAATTTAGGCATTTTCACTGACATCCATGTTTTGATATTTTTAGATGTACTGAATCGCACTCTTATAAATCACAATTTGTTTCGAATTCCATTCACATAGTATATTTTAAAATATTTGGAAAGCATAATGGAGAAGGGATATTTAATAAATACAAAACCACATTCACGTCTTGTTGCGAGTTGGAGGAATGAACTTGTCTGTTATGGCATAAGAAGAATATCTTGATGGCCTTGACAGTCTTGACATATCTGTATGCCCTATCAAACTTGTTCTTTCTGATGACTCTGAACAAAATGTGTAAAGTTTTGTATATTTGCCAATCATCTGAGGCCTCAATATCGCAGTGGTAACACACCTGCTTTGCATCTCTGCCATCCCAGGTTAAATTCCCAGCTCCAGCATGTGTGAGGGTAAAGTGGTCACCCATCCAAGGTTGGAGGATTTATCTGGGTTCTCAAACTTCCTCCAACAGTAAAGACCACACTACACCAACACCTAAACAATCAAGGGTGCTTAATATAAGTTCTGAGCAAATGTTGTACAGTCAAAGTAAAATAAATAAAGCTTAAGTTTAATATGACCTGGTGAGTCATCCGAGTCTTCTGTCCATGTAGAGTCTTCACTTAACAAGTCATTGGATAAGTCCTCACCCTCAGATTCACTGCTCTCATCTCTGTGATGGTGGGACCTGTGCTTGGGTCTTTCTAGTTTTTCTTTCTGCAAAGAAATGGCAATTTTGCAAGGTATAGCAATACAGACTGGTAAATTACGATAATTTTTGTTTGAACTAGCGGGTATTTTAGTTGCATAAGTTTATCAAACTGTTCATGTGATTATCAAAATTGATCAGAAAGGGTAATAAATCTGTCCAGAATATGAATTAGATTACAAAATTCTAAATGGATTCATTTTAACGTGCCGATACAAAAACAAGTGCTCAACAGAACCCAGTGTCTCACCTGCGTCTGTGTTGATGTATCCCCCAACTGATCTGACTTACAAAACTTTAACGTTGTTCTCATTGATGAGTGCTCCGCTGCTAGAAAAATTACACCTATGTCTCACCGTGTTAAAACAGGTGAGATGTAAATGCAATTTTAAATTCTGAATGATTTAAGAAAAAAAAAAAAAAAAAGGTGTTATAACTGTCAAAAAGAGGCCCAAGTGGGCCTGATACAGCTCACCTAGATTATATAACTTAACTAAGCAGACTAATGTAGTATTGTAACAACACAACCTATGTAAACTATCACTTAAATTACATTGTGTTGATTTGACTATATCCTAATAAAAATTCTTTCTAGAGATGAAGGCATAATTAATATGCAGTCTCCTGCTCATAATTGAAGTCATCCAAGATATTGATGATAATAAACCCAACAGATCAAACATATGGTTTCAAGAGTGGTAACAAGCTCAGTAAATCAAATGCAAGATAACCTCATTAGTATGCATTGATCTAACTCATTAATGAATCAGTCCAAGATCTTGATGATAGAAGCATATATTCCAAGTTTTATCAAAATCAGATCACATATATGGCTTCCAGAGTGGTAAAAAACTCAGCCAATCAGATACAAGATTACATCAATAATATGCATGGATCTCGCTCTTTATCTTTATCAAACCCATCCAAGATCCCGATGATATAAGCCAATAATATAAGTTTGATCAAACTAAGATCAGAAATATGGCAGCCAGAGTGGTAACAAGCTGAGTAAATTAGATGCAAGATCAATTCATTAATATGCATGCATCTCACTCGTGATCAAATTTTTTACAAAATCTTGAAGACATAAGCATATATTCCAAGTTTTATCAAAATACATGTAGGATCAGAAATATGGCCTCCAGAATGGTAACAAACTAGCTAACAGGATGCAAGATTGCCTTGTTAATATGAGTAGAGCTCAATCATTATCGAACTCATCAGAGATCTTGATGATATAAACATACATTCCAAGCTTGATCAAAATTGGAATAGAAATCTGGCCTCCAAAATGGTTACAAAGTAGTATTGGCAGTGATCAAGATAATAATGTTAATTTTTATGTTGTACAAAGAGGTTTTAAAATTGGAACCTTAAATATATGCCACTTACTCCCAAAATTAGATTAAATTAATATAGCACTACATCAAGATTGCAACTTAAAAGTTCTTAGATTGTGTGAAACTTTCCTTATTTCAAGCATAACTGACAGAGAATTACAAATAGATGGGTTTGTGTTTGAATGGTAGTATAGAATAGGCAAATCTGGAGGGAGGGCTTGTGTTATAGAGAAAGAATGATCTATATTACAAGTGGTGCTTAGATTTAGAATGAACTGATCTGGAAATTGTTTGGTTTGAATTCACATTTCCCCTAGATCAGTTCTAAACTGCATTGTAACCCATCCACCAAATACACGACTACCCGTACAGAAATATCTCACCAATTAACATGAGCTGCTCATAAGCTTCACATGAGAACCTTGTTAGAAACGTATGCAAATTGGGTAGATTTTGCAAGCTCATGTGTGCAGTTTGTTAGATCTTGTGAGCAATTGAAAAACTAACCAAATTTTCTCATGTGCAGATTTTGCTCACATGTGAATTTGAATGTTCACATGAGAATGTATGACTTAGAAAATGTTCTTTCCCTTTACATCTGACTATGTTTGAAAATAAGGCAGAGTTCTAATTTCTCATGTGAGTTATCACGTGAGAAATTTGGACTTTGATTCTGATCAGACACATTTTAGATTTGATCTAAGTTGGTTTTTCTCATGTGAGTTAAATACCCATCAAATTCTTCCAGCATTCTATAAAGAATTATGCTTCAAGAATTTTGCTTTCAAAACCAAATCAAATAATAAAATAAAATCACACAAGATTAAATGTGGTTGTCCGCGACCGAGACCTAATCCAGTATCGAGAAAATAACGCTGGTTATTTCCCTTGTTTAGTCTGGAGACTGGTTTACTGATCGCAAAATATGCACATAATTTTTTGAAGGCACTAAAACACACAACTACCATGGTAGCCTCGCTTTCAAACAGGCACCATTTTAAATTAAGCTCGTTAATTCGTGAAATTTCATTGCAAGCAATACCAATATATGTGCAGCAACTGATCATAGAAACCAGGAGATAATTTAAAATCATGGAATTATCATGTTGGTGAGTAAAATCAAGACCGTATTGCATTTTGCCTGTTTACGGGTACAACAGTTTGCTGCCGCTTTCGCAGCTTTGACCCCACGATTTAATACATCAAATAAGATGACCTTGTAATCTTGCTCCTAACAATCATTGAGATGATAATTTTTCAGATCATTATTATTTACTGCTGCGCCTGCCAAACTGCAGTTCTCAATGCATTAATGTTGTCAGTTATCGAGAATAGAGACGAGATTAGTATCCTTGATCTACCATGGTTCGTGTCCTCAACGTTAATTTTAACGCATATATTATAATTTTGTGAGAAACTATTGAAATCGCCATAGAAAGTGTTCAACTATATCTGCTTAATTTATTCATAAACTCTCCAAATTCTTTGCGAGCTGCCATTTCTCCGAGCGTGTCTAAATATGTCTATTTCCGGAAGTAATCTGTGGTTCATGCCCCTGAAATAAAGGCCACATGACGTAAGATTGGAATGTGACAATTAGGTCAATGTTTACTCTAGAAATATATTGTGTATGATGTCCCTGTATTATTAATATTTGCATATGCAATACAAATCATTTCTTTCAAACGCATATTGACTGCAATAAAACACTTATAAATAATGATGGCAAAATATGAAAGAAAAAAAATATGATGCATTTTTTTTTTCAAGCCGTCTGATAAAATTATCATATTTTAAGGTACTGTAAAGTTTTAAAGGATTTTTTGTTTATGCTATTTCATAACAAAGATTTTGTTCCCTTAGGCAAAAAAAAAAAAAAAAAAAAATGTTTCCGGTCGGCCGACCGTCCCTGTTTCACGTTGCTGACCCTAGCACTCCCCCCCCCCCCAATTTTTTTTTTTTTTAATTTAAAAAAAAATCGCATTGCCGAAATTTATTTGTGCATCTGAGCCAGTTTTGACCAGTACTTTGAAGCCCTTGAAATTTTATTTGCTTTATATATAATGTTTAAAAAAAAAAAAAAAAAAAAAAAAAAAATTCTAAAAAAAAAATCACATTGCTGAAATTGATTTGTACATCTAATTGAGCCAGTTTTCCCCAGCACTTTGAAGGGCTATAAATATTATTTGATTTATATATGTTTTAAAAAAAAAAAAAAAAAAGTACCCGCCTACCCTAATTTTAAAACCAGTGCAATAGGAAACACATATTATTTTTTTTTTTGTTGGTCTTATATTAAAATATTTCAATGAAAAATTGCATACTATATAGGTTTTCATTGGATTTATTTTTTCTAACATGATATAAGAAGTGCATGTTATAATGACCAGATTTTTACATTGCCTTTGCCATCTAAAAAATCTGTGTTTTCATTTTCCTGCTAATCAAAAGGTAAAGAAAACCAACACGTGAACAGTAGCCCTGGCTTGAATGGCAGCTAACACTCACTAAAGGGCCACAAAGTGTATGGCATGAGTAAAATTTGCCATTTTCATTGTATTTTTTCAATTTGATTTGTATTAAGTATTCAAATGTCTTAATCAGCACTTACTGTCACTGTCAACAAATGCTAGTGACCCAGTTGATTACGTCAGGATATCAAAACAAGCGTGAGGTCACGAGAAACATGGCGCATGAATCAAGGATAAACACGAAGTTAGGACAGTTGACGATAAATTACATGCAAGCTTGTAAATCTAATTTCTGTTTTTGTTAGGGAATGTTTTTCTTCTAGCATATCAAATTCTACAATTGTCTTCATGCAGTGAAGTTTGAACTTCAACTGAGGCAAGTTCAGAAGTCATATACATGTAGGGATGCTTCTAATTTTTATACTTTTAATTTTTCAAAGAATACGGCAGTGGATCTATTTCAAAGGTTTTAAGGTGTAAAGTGAGTAATTTCATATTGCTTTTTTTTTGTTTTTGTTTAAAGACGTAAAGTACCAAATGTTTGACAGATATGATGTTGCAGCTTTCAAACTGGATGGTCATGAATAACACTTACAGATGTTTCTAAGATTTATGAAGTGATTTTTGAATGTTGAATTAAAAAAAAAAAAAAAATGCCTTTGCCAAATAGGTATATAGTCACATTTGTTGTCCAGGTTACATAGTACATGTTGCTGCATGTAATCTATTTCAGTGGATGATACAGTACTTGAATCATACAAGAAGCAGGGAAGGATATAGGATTTTATTCTGAGAGGATTTGTTTAGAAGAGGTGGTTCAGTGTAATTCAAATGGCTAACATTCTTGTTTTTCACCTAATAGTGTACGATTTTAACAGATGGGGAGGGGGAACCTTTAACCACCTGACAACATCCCCCCTCCCCAAAATGGATTTCTATATGGAAGTGAAGTAAAAACTCTAAACCCATACAGAAAAAAAGTGAAGATTTCCCACATATTCAAGATAGTGGTTGTGAGAGATTCCTTAGACTGAAGAGCTTGACTTTCTGTGTACCACATATTCAAGAAAGCGGCTGTGAGAGATTCCTTAGATAGAAGAGCTTGCCTTTCTGTGTATCAGCCGGAATTTTCTGGAATCTTTCCTTAATAATACATTGGATATGATCTAGATCATATATCCACAGTCTCCTTAATTTGCTCCGCATGCAACAATTTTGCAAGGAACGCAGTATGCTTAATTTAAAAAAGACAACGTAACAGCTAATGAAATATATTTTGTGTACAGAGTGTTTTACAAAAGAAATTGAACAGAATATCAGTGCATCATGGTACTCTATTGAGAGGTTTCATTTTAACAAACTTTTAAATGTTATGATGGAAACTACTGATATATTGCACAAGTGTACAAAATAATGTTTAACTTTGATAAATACAGTTTTAAGCAATTATGATAAATATTGTTTAAAACAACTATGAATTTGTATTCATTCCTTCCCACGTCGTTTCCTTTGATTTATTCAGATTTTAGGTGTCCCCACTGAAATTGTATGATTAACAGCAAACAAGCAAGAGTATGTGTAATGGGTTCTAGAAAGTTTGCATATGTAAAACAAGATACATGGCTCAAAATTAGGATTTTTTCACAAACCCACAGGATCACCAAAATAATATTTTCATTGATCCTGTCTAAATTTCACTGATCTTGCTAAAATTAAACAGAAGCCAGTTCAGTTTCTAATTCAACATTTATTATTCATTAATATCAACTCAAAACAATAACTGTATTTCACCAACAACACAGTCTCTCCCGTGTCACACTTTAGCCATTAGTGTCCATTTTCCCAGCATTTCTGGTACTTTCCAAGTCTCTTATGTTCATCATATATGTGATCGTGCTCCCATGTCATCTAATTTTTGCCATTTTGGTGGCAGCTGCACACCTTGCAAATACTTCTACATGTTTACAATTGTCAGTGCATAATGCACTGAATGTTTATCAACAACAATATAAATATTAAAACATTGTTTGGTATAAGTCAATAAAAGCAACCTTTTCTGATTGGTCAATGCTAGCCTGAGACCCTATACCTTTTGTTATCATCAGTAATTATATCAGTGATTGGATGTAGTACACCTAGCTGGTGCCTTAAGCTGGTTTTATGTGCATCAAGACCATTGCTTTCACAATAATCACACTAATTTGCTTGATGAGTGAATGAGTGTTTTACACCTGCCCATTTGTGCTGTGAGCATTTATTGTTACATAATGCATGTGATATAATAATTATAATAATTGAAAATCATTATTATCACATATTTACATACGGGTTGTCTTTTTTCTCATGTGAGAAACCTCTAAAAAACATGCATAATTGAACTTGAATATGCTCATCTTCACTAGATTTTAATATCACTTTGAAAATCTCTTTATTGCTGCTAAATAAGTTTTATTATAGGAACTTGGTTTTTTTTCATTCTTGTCAAAAATATTTATCAAATACAAATCAAATCCTAGTCATTTATTTTTCCTATTGCTCACGTGAGCAAGCTCTTGCTTACATTAACCATTCCTGCTCATGTGATTTTCACATGAGAATGCTTGCTCACGTGAGCAAAATCTTGCTCATATTAACAATTCCTGCTCATGTGATTTTCAGATTTTGTTAGATTCTATTGCTCATGTGAGTTCTACCTAATTTGCATGTTAAAATGCACATGAGACTAACATGAGTTAGATCTCACGTGAGAATCTTATGTGCAAAAAGTTAGCAAAATTTGGTGTAGGCAGTGGCCCTGGTTTGAATGGCTAACACTCATGCCAGGGCCACAAAGTGTATGGCATGAGTAAAATTTGCCATTTTCATTGTATTTTTTCAAATTGATTGTTATTAAGTATTCAAATATGTCTTAATCAGCACTTACTGTCACTGTCAACAAATGCTAGTGACCCATTTGATTACGTCAGGATCTCAAAACAAGCGTGTGATGTCACGAGCAACATGGCGCACGAATCAAGGATAGACGAGAAGTTAGGATGGTTGACGATAAATTACATGCAAGCTTGTTAATCTAATTTCTGTTTTTGTTAGGGAATGTTTTTCTTCTAGCATATCAAATTCTACAATTGTCTTCATGCAGTGAAGTTTGAACTTCAACTGAGGCAAGTTCAGAAGTCATATACATGTAGGGATGCTTCTAATTTGTATACTTTTAATTTTTCAAAGAATATGGCCGTGGATCTATTTCAAAGGTTTTAAGGTGTAAAGTGAGTAATTTCATATTGCTTTTTTTTTTTGTTTAAAGATGTAAAGTACCAAATGTTTGACAGATATGATGTTGCAGCTTTCAAACTTGAAGATCATGAATAACACTTACAGATGTTTCTAAGACTTGTGAAGTGATTTTCGAATGTTGAATTAACAAAAAAAAAAATGACTTTGCCAAACAGGTAAATAGTCACATTTGTTGTCCAGGTTACATAGTACATGTAGCTGGTTTCATGTGCATCAAGACCATTGCTCTCACAATAATCACACTAATTTGCTTGATGAGTGAATGAGTGTTATACACCTGCCCATTTGTGCTGCGAGCATTTATTGTTACATAATGCATGCAATATAATAATTATAATAATTGAAAATCATTATCACATTTTTATATATGACTTGTCTTGTTTCTCATGTGAGAAACCTCACAAAAACATGCAAAACTGAACTTGAATATGCTCTTCTTCACTAGATTTTAATATCACTTTGAAAATCTCTTTATTGCTGCTAAATAAGTTTTATTATAGGAACTTGCTTCTTTTTCATTCTAGTCAAAAATATTTATCAAATACAAATCAAATCCTAGTCATTTTTTTTTTCCTATTGCTCACGTGAGCAAGCTCTTGCTTACATTAACCATTCCTGCTCATGTGATTTTCACATGAGCAGACTTGCTCACGTGAGCATGGTCTTGCTCATGTGAAGAAATGCTAGCTCACAAGAGCAAAATCTTGCTCATATTAACAATTCCTGCTCATGTGATTTTCAGATTTTGTTAGATTCTATTGCTCATGTGAGTTCTACTTAATTTGCATGTTAAAATGCACATGAGACTAACATGAGTTAGATCTCACGTGAGAATCTTATGTGCAAAAGGTTAGCCAAATTTGGTATAGGTACATCTAGAAACCTGGAACTGGTTCTTCTCAGTGATTTTAATATGAACTTTCATGGGTAGATGGTAGGGCCCTAAATAGTTAAAACTAAGTGCTAATATAATACACAAGTCAACAGAACACATTATAAACTTAAGCCTAAAATGTTATAAATTTCCTTATACCTTAAAGAAGGCGCAAATAACACCATTACAAAAGGACAATGAGAAAGATCTTCCAGAAAATTACAGACCCATTTCAGTCCTTAGCCCACCATTTCCAAAATAATTGAGAAACATGTTGCAAAACAAATCTAGCTTTCGATCAAACCACTCATGTCGTACTGCGCTAATAAAGATTATTGATAAATGGCTTGAAGACAATGATAATGGTAATTAGAATCAATCTATTTTGATCTTAAGACATTTAACTTTGTTGACCATAACATACTTATTGGAAAGTAAGTTTATTGCAATTTCAGTGCAAAATCCATTTTCTGGATAAAATTTTATATTAGTGACAGAACCTAGCAAGTGCAACTAAACAGTACTCCATCAAGACTTGATCATATAAAATATGGTGTGCCTCAATCCTAGGACCTATCTTAGTTCTCTTATACATTAATGTCCTGCCATTGTATACAGAAAACACTGAAACTGATATGTATGCAGATGATGCAACATTCCACTCATTGGGTCAAAACAGCAACACAATCCAAGAACAGCTGCAGCACGATTGTAATAATTCAGTAATAGGTGTCAAGAAAATGGAATGTATATAAATACCCAAAAGACCACTGCAATGCCAGTAGGAACATCCAACATATTATCCATGCAAAACCCCATTCGTTTGTCTGTAAATGATGAATATATATATGTATATCTAAAGGAGTATATGTTAATGATAAACTAACTTGGAATCATCACATTGGGTTGCGTCTAGGATTTGGTAGATGTGGGCTCTTGCCCCCACTGAATCTGAAAAAGGGGAACCAACATAATGACAAGGGGGGCCTACCATGACAATGTAAAAAAAAAAAAAAAAACCATTCAAACAGAGCAATAGCAAGTATAATAAGTGTAATAAATGCACACAATGTGTTCTGAATATTACAGTATAACATTAAATACATATGTGTTCTGTATATTAAAGTACAACACTAAATGCATATCATGAGATCTGTATATTATCGTACAACACTCAATACATATCATATGTTCTATATATTGCAGTATAATACTTAAAACTGAAACTAAAATCTTGTGTTTTCTAAGAACAGTATTTTCTCTACACACTGACCATTAAAGAACCAAACCATGCGCTGCAAATCATGTCACTTCTCTGTCCATTCTTATATCTTAGAAAGCAGTGTCACATATTTACTGTGTCACTTGATAAATGTCATGCATGTAGTTTTAATATTTTCACTTAGTTTCAAAACCGAGTCATCCGTTTGTGAGGTGAATTCAATGTGTCTGTCAGTGGTTGATGTCCTGAAACTAGCAATTCCAAGTGTGAAGGAATTTTCTTTGCCAGTTTTTACACACCAATTGCAAATAATCTAATTTATTTCATTCGTTTCCAGTCATAGTCGATTTTTTATCCAGTCTGAATTGAAAGATTTTTGTTTTCTTGATGTTGGAAGGACACCACGGTTTCAGCGCCGCCATCTTTAGCATCATCTGATACTAGGATTTGTTTGTTCACTGTTGCTGTGCCTATTGACAGAAAAATCTGTACTCTGACTATTATTAAAAGTATTACTGATAAAATAATGAAAAAGTGTCAGTTTTAACTGGTTTTGCTATTTAATGCACTGTCCCGCCAAGCTACCCTTAGCATTAAACATCAATCGGCCATTTCCGTCAGGTCGTGAAATAGGTCTTTCTCGATTTGACAGAAAAGGCCGAGGATGTTCCTATTGCATCAAACATGTGCTCTCCTGACCTTTCTTAGTAACCAATCAGAATTGAGCATGTGACACACAGGAAATACGTGATGTATTTCACAACTACACAAGGACAACATATCCGCTGAAAGTGAGCACTGGGATTTTTACATTAAAAGAAAACATATACAAAAATAGCGTATTCTTCACCAAAAAAATGTGCACAATTCTTATTTTTTGCATAATTTTGCCCGCAGAGAATTTGACATTTTGCGGGAAATCATAAATTTTGGGGGATTTTCATGATCGCACGTCCTAGATGCAACCCTGTTATAGCCTCCAAACAAAGTAACACTATAGCAAAGACAAGAAATATCTACCAATGTATGCAAGCAAACTATTCTATTCAACTTACATATTACCTATTATGGACTACTGTTGCACAGTATGGGGTTCATGCACACCAACTAATATTAATCACATAATCAAACTTCAAAAGCATGCAGCTAGAATTATACTAGATGTCAATCCAATGAAACCATCTGCTGACATGTTTAAGTCTTTAAACTGGCTCCCTTTTGACAAAAGAGTTGCATATCATCAATGTATTATGGTTTATAAAACGCTTCATAATTTAACACTTCTTTACCTGAATGATATGCTTGTCAAAGCCAGTAATACTGCCTGTATACTCTTGAAGATCAGCATCAAACCTGTGTTTAAAACTACCAACACCAAGAACTAATGCATTGAAAAAGACTTTTACATATACTGGATATTTTGAATGGAATCAGCTACAACTTGAACTAAAGCAGGCTGACAATCTTGCTGTGTTCAAATCAGGCTATTTAAACTACCAAAACATATGTCTCTCACCAAATATTCCAATAGTTTCTCCTTTGTTCTTATCGTATGCATAAATTAGCTACAAACATGTGACACGTGTATAAACATTGCAATTTTTAAGTGAGCTATTTGTGTGATATTAACCTGTAATTAAATTACATTCATTCTTTCTTTCATTGTGTACATGTACACAACATTGTATGCCCTTGAGGGCCTCATGTGAGATTTATAAGCTAAGAATTTGGGTAAATGAGTTGTACTCTGAAAAAAAAGTTTTATTATTATTATTATTATTATTATTATTATTATTATTATTACCTCATTATTAAGTGTGGATCCCACTCATTACAGAACCCATTCAAGATCATGACGATATAAGCATATATTCCACATCTGACCTAAACAGGATCAGAAATCTGACTTCCATGGTGGTAAACAGGGTCAGCCAATCAGATGTAAGATTTTCTCATTAATATGCATGGATCTCACTCAATATCAAACCCATCTCGATGGTGTAAGCCTATATTTCAAGTTTTGTCAAAATCGGATCAGAAATATGGCTTCCAAAAGGGTATCAAATTTAGCCAATAAGATGCAAGATTACATCATTATTAGGTGTGGATCTTGCTGTTTATCAAACCCACCCAAGATCCTGACGATATAAGCCAATATTTCAAGTCAGATGCAAGATCACCTCATTAGTATGTGTGTACCTTGTTTGTTATTGAATTTCTCCGAGATCTCGATGATGTAAGTATGTATTCCAAGGTTGATCCAAATCAGATCAGAAATATGGCTTCCTGAGTGCTAATAAGCTCAACCAATAGGATGCAAGATTATCTCATTCATACGCAAGGATTTTCCTAATTATCGAATCTATCCAAGATCTGATGATATAAACCCATATTGCAAGTTTGATCGAAATCAGATCACAAATATGGCTTCCAGAGTGGTAACAAGCTCAGCCAATCAAGTGCCAGATTACAAGAATATTATGCGTGGAATTTAACTGTTTATCAAACTGACCAAATATACACCAATATTTCCAGTTTGATCAAAATTGGATCTGAAAGATGGCCTCCAGAGTGGTAACAAACTCAGTCAATCATATATATGCAAGATCAACTCATTAATATGCATGCATCTCACTTATTATCCAATTTGTAAAAGATCTTGGTGATATATGCATATATTCCAAGTTTGATCAAAATCTGATCAGAAATATGGCCTCCAGAGTGGTAGCAAGCTCAGCATAAAAAAATGCAAGATTACCTCATCAATATGTGTGGATCTTTTTCCATACCAAACCCATCCAAGATCTTGAAGATATAAGCTTATATTTCAGGTCTGATCAAAACTGGATCAGAAATATGACCCTAAGAGTGGCATCAAGCTCAGCCAATCAGATGCAAGATCAACTCATTAATATACATGCATCTCACTCATTATCAAATTTGTACAAGATTGTGGTAATATATGCATATATTCCAAGTTTGATCAAACTCAGATCAGAAATATGGCCTGGAGAGTAGTAGCAAGCTCAGCCAATCAAATGCAAGATTACCTCATCAATATGTGTGGATCTCTTTCCATATCAAACCCATCCAAGATCTTGAAGATATAAGGTTATATTTCGGGTCTGATCAAAATCGGATCAGAAATATGACCTCCAGAGTGGCATCAAGCTCAGTCAATCAGATGCAAGATCAACTCATTAATATGCATGCAGACGCACTCATTATCAAATCTCTACAAGATCTTGATTATATAACCATATATTCCAAGTTTGATTAGAAAAGGATCAGAAATATGGCCTCCAGAGTGGTAACAAGCTCAGCCCATCAGATGCAAGATCACCTCATTAATATGCATGGCATTCATTATCATACTTATCTGAGATCTTAATGATATACAGTAACCATATATTGCAAGTTTGATCAAAAATGGATTAGAAATATGGCCTCCATAATGGTGAGAAGCTCAGTCAGTCTGATGCAAGAATACCTAATTAATATTTGTGGATTTTGCTCATTGTCGAATTCGTACAAGATCTTAATGAAATAAGAATATATTCCAAGTTTAATTAAAATCGGATCAGAAATGTCGCCTCCAGAATGGAAACAAGGTTAGCCAATCAAGTGCATGATCACGTCATTAATATGCATTGATCTTGCTCATTATCAAACTCCTCTGAGATTTTGATGGTATAAACCCATATTCCAAATTTTATTGAAATCAGAGCAGCAATATATGGACTCCAGAGTGGTAACAATCAATCATTGATGGACACATGACTGATTGGTGATGCACGAAAGATGTGTGGTCATACCTAAGCTCCCTTGGCCATTTGGCAAGGTGAGCTAAAAATGGTATCAGACTGACAATCTCCTGTAATGGATCAGGGATCGGTTTTAATACCAGACGAGTGGTATCCAATTGAAAATCTCCAGTAATGGATCAGTTTTAATACCAGATGACTAACAATGGTATCAGACTGACAATCTCCAGTAATGAATCAGTTTTAATACTTGATGACTAAAAATGGTATCAGACTGACAATCTCCTGCAATAGATCAGTTTTAATACCAGATGACTAGTGTCAGACTGACAATCTCCTGTAATGGCTCAGTTTGAATACCAGATGAATGGAAATTATCACTGCCAGTTTGAGTTTTGGTGATCACATAGTGTGAACAGACTGAAAAAATACTGTAAAACTCAACATTTTAATCAGCACAACATTTTTGCAAATTTGTCAATTAAACCATATTTGCACAAATATATTTTTTGCCCAAAATGATTTGACAACGTATTGAGCATCAGTTACTTGGTTACAAAAATGTTTTTAGCCTTCTGATTTGATAATATTTGCAAACACTGAACATTAACATATTGTGATTTACAGTAAGCTGAGTGACAAATGGACAGATGGACAAAGTGACAGAAAGGGTGATTCTTATAATAACATAGCTCTCACACCTAACAAGTAGAACCCTAAAATATGAATCAGGATAACCTTATTTCAGTCAGCATGGTAGCATTGGAGTACCATAGTCAGAAATGTTAGGTGCAAAACAAAAATTTCATGTATGAAGTGTTTACTGTAAAGATTGATTTTAAACAAAATTTGTGACCAAAAGCATCACCTGAATTGTATACACATGTACATGGCATCATCTGAATCCAATTTCCTTAAAATTCCTTTATAAAACAGATAATAAACAAGAAACTAAATATCCTTACAAAAGAAAGGTTTGTAAATTTGAATTTCATTGCCTTTCATTTATATGAAAGAAAATTGCATTGTTCTCAACCTTTTTGTGACAAGTGTGGGACATAGCATTCACATTTAAGTCACTCCAACTGTTAATCAAACTTTTATTTATTCTCCATAAATTTAAAGTCATTGATGGTTAAGGGATGAAACTTGTTATACTTGTACATAATTATCAGAAGGTGTGTCACATACCACATTTAGGATCATATCTTCAAGATCAAGATCACAGATCAATTTAAGTTTTCCATCACACTTCATTAACTTCAGTCATAGGAGATTAAGCGATGAAACTTTATATACTAATGCATCATCACTACAAGGTGCTGCATACCTATTTTCAAGGTCAAGGTCATGGGTCAATATTGCAAGTTTTCCATCACATTTTCCTATCTGCTAATATTTTTAGATCTTTGTGCACTTAAAGGATGAAATTGTGCATACTTGGCATTACTAGAAAGTGTGTCGCATACCACATTTGGGGTTCTATCTTCAAACGCAAGGTCATGATCACATGTTAATATTTTATTTTTTTTTTCATTTCAATTAAAATCTAAAGCTGAAACAAATACCAAATCTTCTTTGGTGTGATGGAAAATTTTATTTTACTTTCAGATAAAACGACACATCATTCTAAATGATTATTCTTTGATTTTAAACTAAATTGAGTTTATATGGATATAAACATTGTGAATATAACTTATACATCTCTGAAAATGAAGGAGTATGGTATAAAATTTTGTATAATTTTCATTTACTATTGTATTACTGTTTCTCTTTGACTAGAGCTTCAGCTAAACAGGGACAGTATGGCACATTAAATAAAATGGCATGAAGAAGGGCTGAAATCTCCCTCTCTCATATCAGGGCATATTTTATTTAAATCACAAGGCATCTATGTCATAGTTATTTGTTTTCAAACTTATATATTCTAATACACACATATGTAAGCAAATTCAAACAACTGATTGTACTAGTGCATGCTGCTTTAGCACAATTACGTATGATGAATTTAATATTGACGATCATGTAGATATTTATCCTCAATGTAGGGTTCTTTGTTTTTTCATACACAATCTCTCCCCCAAAATAATAATAAATTTTTTACACATTATTTTTCATACTTTGAAATAAATATTTATTTTTTCATGAATGAAAAATTACAAGAAATACAGTATATGCTGATAACTATGGCTTCGTACTAATGCACATTATAAACAGAGAGTAGCCAGCTTTCCGGTAACAGCAAACTCTTGACCCTTAAAATTTAAATGATTCTGCTCCAAAGCCAGGTCAACTGGCCCATGTATATATCTTACTATTACAAAGCTGACATCTGCACTCCTGACTTTTAAGAATATAAACAAAAGGATTGTGTAGGAATTTAAGCATATTGCTAACACCTAAGCTGTACAATGACTTCAAAACTTGAATAAAAGATCAAATGTGGAAATATATTGGAGTTAACTTTCCAAGGTAAAATGATCGGGGGTGAATAGTCATGGTTTGTAAGATTCACTACAACTGCTCAAATGACACGAGTGTCCAATAACAGTTCAAAAAAATTTCAGAGTTCTCATTGATTGATACGTAAAGGCTTACTGACTTCAATATGACCCCTATTCTATACCATGTTCTTCATCAACTTGCTGTATTACATATTATCTTTTCAAGAGTAGCACAAATGTAAATGACAATGTAGTGAGGAATGTGACTATTCAAAATTTTGACATTATGATTACTTTGTGAGTTTCAGGTGATTTAGCAACTTTGAAGTTGTTCCCCTGCAAACTAATTCAAATCTGCATAGTTTACATTTCACCTTATTTGTTTCTAGTACAAAATGCTGCCAAAGTCGCTGGGTAAAGGAACGAATATTCAAATGCAAATTTTCTATTCGAATATTTACAAAAAAGTATTTTATTTCAAATGTTCAGATATTTGTTTCAGCTCTATTAAAACCATACTTCTTCCATGATAAGCCCATACTCCACCCCATTTCAAAGCTGGCCCCAAGGGCTAATCATGGATAAACACAAAGAACTTAGTTCAGAAAACTGGCTATTATTGGGACCATAAATAATAGCCAATATTCAGAACTGTTTAGTGTTTTCAGTAAGGCCACACAAAAAATAATATGTGTGGTTCAGGTTACATAGCCAAAAAAGGTAGAATTGGTTGGTAGGCCCTTTTTTTCTTTTTTAAATACATGAATACACATATGTGTATTATAATAAAGGTTCACCGCAATTACGTTCAGCCTTAAGAAGCGTCTTTATGTATTTATTTACCCTTGGCAGCAAATTTTGTTGATGGAAGAAGACCCCAGATGTTCTTCAGTCCATTTTCAAGAGTAGAACCATCAACCTTCTGCAAACAAATGGCAATTTTCTGACAAACAGGCTCAAGTTGATTTGGATCTCTGTAGTTTATGGTGACAACTCACAAACAACACCATTATCTGCTTCATACATTTTAATTTGCTGGCTATTTGTTTTAATGTATACATTTAGCAAGGAAAAACAAATCTATGTCTGAAAATGAGCACGGTGATTTTAGTTTGCTTAATATCATCTACATGTCTGTCAGACTTGATTTATACTAGAGACATTTATAACCTCGTATCCGTCCTTGTCTGCAGCTGATGGCGAAACCGAACAGAGCATCCTGTCTTCTTTCGGGCTGAAGACTGTCTGTTTTGATTGAAACAGATCTATGAATGTCCAATCTTGATTCACTGACAATAAATAATTGCCACAGCTGCCGTGACAGCAGTTATTAAGCTTCACAGCGAGTAGAGTAGAAGGGACGCTTCTTCCATGTCGTTTATTGTTCATCACTGCGCATGTCTGTTTTACAAGCAAAAGAGCAAATAAAACCAAGTATTCCGACTGCTACTTTGGTATGGTATAATTCGGTACAAATCATCATCGTCACAGACGGGGTTGGCGATTGCGACATTCTTATTTTTGTTTTTTGTTTTAGAGGGAAAAAAAAAAAACGGTAGGGTTGGAGGCTAAAAACTAGGGTGAGTTGGGTAACCTGAACCAACCTTATTTTTTCTTTTGGCCTAAACTTAAATAAGGCATGATAAATCTGGATCCAGGAAAGCATTCAATACTGTTACAACCGCTTATTCCAAGTCTCCATAACTCTTACCTTTGCTACATGTACTCTTACCTCTGCTACTAGAGTTGCTTGATTGGTCCCTCTGATTTGGGCTTGCCCTGTCACAGACTGATTTGGTATCTGATCTAAAACATATAATAACATTGGTACAATAGAAAAGTACAAAGAAAGAATATAATTAAAAATGCATTAAATCCATTTTTTAGTGTGATTCCCATCCATAAGGTCAATCCAAATTAATGAACTTTTTGTTATACTTGCAACTATTACAAATTTGAAGGTTTGTGCTATGAATGAACCAGTAGGAAATTCAGTACAATTCTCTGTCTCACCTCAGTGTTATAACTTCAAATTGTGCCCCCACCCCCACAAACAGAGTGTGCCATCAAATCAAATTAATGTAAAGCAGGATTTTGGGCCCCTCTTTGTGTGACACCCTCCTCCCCTGCACTGCGGGGGATATAGTTATGCCACTGTCTCACTAGCTTCGCTGGTGCATAATGCAACAAGAGGCTCAAGTGGCCTGATATCACTCACCTTGCTTATATAACTTAACAGTTAAGCATTTCACTACGATGGTTATGTAGTATTGTAAGAACATAACCAACATAAACTATCTCTCAAACTTTATATCATATGAGGAGCTGCAGTACCTCAGTGGATAGCATTCCAGACTCATGACCGAAAGGTTGCGGGTTCGAAACCTACCATAGGATTGGCCCAGGTTGGCTACTCTGGTATGTCTTTGGGCAAGGCACTTAACTCCAATTACCATGCCACTAAAAAACCTATTTATGTTGCTGTGCTGTAAAACACCACACTATACCATATATCAAATTGATATTACCTATTTTACTATAGCCTGAGAAAAATTATATCCAAAGAAAAAGGCATAATTAATATTCATAGTTGATTACTCATAATCAACATTATCCAAGATCTTTAAAGTTAAGTTTATAGACACAGCTTTCATTTGTTGTCCACTGAATCACAGTTTTCACAAGAACTGAAATTATAATTTCCAGGTTTGGGGTTTGTGTTTTTCTAAGGCCATTGGTTTCTTTACTGTTGGTAATTATGTTGCAGGAGAATATTATATTGGGGATTTCTTCGTATTAAAAGCTAAAAATCCAAAATATGTATTTCAAATACTTTGTGATTCATGGCATTGAATATATGAAATACCATACAATAATGCACAATACATGTGATAACATATAAATTAGAAATGTTTCTGGCACTTGCACATGATAATATTAGCAAATGTCAAATACTATTTCATTAAACATAACAAACTTCCTTTCAAATATTAATGAACTTCGAAAGTGGTAAACTTTCTAGAAATTATTCTCTGCCAATAAATTTATCTTTAGACATGATTTACTAAAACAAGAAATATGTTCTTTTTGGAAAGCTAATATTGGAAAAAAATGACAATTACTTGCAAGGATCTATAATTGTTTAAATCTATGCATCTTTTCTTCTACACATTTTTCGTTTCTCTCATTTGTTAACTGTGAAAGGGCAGAAACTCTGTGTAACCATAACATGTTATTCTCAATATTCAATATCATGGGTTACTTCCCTTGCTTCATTGGCCATCTTAATGATACAAACACCATTATCTGTATTTGACCCCAGTTTCATGAGCACAGCCATTAACCAATCATGTGATATGTCAGCCATGATGATAGCAAAATGAACATTAGATACCGCATGTGCCATGATCAAAACAATGTCTGATTCAGTCTTTTTGTTTACATTCTATCTTTGTTCATTTTCTCTTAAAAAGTAACATGGATAGCAATGGAAAATATACTAAAGGTGGAGGTATGTTCATGATCCATCAAAGAATGTTCAAATACTCGTCGTAAACACAATTTATGGGAGAAATCAATGGGTGAAATACACGGACAAGTGCATGACGACTGTGCATATTTGGTTCCATTTCAATTTCAGTTGATGCCGTCAGATGGGAATGCAAGATTTTCAATTCTTGGATTCCAATCTTAGCAGACAAGTTGAAATCACTGATAATATGACTTCCAAGAGAAATAATTAGAGACTGTTGCCCAGAATCTTTCAGGACTCACGGTACTAATTCAGCTCCCATAGTAAACCTATGGAAACATATTGATATTAAAAATTCAATAACTTTTAATTTCTGAATGCTCATGCTCAAAACCTATATTTATCAGTATAGACGTATCCTTGATGCAAGCTTGTCTACAGAGAAAACCATACGAGTCGCAGCAGTTTCTGGATCTACATGTGTTTGAAACGTGTGTTTTCAATTCTGCACTAAAGAGTCGGGTACTAATTTCAGAAAAGATTTTTCACACTCAAGTCTGTCAAAGGACTTAAATTCCATGAATATAAAAAAATCCCTATTTTTTTTAGTTACAACTAGGATAAACTCTTAAGATTCTTTTGACTAAAATTTTGAACTGACACAAAATAACTAAATTTTATTTTCCTAAATCTGTAATTTAAATAAATGACACATTAATTAACATCATAACATGCTTAAATAATCAGAACCAACATACAACTATAATTACATAAATTTAAAGTCACAGACACATACATGTTTTGAAAGTCTTACTGAACAATAAGCGATCTTCTTCAATTTCATCAACTATGCCAGACATAATTTTCTCTGCATAAAATGTACATAGTCTTGTAACACCCTCATTTACATCATATTTTACATTCACAGACTTGTGGTCATCTGCATTAAGCCATACAAGAATTTTACATTTCCTAAGACCAGTGCAAAACAATGTCATCTGTATTTGCATATAGAACCCTCTACTCCCTTTCTTCTTTATAATCAGACTGTCCAGGGCTAAGCAAATTTTTTTTTAACCACTAGTCCAGGACAAGTGGTATCAGAAAATTCACTAGTCCCACCTTACTTTTCACTGGTCCCAAAATGGTAATCACTTGCCAAGATTTGATGACATGTATCTACTTAATCCATAGAAAAAACAAACGAAATAATATACAACATAATTATTTCTTAAAAGAATTTAATTTTTCAAAAACATTGGTTGTTAAACATTTGGCATCTTCAGGTTCATGTATATATGTTTTAGCTGATGGATTTGAAAAAATGTCAATGTATATGTCTGCCACCTGCACCAGCACTAAGCCAGCAATTGATAGCTGTGTCTGGTTTGAAGTCCTCAAGCTCTGGTCAATTTGCGGAAATGTTCATTAGCATTTGTAAACTCTTTTGGTTTAAGGAATTCCTTAAAGAAGTCTTGATTAAGTTCATTGAACTAAATCCTCGTTCACACTCAGCAGTGGATGGGCTTAAAACAAACATGATTTCTAATAGTTTACATAATTGACTGAGACTAGGTGGAGTATTCACTAAGAGTGTTCCAAGAATTTCAACAGGTGGATCCGGTGACTGCTTCCTTCTGAGTCAATACATTCAAGCCAGGGATAACAATCAACCCAATGCGGCTGAAAATTTCTGTCTCTTAGTAGTGTCATATTTGACATTTTTTGCCATCACAGATTGCTGCTTATGTCTCTTTGGAGAAATAGCTACCTCACACTCAGTATCTGTCTTACGTTTTATCCCTCCACTTTCAAACAAATTTTTCCTTCTCCGAATCGCCGTTATTGCCTTCCTTGCGAAAATAATTTAGCAAACTCATTTTACCCACAGAGTAACTATCATCTTGCTTGACAACTACTTCTAAAGTGATCATAACAAACATTTTCTCTTTTAAATATGAAGAGACAGCTCATTAATTAGCGTAATTGTTTCGCTTCAAATGCAATATCGCACGTGGAAGTTAATCATCTGTATAATCAATTAAAAATTAAAGAATCATTACTGTCATTTAATCAGTTCATAAAAGAAACCAACACTGATGTCGGTAAAGTACCTTTCATTAATTTAATTACACTGACTCGCTGGATTAAAATCATAGCGAGTCACTCGTGATAATCTGTCTTGAGTAAACTCAATGCAACAAAGCCGCTTAAAACACTACTAATTGATCATACTGGCTTTCTTTTGTTTGACGTGTTTTGATTTGCCGATAATTTGGTCGCTTAGCCCAATATGCAGTCAAGCGGTAACAGGATGTAAATGTAAACACGAAGAGGGGTAGAATCAAGTATTCAGTATGCCCGGAGGGCATGATTGGCCAAATAAAGGTAGATATAGTGATTAAAGCACGAAAATAAGGACTAGCCCGACTTTTAAAAAGCACTTGTCCCGGACTAGTGACTTGGAAAATTTTACTTGCCCGACTTCAAAAATGACTATTCCGTGACGTCGGGCTATGGGATTTGCTCAGCCCTGCTGTCAATGCCACTCTTTTGGACATCATATTTCTTGTTTGCAAAAAAGAATTCATCCAGTGTCGTCCAGTTAGTAGGCACTGGACTTTTAATTTCAAGCAGCGTGTTTTCATTTAAAATTCCATCTGGGCTCACTGACAACCAGTATTCCTGCACAGAAACATCCATTCCTTTTTCAATCACACAACACAGAATAGCCATTAAACTTTAAATATTGTTTTGCTGCCACTTCACTTTGAAGTCCGTGGTTTGTGAATTTAGTTCCAACAAATTTGGAATGTAAATGTTCTTATAAAATTTGTGCAATCAGTGGAATCCTTTATGCAGTGTTTCAGCCAGGTTTGAGAAAAATGGGGCCAATTGGCCCCCTTCATTTGAAAAAGTGGGCAAATGGTGTGATCATAAAGGGCCAACCTCATAATAAACAGAGATCATTTACATGGTCTATTTTACCTGTTATTTGCATGAAAAACCAAATAAATTGCCTTCTTTACTTTAAGATTCTCCTCTTTGATGCCTCAGATCATACACTAACAGTGCGGGAGATGTCAAATTCTTCTATTTTCTACCCCTCCAACATTATGGTCATTAGTCTTTGCAATGTGTCAGCTTTCAAGCGATTTCTTGAGGGTATGTGAATGTTGTTTTGCCAGCTAAACCCTGCAAGCCCTGCTAACATTATCAAGTTAGGGAAAGTGTCATTATGGTACTTCTTTATCATTTTCCATAGGTCAGAAAAGCTATCCCTAGGGCACATTTGGTCTAAGACCATCTTCTTCACAAGTGACCATTCTCTTCTACATCCTTCAGCATCTACAATGGATTTTTTTCTAGTCCCATCTGCTGCCTTCTTATCATCTCCAAAGAATTTCACAAGAAGATCCAAGTCACAATTTCCAAATGATTCTTTTTCTTCCTAAGGAATTAGAGACAGTGGACACATTCCAAGAGATTTGAAAGCAAAGACTACCTCAGCGGAATCCTTAGGGAATCTCTTGTTCACATTTGCTGCAAGTTTTTCAGTAAATTCTGTTCTTATTTTGGTACTTTCCTCTGAAGCAGCCTTGATGTCATTGCTTGACAGCTTTACATCCTTGTACATAAAGTCACTACCCTTTTCAACAGTTACTCCTGTAGTTCAGCCTGATAGTGTGATTTGCCACTTTTAGCTTTCTTTTTAGCATTAAGAACACTTTCCAAAGCAGCAGGAACAACAGTTATATCCAAGTTCTGCTTTTGAACCCAATTGAGTAAATGCTGGTACAACATCCATTAGCATGTACATGGTGGAAATAAATCTAAGATCAGATAGTGTTTTTAGAATTCTCTTTTCCGTCTCATTTGGTTTCTTTAGCTGCTATAATATGCAACAAGCAGTTTCCATGACAACTCACTGACAGCCAAAATTTCAACTTGGAAATTCAGTGTGGATTTTATAACCAATAGAGAGATCTTTAAAAACCTAAAAGAACAAAAATATAAAAGATGTCTACCACTTCTGGTTCAAAAGTTATGGGTAAAAATGTTCTTCATAAAATGCTGCAATTTTCCACAAATCTAGAGATGCTGCCAGGATTTTATCTGAAGGGGGGAGCTCCCCCCCCCCCTTGCCACCAAAATAAGGGGGGAGTAGAAAAAAAATGAGGGAGAGTAGGAAACAGACATAGTTCGATATTTACCTAACACATAAATATCCATATCTTTCTTTCTTCCTGCTCTATTTAAATCAAAAACCTCAAAAGATGTCTCCTCTAGTTAAATAAGCATTAATCTGGTGATCATTTCTGAGCTTAATTTGTTACTTATCTGTGTATGAATATTCTTCTGTGCTGAGAACCCCTTTCACACATGCGTAGCTAGCTAAGCCAGCTTGAACAAGTTGGAAAACTATTCCTTATGGTTGTTATGTACAATTTTCAACAGCTCATAGGTATTGTCTCTTGGATATCTCTGCTCCAAAATAATATTACAATTTTTTCACCAACAAGAGCTCTGGCAAAAATTCACGTTTTTGAATCATCGTTTTTCGGACTACTATGCAAGAGTTCTTAACTGTTCCACAATGTTGTATTAGGGTATTAGTCCATCAATGCCACAGTCTACTTGTTCAGAGATATTTTGATCAAAAATAAATATCCTTACTTTGTAATTTCTTTTTTATTCTTATTTATTCAATTTATCCCAGTGGTATATAGTTTTGTAGCACAAGATCCCTCAAGACAGAATTGTTTGAGAAAATAAATGAAAATTAAAGTCTACTTTAATTTAAACTGCCTGTAATTTAATTAGGCTTAGATTTCTGCCTTTTTTACATTTAATTTCGAAATACCGCTTAATAGGGGGTTGACCGACATGCCGTCTGTTTTTATCCATCTAGCATGTACATCGGACTCATATTCAACATCATTGTCAAGTTCAAAATTACTCACTGGTATTTCCAGTAACACTTTCCAGGCTTCAATAATCTCGTTTACTTAAAAACTATAAAAATCATTGTCATCATCGCTATCATAGGCCAGTATTTGCCGAACGAAATCGTCATCTGAAGATGAACCACGTTGGGAGTCAGCCATTTTGAATTTTCAAGGACCCCTTACTTTAAACACGCATTTGTAAAACTTCCTTCATGAATGCAATATTCAACCTTGAAAATGCTTGTTCCAGGGCCAAAATGTGCCAATCAAATTTAGTTTAACAACCGTTATTGTCAAGCTGAAGTACTCAGGTGTGTCAACTGTTGCCAACCGGAAAAGACAGATAACGAGACAAGGGCTACAAAACCCCTACTGGCGGCGTGACTTATTCTGCGAGAAGCACTTTAAGGGTTAACAGTTAAATACAAATTGGATACTGCGCAGAGTACATTTTTATATGCGCGACTTTAAACTAATTTGTTGGAGTTCTCGCACATCACTGCTTTCCAAGTTTGCAAATTTTGTTCAAATTTTGCGCAATTCGTGCACCCGGGCAGCATCTCTGCAAATCCGCCAAAACTGCATAAATGGCCAACTTTAGTCGTTGATATTATTGAAACTAATTGCAGCTGAAGTCTGGAACTTTCCAGGTCTCTTTTTTTGTATACAGAGACTTTGCTCAATTTTTTGGGGAACTGAATTCTGTGAAATAGCAATGTACCAGACCCCCAAAATTAAAGATCTTCACTGAACTGGTCAACGGCAAATACAGACACAAATACAGGCAAAATATTAAAAAATCTATATCTCTGCCATTTATTTATCAATTTTTAAAATTTAAAGCGTATTGTGTTCAGGTTGCTGTAATCTATCTAATCATTCTATATTCTAAAGATAAATCTGTACTGTGCAGAAGAGCACAACCAATAACAATATTTTATTGAAATGTAAAAAGCATTTTATAGCAAAATCAATACCAAAATTATCATATCTGTTTGGAACATCACCAGTCAGCTTAATATCAAAACTTCAGTATTAACATCATAAAACAAACACAGCAGTTGTAACACAGGAACACTTTATTGAAGAATGTTGGCTAATTTCTAAATTACAATTTACACCATATCAGGATAAAAAATCTTTTGTGAATGTTACAAGTTATTCAGGTTTTGTTGAAATGCCAGTAGTCTCTCAAAATATTTGGATGTTTTACCATTCAAACCCGGCCATTTGCTGAGCCAAGCTCAAAATCAGAATTAAAAACATACTTGGCATTCACATCTGCCTCATCAGGTACATCAGGCCAATGATAAGCATCATCTCTGATCATGCAGTGCTCTAAGAAATTTACAGTCCCTACAGTTTCTGCTTTGACAGCAGTCACCTCTCTGATGTAATAATCTCTCTCATACAGCACACCCTCTCTGATACCTGTTCAAGCAAACCTAAAACTGTCACATTGCCTCAAAACAGGCATATCAGGAGCATCTCGACTTTCTTCCTTTGGCTGCTCTGCAATCTGTTCATCTGCTTCTTCATTTGTTGCAGTCTTTAGGTACTCCTTCAAGTTCTCCACCATTTGGTTAAAGGGCAAACCAGTTTTAAGAAGTAGAGACTTCCGTTATAGAATGACCCTGTGGTACTGCAGTTCATTCTTGATTGCACCCAGTCTTCCAGTTCAATGCTTCTTGAAATACTGCAATACCCTGCCCACATCTGCAGCAGTCCTACATGGGCCATCATGGTTTTTCAGAGTTACAAGAATTGTCGTCACCTGAGCTCGCTTTTTCTCAAGTGCTGCCTCTTTATTGGCCTTCTTTTCCTTCAGCTGATGCCTCTGTTTTAACTGCATCCTTTTCTTTTTGTCGATGTTTTGCTTGGAAAGACTGAGCTAGGCATGCAGATTTCTAGAACAAAATGTTTTCCTCTTCCACAGTCAGGGATGCCAGAAAAGAAGACACTGTCTTATTTCTGTTCAGCATGTTCAGCGTAGACAAGTGATGTGCTGAAGCATTCTGGTTCTTGAAAAGACTAAGTCCAAATCTCCAAAGCACTGCTCCCCGAACATGTTGGTCAACTGACAGTGAGCAAGCTTGCGTCGATACTCTTCATCCTGAACATCATGGTACTTGCCTGGTTTGTCTGGCAGGAACTCTGCAAGCTGACGTTCAACAACCTGATATAGACAAGAGTGTTATCATGTTTAAAGAAAGGAAAAGAAATTGTGTATGCTACAAATAGAAATTCATGTTCCCGTTTTTCAATAATGCTTTAGAAATTTGTTAAAATCGGCATTTCAGCAACTTTTTACAAAATTAAAATATGGTATTCTGCGATCAGTTACAACTCAGACATGCAAACACAAATTTAAAATACAAGCTACATCTAGAAATCCTGCACACAAATGGCAAATGATAGATGCTGCTCTGCTCTCTCCTATTTCTCTCTTGAGGTGTTCATCAAAGACAAGAATATGTTTTCTTCAGCAACAGGAATTTTGAAGAAAGGCTCAAAATCTCTTGTGAAGGCATCAGTTGGATGTACAGATCGTATTTTGAGGAAACTGGACAGAAATGAATTGTATGTTGAAACTTGAATACGCAATGCAAAAACAAAAATGCTACAAGTGCCTATAACTAGCACAAGTTAGAAAATAAATAATTGTATTGTATAATGCAAAATTAAAATCATTGTATAATAATCATAAAATGTGAAAAATCATAGTTAAAGCATACTCTTTTTGTTAGACTGAGAAAAGGGAAAATACAATTAAATATTCAACTGACAAGAAATAAATTACAAATCACATGGTACATGTCATGTGGCACAAGAAACGTGTGTTTGTACCTGCGCAGAAGAACGACGTACTGGTAGAAATCAAGACAGGCAATTTGGTCATCCCAAAAGCTGCCAGTATGGTTGTGTGATACGGAAGAAGATAATCCCAAGTGCCACCAGAGCAGCATCGATGTCATCACATGTACTGTCATGCAGAATGCCGTCCTGCTTCCAGTTGTTCTCAGTCTTGTAGTTGCCAAGGAAGTCTGCAAGGTCTGACTGATGAAAATGGATAGCAGCAGCAGCTCTGAGCAACACGTTAAATCGGTTTCCTTTTAATCCTGGAATCGAAGAATTCAAGCCCTGGAGTGAACAATATGCCAGCCATGCATCTCGGCAGGAGTACCTTTCATCACCTCTTGGTCCGACGACTGTACAGGTTTCTCTGATAAGACGCCACACAGAATTTTCATTATTCCTATTAGAAGAAAATTTTGAGGACTTCTTGCATCCAACTGCTGAACTAAACACATTATTCAGTGTTTTATTAGCTGAATTTGCAAGTCCATTAAGTACATGGGCATTGCAATGGAAGAAGTCCAAGTCTTCTTCAATGCCGATAGTTGCACTCCTCATTGTATTCAGCTCCTTGATGAAGGCTTTGTTGACTGCTGCCCTGTCACTCATAGTCGCTGTAAGCTTAGTGAAAAACATTGTAAACAGTTTGTCTGCTTCTTCACCTTCCTTTTGATATACATCTGTCAGCTCTTGCAGCAGATTGGTAGTGATGTCCATGAGAAATGATGTGTCTTCTGTGGCTATCACTGAAAAACAACAAGCAAGGCTTGTACCACTGTCAAGTATAACTTGTTGCCCCACCACTTTCTTCCCACACTTGGTTGTTCCATCAGTGTGGATATCAAAGTGTTAGGATTTTAGGACAGCATCTGCTAATTGGAATTTTGAAATAACGTGTAATTTATCTGCAAAGCATAGAACACTGCTAAGGGAAGATAACTCTGCTGGAGGGAGGTGAACACTAGCAGGTCTTTGCACAGTCTCAATCACTTCTGCACATCTTGTTGCTGACACTTCTTTTTCCCCAATCAGTTCAATCACACACTTCACTGTTTCCCTTGTGAAATATCCTGTTTTTGGATCTTTGAACAGAAGAAGATGCTGCTGCACTGCATTTGCCTTAAGTTCAATGTTTTCCTCTTTTAGTTCTTTAATTTGTGCATTTTGTTTTTCTCAGAGCAGCCTTTTGAACTCTGCATACCCACTCTGAGTAGCATTTACTGGCTTTTTGCTGTTCTCACTTCTCCTCGCAATCGTGTAATTTGCCTGACAGCATTTTTCAGCTGACAAGTCTTTACAAAAACTCTGTCTGTTCTCCTCTTTAGCCGGAAAGTTACATTTTCCTTCTTTAAGGCAGTCAGTAGATGTTGATTGCTTTTAACCTTCTCCTGGACTGTGCTACAGGTTCTCTGCAGCTGCAGAGTTGTTTCCTTTTGCTGCTGAAGCTGACTGGACAGAACATTGTTGGAAGTAGAAATATCAAGTTCACTCAGCAATTCGATTCTTTCCTCTGCAAGAACAGTTATCTTATCAAGGTTGCATGCATTCACACGCTGCTCCTCTTGTAGCTGTCGATGCAAAGATGCAAGCTGATTGTTGGCACTTCCAAGTCTTTGAGTTAAAGAAGCAAAAATTTGAGTGTTTTTGTTGTAGCAGCTGCAGTCCTGTGGAATTTCTGATGATGGCAATGGTTCATCTAGCAATGTCTGCCCAGGAAAACAAACCCTGAACTCTTCTGAAGGCCTATGCAAAAATTCTTTTAGCTTTTGCTCAGCTCCTTCTCTTTTCAAGTTCTTTGTACGACTGTCATAAGCTTTTCTTGTCTGTTTCAGCCTATGTTTAGTCCAACAAACTCAAAAGTCTTTACACAAGACAGTTTTTTCATTACTCATGAACATCAGCAAGTCAATGATTGCTCCATTAGTTGGTGGCTCAGTTGGACATGGTAATGTCTTTAGTAAATGAGGGCTGGGCAAGTGATGCTGCTTCAAGTTAAGCTGCTGAAGAAAAGGTCCGACATTGCGTCTCTCCAAGTCATGGGTTGCACTGTGGTTAAGAAATGACAAAACATCTGAAATAGATTCTAACTTGGCTTCTACAGCAGCTCTCAGCGCATGATATATCTCCTTCTGCAAATTTGTGTGCTTAAAATCATCTTGACATAAGGCTGAGCAAACCTTTTCAGAAAGTTCTTGAAAGAGACAGGAAATCTGCTTTTAAGCTGATGGAGCTGGATCAAAAACTTGTAGGTGACGACATCTTGATCTTGATGGTCAAGGGCTATAATTCTCCCTTTGCCCTTTTTAATCAACCACCTGGACATATGGTGGAAGTCTTCATTCTCTGTAAAAGTGCAAAACAGCATATAGTTAATAATTTATAAGACCTGTATCAGTGTAAGAATTGGGAAACTTACTTTTTTTTCTTCCACAGTTTGAAATTTAAGACACATTACATTGTTAAAATATTTATAAAAATTTAAAGTTATTTTTTTATAATCTCGATTGGGATCTTCAAGTAATAAAATTTTAGACTTAAATATTTTCAACTTTGTGAACACATTTTGAGTTGTTTTGTTTTGCAAAAAAATGTTTTGATATATTTATACATAATACCAAATCATGACACTTAATCAGATAGATTTTTATTAGAAATATTTTGATTGGTATGAGGTAAATGTTTTATTATTTATATAGCCAAGAAACAGACAGATAGACATAGATTAATTACTACTCGTGTATGACAACAGTATAAAAGTGTTGATTTCCCAGACAGACCAACTAAAAATAATAATGAAACATCGACTAAGAAATATTTTGATGAAAACAGAACAGAAAGAAGAGATACCTCGTAAGAGAGAAACCAAATTCCGGTTTATAAACATCCAAGATTTGTAAGGAAATGAGCAAAAAAACAAGCACTACACAAAATATTTATCCACAGAATGATTAATTATTAACTCATTTTACTAATTCATCGAATCAATATAGGTAATTATTTTTTATTAAAATTAAATCAGTCTCGGAATGCAAGATATGCTAACACATGGTAATTTTGAAATTCCTGTCGCAGTATACACACACATTTTACCAAAGAGTATTTTATTTAATCCATTAAAATATATTTTAAAAAATGCTTAAAAATATTCATAAATGTTTAGAAAAGCAAGAAAAACAATTCTTACCAATGTGCCGTTGCAATTTGTCATACACGGGACCAAAAATCTGGATCACTTTTCGATGTAAAGTCAGCCATTTTATTCGGAATCACCACAGAGTGCGCGACTCAAGACATTTGAATATGACCTTGTGGTTTCCAGGTTTGCGATTGGTTGCCTTTACCGAGACCTCGAAGCCATGCATATTATTAAATTCAGCAAATATAATGCTTTCCTGCGCATATAGATATCATATATTAATTTTTAAAATTGTCCGAGATATTTTGCTGGAAAAATGAACCTATTTTTTGAAGGCTTACCAAGAAAATTTAATTCAAACATATATTTTTCAAACTTATATGAAAATAAAGGCTGTTCACTGATCTACAATCTGGTGCTATTTTTAGGTGCTGACCTGGAGGCTTTGGAATTTGAATGGAATTTCCCCCGAGAATTCAATGTTTCCTGCTTTCACTGTGAGGTGTTCAGCTGAAAAAAGTGTGCCCAACAGTGAAACTGTGGCTTTTTTAGATGCAAATTACTGTTCATTCACTTACTTTCATCAACAAACCAAACATAGTGAAAGAGAACAAGAAACGAACTTTATTTCAGCATAAATTGTAATTTTGGTGATGCATGTACAATGAAGATATGGCTGGTAGAAAATGATCGTTTTTATGGAGCTCTGTGCTACACGTCTTAAGGCATGCTTCCAGTACATATTACAAGTAAACAGCATGTAATGCCTCAAAAAAAGCAAACCAACGAATCTCATGGACTTCCTTTAGTTTAACATCTTTATGTTCTAAAAGTTTCTGAACTTCCCTTAACTGTGCTGTTCTGTCTGTGGATCTTTTGAAATAGTAGAACATATCCGGTATTGTCTCCTGGACAGTCTTTCTTGTGTATGATACATCATCAGCTGCTCTAGATGTGCACAGTGCCAAACGATGGGCAAAACAGTGAACATTAATTGCAAATGGGTTCACTTCTTTGATTTTAGCAGACTCCATTTTTCTTACCAACCATAACAGAAGCTCCATCGCTTCTAAATTTAAAAAAAATTTCAACATTTATACCTCTAGATTCCATGTAGGATTTCAATTTATCAAATACGACTTGTGTGCATACATGAGGCTCCACAACTGGTAAATTTCCGAAGAAAAATGTTTTCTGATCAAAAGTTTCTTAATTTATCATATGTGCATACACAATTAGCTTCTTTGTAACATTAATATCAGCGCTTTCATCTATCAAAATGGTGAACATTGATAACCTCTGCAGCTGCTGATTGATATCTGATGACATTACATTTGCAATGGCCTGCTGAATTTCCTCAGCACTATGCCAAAACATGTATGTATATAAGGAGTGGGGTAGAATCAAGTATTCAGTATGCCCAGAGGGCATGAATGGCCAAATAAAGGTAGATATAAAGATTAAAGCACAAAAATAAGGACTTGCCCGACTTTTTTTAAATAGGAAAAAAGCACTTGTCCTGGACTAGCGACTTGGAAAATTTTACTTGCCAGACTTCTAAAATGAATAGTCCGGGGCATCGGGCTATGGGATTTGCTCAGCCCTGATGTTGCATTTTTACCCTGTTCCAAATTCATTTAAGCCGGTTACTAGAAACACCAAAATACCGAAATACGCACCAAAATACACATGTATTTACATGTTCTCGGTGTGAATATTGGTGTACACACAGGAATTATGATTTGTTTTTGTTTGAATAGTAATATAAAGCAAAATAAAATATGATTGGAGTGATTTTGATATGAATTATTTTCTTTTTTCCTAGTTATAGCACTCGTAACTTGGTCGTACTTTATTGGACAGGTATCATAAACAGATGATCGTTCCAGAATGTAGGTGGTATGATAAACAACTGATAGTTCCAGAACGGATGGTATAAGTCGGTTTAATTCATATTGTTTTAAGTATCCTAATTCACGTTCGAATTGACTCCACACACCTAGACAAGGGTAAATTTCTTGACACAGGAAAAGCTGTGGAATTGTTGTTAAAATCAGACTCAAGCGTAGAATGCATTCCATGTGGTTTGAAAGAAATTGTATACTTCATTGTAAATAATGTGACAAACCTTGAAAAGAGGTCGAATAATGGCAAAAGTTCTTTTTCAGACGACTGTGGTGTATGGGATACATCTGCTGGTGCATCCCCTATATCGTACTATTTGCTGTCTGACAACTGGAATCTGACCATGAATTTTTTTTAAAATGGGAAGTATGCTTTAAAAAGACAAGTCCAGCGGAAAACCGAGTATAGACCTTTGGATCCGCAACCTGGCAAAGATCCACAGGTACTATACTCAGTTGAAAAAGGACAACATGTACAAAAAGAGGGTCACATGGCTAGGGTGAGGGGAATCTGGCAAGTAATTTGTCACTGGTTGAATATGTCAAGAAATTTCCTGGTTTACGCCGCATGGAAACTTGCGACAGATGACAGAATATTTGAGGACTCCTGACGATGTTTTAGCTGACATTACAGAAATGACTGGAAAAATGAAACTGCATTAAATATTGAATAAACTTACTTCAAAATACGATGAACTGTCTCAACCAACAGGACTTCAGCAAATTTATGACACAAAAATATAAAAAGTCAAAGGACAGAAACTCTGGAAGATATCCATTTACACTAAGAAACTGACTCAAGACATTTCCTTTCCTTTCCTTCTGTTTTAATTTGCAGTTATGTGACAGGTACATGAAACACAATTCTTTTAATATTAAAATGATGCCCAAGGTATTTGTTTTTAGTAGTATCAGTAATATGAATGAAAATGTGCAAAATATGAAATCGTTAACATTATTAAATTAGATTTGAGAGCTAGAGGTATTAGTGTTATTCTTATCTTTGCAATCCATGTCAAGGAAGCTTTGATGAACTGCTTTGCACAAGGATGCACAAATAATCACGTCTTCTTGATGTGATTACTACATTTCTCAAATCAGCTATTCCAAGAGATGCTAACATATGATCATGCTGATCAGGAATCTTAGCACAATTCAGGTCCAAATGCAAACAACATAGACCCTGATCTGCCATTGCATAATGCGCCGGCAGATCAGGGTCTATGATGTTTGTTCTACGTATTAGTCTTTACAAACTGCATAGACCCAGATCTGCCGGCGTATTATGCGATGACAGATCTGGGTCTATTCAGTTTGCAGTTGGTATTGGATTATACGCGAGTATATACGGTAGGTAGCTTGTTGGAATGTTCTTAAAAGTAAAAAACTTCTATACCATAATACTGCATCTTCCAATGAGCCTATATTACTGAAAATAGGTGATCCTCAAAACAAATTCAGTACAAAAGTATGTTTTACTTCTAAATTTCCTCTATGTTTAATAATATTTGGTTTTAATTTTAGTCTTCCAATTTTCAAGATACATCCTTTTCTCCCAGCAGCCTTATTGGAATCAGAAGGAACCAAAGAAGTCTCTATGATCAGACCAGTTTCTTGATGACATCACTCAAGTCAATCTAGAGTAAGTTTGATCACACTCTAGTCCGACTATAGACCCTTTGGTTAGGTGACTGAACTCATTATTCATCTCTGCTGCCATTTTTCACCTATTTGAAGTCTAACTGAATGGTTTCTTCTATGTACATTCTGTATTTTACACTGAGAAACTATATTCCATATACAAGTCTATGATATTGGTGCTTAAGTGCTTTTCTCTCTATCGAAACAATTTCAATTTTCCTGAATTCATCAATATAATTTAGCATGCAGAACTTATGGATTTGAATCTTAACAGCCTGGCAATTGGAGGTGATGATGAGAAGGCTCTAGTCAAAGACATTACGGCAGTTCTGCCCGAAGCAACACACATTCTGTGCACATGCCATTTACAAGAGAACGTTAGGCATATATTGACAGACGACGCAGTTACTGTGACTGACCGCAACAATATCTTCAAAGAAATTTTTGAGGAAGACGGACTAGTTGAAGCTAATGACAGTATTTGCTTTGACGATAAATGTGAAGCTGTCGAAGATCATTGAGCTGGAATTTCAGAAAAATTTCTTAATTACTTTCTGAAAAAACTAAAGACAAATATCAAAGTAAAAGTCAATAATCCATTAAGAATCTATCAGATAGACTGCATATGGAAAGATAATAATTTTGAGTCTATGAACCACGTTCTTAAACAGAGAGTTGACTGGAAGACGAAAACGCTTTGTACAACTGACATATGAATTAGTAACTGGACAATTCAGAAATCTGAGGAGTGCTCTGGAGAATTCCAGCTTACCGACAGTAATAAACAATTTCAGTCGACAAAAACAGACTGGATAAAAATGAAAGAGCAACAACGCACAAACTTGTTCAAACTCTTTAGATGCCACATTGACATACACAAAATACATGATTTCTACGGACGGTCAGACAACTGTTGTTGCACCAAGGACTAACGGACGAAAACCTGGACAAAGGAAACGATAAATTAATGTACGAACTGTGCCAGTTACAGCTAAAAAATCCAAACATGAAGCAGAGATTTCATCATAATGTGCTATATTTTATTGTTTTCAGTTCGGTTTATTTTACCTTGTGTAACATTGTTACGACTAGGGCTAATGTAACAAAAGAAAAGACTCAAACAAGCTTTCAAGATTTAAAATAAAAATCTTTAATTTTCTAAAATATTAAAATATTTCAACAAGCAATTAAAGTGAAAGAATTAAAAATAACTTAGTGTATAGAATATCCTTAAAAGTCCTAAATTGTTTTAAAGTTCACTGTTCCAGAAGTTAATACAAATATTCCGAATGTATGTTCCAAATGAAGTAACCTTTACTATGCTAATGTGTTGATAAGAATAAGTTATATCCAAATAATCCTTGCGAATGTGGAATCTCACAAGTTGTAGAAGTGTTTCCGATAATTCCACGGAGCTGTATAATAATTAATTTGAAGATGCAGTACTAATCCAAAATGCACTGTATTAATATCAAGAAATCTCCAAAGAATAATATCCCACACACAAAATGAACCAAATTCGTTATGACCTCTCTATTCAATGTAACTATGAAGAATCGAATACTGCTATTAATTCTATAATATACTCTCCCACTGCGCATAAACAATATAAAAACCCATTACGTCTTAAACAAACAACTGGGTATTTCAAAATATTGCAACCAGCTCCAAACCAATCAGAAATTAGGTTATGCATGACATTTCTAAAGTACTAGAGTACCAATGTTTTACACAGTAAATAACGTATTGACACTGAAGAATCATAGAATCTAGGTCAAAAGTTCAACCTCACGAGCTAACACGTGATGTACTGATGCTACAAGCGACAAATTCCAAGTCCAATGTACTCAGTGAAATATTGATACAATTACCGTATGTATACTCACAAGACGACAGCTGATAGACTAAGAACAGAGATCATAAACTAATAAACTGTATTATTATTAAAAGAAAATAGATATATATAATTCCGTAACAAACATGACTTGAAGTTCGATTTTCAAGAGGAACAGAACCTTAAATCTTGGATTATTTAATTCATCTACGTGCTCAAATTATTCATTCATTGTAATGCGGAACGAAATCTGATACTTTATGTATGTAATTACATGCAAATCTTAAATTCTGCCAAAGAATGCATAATACACGCTTTAAAAAAAAATGCAATCCCGAGTTGTCTTTGACTGTCATCATACATCCTGGCTTGTTACAATAGCACTCTTAATCTCACTCTTGCATATACAGTACAGCTCACGTGATTTTTCGGAACCCCACGCATCGCGGTGGGGGTGGAGAGTGAGTGGAGAGGATTAAGAAAAACCCCTCCACCATCACTCCACGCTCCCTCGCGGAGTTGTCGCGGAGAATTGCCCTGCACACCACGCTCCCTCGCGGAGTCGCATCCGATCACCACCGCGGAGTGGACGTAGTTTCGATAATATGGGCGTGGTTTACTGTTTATCACCCATGCAAGCAGAGGTTGAGACGGGGCGGGGGCGCACCGATTTATCTACATAGTTATCCCTCTTGGGAGCAATTTGCTAACTTTTTGATACTGAAAAAAACGTAGTAATTCAGTTAATTATAAATATTTCCTTGTTCTAACGAAGATAATGTATCATACATAGTGCCAAATCATATTTTAGATGATGATAATGTAATGGCAATGCCTTGCAAACTGTATTAATACTACATTTTGTGCAAAATTTAATTTTTTTTTTCTTCAATACTATGTTATCGGAATCTAAACATGCATTCATATCCATATTTCTTTTTCAGTAAACGCAATACAAAATTGTAATGATCATATGAAAGTCAGTGATATTGTACTACCTGCAATGAAAAGAACGATAAACATCAAACAAATTAATAACAAAGCTGCAGTTATACCTGACTGAAGTGAAACAAAATCGCACAAGTTCCGATGGTTATTCCATGCATGAGTACTCATTCACATACTGTAATTTTTTTCCTGACATCCAATCGCTTAAATAAAGCATTATTAAGATTTCACATCGTTATTTTATTTTAAACTGTACTAATTTGCATTAATTACCAAAGTAGCGGGGTTTTTTTTAAAATCACAAATGGCCGCAAAAGGTCATCCTAGATACATGTAGTCGACATGTGCAAGTAACCTAGCACAAGTGAAGCCATCAGCACTGCTGATATTGACGTGTTAATTTCATGTGCTAACTGTAAACCTAAAAGTACAACAGCAGCGCTTCTGCGGGTTTGTTTTCTTTGCCATAGATCTGACAAACTTGCGCATCCGATGAAATTAATGTCTAACTTTTTCTTTTCTTTTCGTTTTCCTATTGCATAAAATAAGATGAATAATTTTAGCATAAAATATGGAATCCAAATCACTACTGCACAAGTTATCGTAAACTGAAATGTGGAAAAGTTTGCAAGTGGTAAGAAAAGTAATACTGTACTAGACATTATAGCGTAATAGAGGAGGAAAAAAAGAAACAAATTTTCCCGTCGGTGGTTGGAAACTCACGACCTCGTGCTCCAATATCAAATATGTGTGTGTAACACACACTCTTATCCATTTGGCCAAAGTAACTGTAGCTGCAAAGCAATATACCATATACAGAAACATGCCAAACACTATTCAAAGAAATTAGTTTATTTCTTGTCTCAATAAGCAACCGCTCCAAAGTCACAAAGATAAAGCTGCATACATTAATATCTGCGTACAAATAATTATAAGAAATAGATCAATATTACGATTGGGTTACTGACATATCATTTCCATATGATTTACTATTTTTCTATGATGATAAAAAAAATCTTTTTTATACTTTCCTCTTACAAAAATGAGCAAATAATAGGATACACGTGAAGACAATACATCCATGCAAAATGCTCTAAACTTGTTGGAAATTAAAATCTCAGAACATCTCAGACTTTAGAATTTTCCATATTATTTTTCATTTCGGTAATAAGCCGAGTTCAGATTAATTACTAACAATTATCAAACTTCCGTTGTTAATGGTGGGACCAGACCATAATTGCGGCTGTAAAGTACAACGCGCCAAATCAGATGGCTTCGTGTCATAAAAACAGACTGTTCCCAAGCTGAAACTTACATCATCCTTTGATGCAAACCCTTGTTAATATTTTACAACAGTGTTCACAATGGTCACTGCCTTGATTTCTGTAGAACATCCGCTGAAGTCAAGTCTTTATTAGGGAGAGACAATTGAATTTTCCAACCGTAGGGGGGGGGGGGGGAATGCATGAAAATAATTGTCTTTCTCTGATTTTTGTAACAGAAGTTAATCCGTTCCATATTTCACTTAAAATAAATAAATACTGTGATGAAAGAATAAAAAATATCCCGGTCGAAAAAAAACAACATATAAACCCCGTATATTAAATGGTCAGTCCCTTACAGCACACATGCAGTCATAATATTCAGCCTCGTGACTCTACTATTACTGCTTAAAGACTAAGCACGCGGTTTGCATTTCAGTGTAAATTCAGTGTTTTAGGTTTGTTGTTGTGGGGGGGGGGGGGGGTAAGCAGAAGCGGATGTCAATTTGGATTTTAATTGTCCATATCTCAGAGAATTACTTTCCTTTGGAACAAAATGATAAATTTATTCTGTTTGAGAGGTTCAGCAATGTGTACTTCTCGTCAAGTCAGTGCATAAGTTTGTTCATATTTCTTTGAAATAAATTAAAATCATAAACTTATTGCAAAAGAAGTCGATCAACCTTTTATAAACAGTAATGTGTATTGAATATACAAGACTTTTGAAATTATTTTTTTATTGTCCAAATATATGATCGAAATAAAAATGACCGATTCTTCAGATGGTATCCAGTTGTAAATCACTCTTGACGTCTCTGTCTTTCCATAGGTGGTCTTCATTCATTGGCTGTTCAGATGTCAATCAGTAATGTCGACTTGCCCCTCCACGGTGGAGTTTATATCGGCATGCCTGCCGAAACGCGGTGGTGATTTGTAGGTATTTATGCCAATTTATGCCTCCACCGCGGAGTGCTATCGCGGAGCTAGAGTGGAGGGGGATTAAGTACCCCACCGCGATGCTTGGGGTTCCGAAAAATCACGTGAGCTGTACTGTACTATCTTATATACTTTTAGTACTTTGATACTTTTCACTTTCATTCTGTGCATGTATTTTGATTCGCCATTTATCATACCTGTCCAATCAAGTAAAGAGTAAATAATTCGTATAAATTTAAATTAAAGTTTATTTTGCTTTTAATTATTATTCAAACAAATACAAACGAAACTAAAGATTAATGTACAAGCTGTGATAAATACTGCAAAAAGATCCAAACCTGAACACTGAAATATACTTCCCTAGAGATTTCGTCATAAACAGGCTGTGGTGTATATAAATGTGAAACAGGCACATGATTGTTTTCGGTTGGATTAATTGGAATAAATCAATTAAACACAAATGGTTAACGACAGACTGTCGACTTATTATTTTTCATACAAGCACTTATTTTTTTCTCAAAGAAGTCAACACCTACCTCAAACAAACAAAAAAAACTTGTTTTGTCCTTGCTCCTTAAAATGCACCTTGTTTGCATCATAGTCTTTTGGGAATCTAACATTCAGTCTAATGAATCCAACATTCAGCATCAAAACCAGTTTACTTATTTTTTTGTCTTTGGGCATTAAATGAATTCTTTGTAAATTCTGAATCCTTTATGAATATTCCCCATTCACATATTTCCAAGAAGAAGACTTTCTTAACACCCTTACAATCAACTGTCATATCATCAAAAGCAGTATATAAGTACATTTTTCACTATTGCCAAATATTTGGAAACCTTTTAAACAAAAATTAAATTAAATGCTATTTATTTGTCAAAAACTATATCATTAAAAGTTAAAGTAAATATATAATATAATGTCGGCGAATACTTTTGATACTTATCACTTTCATTCTGTGTATATATTACAACGATTAGCCGTTCATCAGATCTGTCGAATCAAGTAGGACAGAGTAACGTCATTACACGAATTGTGCTATAAACAGGAAAAAAAGTAAATAATTTGTATCAAAATCACAGAAATCATATTTTAATTTGCTTTATATTATTATTCAAACAAAAACAAATAAGAATTTGTGTGTGTACACCGATATATACACCGAGAACATGTAAATACATGTGTATTTCGGTGCGGATTTCGGTTTTACAGTGTATTTCGGTGTTTCTAGTAACCCCATTAAAGCCTCACAGCCCTGTAAAAAACAGAACTCAAAGATCCATACTTTATGGTTGCTATTCCTTCCTTCGCTAACCAGTATACACAACGCATGGCACCTATCACTGCTTCAGTCTTCCGAGTGGCTGCATTGTTTGCTGCAATAGCAAAATTACTGCGCAAATCATTGTGTCTGATTACGGGGGCACTCTACAGATAATATATGCTTCTGAGAGAGTGACAGGTGTAAGATGAAGTATTTTGCATTTGCAACATGCACAATGGAGAGAATGTTGGCATACCTCTATGTTACTTTCATGTACTGTGGCTGAAATTTCTTTACATATTGTACTTGCAGAAACTGGACATGATCTAAGCACACAGCAGACAAAATGGCTGCTCCAAAGTACTCGAAAAATCAGTCTGAATTAGTCAAAAGTGCACTATTTTCAGCAGTTATTAAAATAGGGAAACAAATTTTGCCAGACCAGACAATACCAGCTTCTGAAAGTACTATGAATGAATTACAAAATATCTAAAAAGTAAAAAAAGTTATCGGTTGTTTTTTTTTTTTTTACCTTTGAAGTGCAGGAAGTGAAAATGACCAAGTGGAGCTAGCAGTTTTTTTTATAGGTGCACATCTTAAGTAAGACCAAGCTGTATACTCTATAACCCAAATTTCACCCATCAATCATACACCAAAATAAAGGGAATTTAAAGTTCTTTTAACAATACCTAAGATATACAAGGTCTTTTTTAAATAGCCAGGACAGCCAGTGAGGAAAACCTGGGTAATTCTTTTTCTTTAAAAATCTAACCCTATGCAAAGTACGAAACTGGAGAGCGCCACCCATACCGATAGTTTAGTCCCACGCAAAGAGAAAAGAATTGACACTTACATTATTATAATAATTTTAAGAAAACATTTTTTCCTTCAGAAACTATTATTAATTTATGTCTTTGATAAAAATTTTAAATTATGGTATTATTTAAAAAAACATAAAAAAATAATGTCATTTCCTAGTACAAGGAAACTCTTATCTATAGAACTGGTCCGGGTGCGGGAACGGAGATAACTAACTGAATCTCACACGCAATACTTCCTGTGTATACAAAACAACTACCGCTACAATTTGGTCTAATGAGCTCCTAATTTAATTATCATAACTGCTGAAGATTTATGTAGCTATTATAAGGTAGATATCGTTTTGTATCGATTCTTCACCTTGTGTATCGATATGTGTATCGAAATGGCAAAAGTATCGATGCATCGATGAATCGTTTCACCCCTAATTCTGAGGCAAACTGAATTAACTCCTTTTCTCTTCCAATGATATCACACCGGCACACTTTGCTGATGATAATGGTTGGGATGTATGTTTTTATTCAAGTCAACATTTCTCAGTGTGATTCTGTATTTATATATTTACAAAATTTTTGCACACTATATTTATTACAATGAATATTAATTAAAACAAAACATGCTTGCATAAAATACTTCATTTTACAAGTGGGAAATCATTCTTCTTCACATGTAATTTATATAAAAAAGATCCTTACAAGATCGACTTTTCTCAATCTATATCTTGTAAATATATTGTTTATTTATACATGAAAATATTAAAGTACTATTAATGCTATATTTGCTTTATTTGTGTTATTAGATACTGCGAGTAGGCAAATGATCTTTAATGTTGAATTGCATTTCAAAAACTGTCAACAAAATCAAGAATGTCATTTCACATGGTTAACTTGTCTTGTCATACATCACAACATGTGACAGACTTTATTTTTCAAAGATCGTAGTAATCATGAATTAGATTAAATTTGTGGACAATTTGTGTGTTATTTTATAACACCACATATCTGATAATTGCAATTTAAAAGTTTGTACCATTATATAGAGGTATTTTCTGAACATACCACGATATGTACCATGGTATACCACAATTATATTACGGACCAGCACAATTTAATATTCTTGGGTCTGGGGTCTGGGATTTTTTGTGCAAAGTTAAGGCTCTCAAATAGCTGGAAAAAATATCTTGCTCTGATTTATAGCAAAATAAAACCATATTATATCCATGATATAATATGAGAAAAAATTAATTATCTTGAGATAAAAAAAATAAAAGATCTTGGTTCGAAAGATAATCATAGCCCCCCCCCCCCGAAAATGAAATGGTCAGTATCTTATAGAATATGAATTTGCTATGTGTATGTTAATTGTTGTATAAGTTGTCATCTAAAAACTAACTAAAGTGGGATGATTATGCTTACACTATAGCTGACACACGAAAAGACATTGTGCTGACAATAGAGAGCTTGTTGATAAAAATAGGAAGTGTTGACACTGAAGACTATAATTTACTAACTACACTATTGATATAACAGGCAGGGAAACTTTGAGTGGGATGCCAAAAACCTGGGCAAGATATTTATCAGAGAGGGCCAGTAAACATAAAACACACTGACTCAACAAATGAGAAAATATATAGTGAACTAGAGAAATTATGTAAAATTCAAACAGAAACAACAGTACTGCTCTCCTGAAAATCTTAGGTTGATTTTCAGTCTTATAAAGGAATGCATGTACTTAACACATTAGCATATGCTAATAAATAACTAAAAAAATGACATTTTTCTTTTTTTTTTATAACCTGAAACTTTTCCAAAAGTTGGATTTGGCATACACAACATGTGTCAAAAATGTGATTAAAGGTTCATAAATATAATTATATTTGTAATATTCAAAATTAAATTGTGACAAATACAACTCTTTTGTAAAATAAAATAAATAATTTTTGCAATTATTTTGCCATGAAAAATGATAACATGCTTTTAATATCATTAAATTCATAATAAGATTACTCGGGATGTTCCATACATTCCTGACGGAAGCTAACGAAGTACTGGTACAGCAAAAAAGTACCATGGTATGTACCACCAGAAAAAATACCATGGTTAACCAGTAATACCATGCACCTCTAATTAGCATACATGCATACTCTCTCTGCATCTCCTCTCGCACACAAACTATGATCTGGTCAAGTTCAATATACCTGACAGTGATAACATGGCAATAACAGAAAGTGATGGTTACATGTCACAAATGTAGCCCCCTCTACAAGAAAATAATGAACCTCCTGTGTCTGAAAAATGCATAAATTAAAGGCAGAGTTCTCTAATCTGGTCGAATAGTTTTATTCAACTTTTACAGATGTAATAAATAAAGTGAATATCAACTAAGCAACGTGAACCATATCAACTGAGTACATATTATACCTTAGCCCGGATTTTCCTGTACAGGAGGATATCAGCCAGGTGAGCAATCTCGGGCCTATTTGGGTCTCTTGTTCTCTTGTTTAACTGATGCTGCCTGAAGTAGTATAACCATTCAATTGTCCATTGGTATCATATGAAGGTTCAGGTGAAGGTGCAAATCTTAGGAAGTTTTGCTGATCAAATTTATTAATTTTTGAATACTAGGAATTTCACAAGAATTATAGATTTTAAAAGAGATCATTAAAGGGTATAAAATAATTGTGAGTGATACAGACTCAAGAATGGATAACAAATCCAAGCTTCTTGAACTTGCCTAAAATGAAGTTTTATTGTTATATATTTTCCAATCCATGGTCTGACTCTAACCCTTTAGTCATTTGTGTAATTACAACAGTAGTTTTCATAGTCTAAAAGTTTTCATATTTACATTGATTTCTTTTTCATTGATCTCATTTGTGTAATTACAATAGTAGTTTTATATGACATGATGACAGTATTATTTTAAAACATGCTCACAAGAAATACATCAACTCAAATGTCACAGTCTAGACAAATCCCTAACTAGCAAATTTTCATTTTAAGGAAGGATATTGGTAAGAATATATTTAGCAGAAAGTTAGTAGTTTTTTAGGTAAATAAACAATAAACATAAATTGTTGTAAATGTTATATGCAATATACATAATATGGTTGTTTACAACACCTACTACCAACTTATTGGAAACAAAATGTATATACAATTATTGTTTTACTTTTTTTATAACTTTTTCGTATCACATGGAATAAATTCTAGACCTAGTCCCATATTCTCTAAAATTTTTGAGCAAGGAGCTCAAGCTCAAAACACAATATTATCAGATATCATATTTGGAGGGTACATGTGTCATCAAAACTTGGAAGTCTAGTAGAGGGACCAGAGTTAAGGATAAGAAAATTCTAAGTTCTGTGATTCTAGCTTTATTCTAATTAGTTACAGACTGTCAAAGTTTTGGGACTTTGAGCTTGAGTTTCTTGCTCTAAAGGTTTTGAGAAAATGGTGACTGGAATTCTAATTATGTAACAATTTTTAGCCCTTCTGGCCCTTTATCCAGCATCTGATGTCCATTTGTTATCACTTTTCCTTCTTAACTGGTACAAGGAAAGTCATGAAACTTGCACCGAGTTTTATTTTTAGGTTTGATTGATCTTAAACGAATTTGGTGGCCATCTGACATCTAATATGGACACCATTACAGCCATCATAAAATCTTGCTATTACACTAATCCTCCTGTCCATATATTTGTATTTACATCGAGTTGCTACTAAAATACCTTTGAATATGTAGTTGGTACTAAATGAAAATAGTACCAATTTTTGGACCTCCAATATGGTTGCTCTAGTAGCCATCTTGAAGACCTTGTTTTCGCAATTCCTCCATAAAGGATGATATCCACATAAGGATTTTTACTAGAATACTTCTTATGATATATGGTTGGTCCTATATGAAAGTTGTGTGATTTGACTTCAAACATGGCAGCCATGGTGGCATCTTGAAAATCTTGTCATTGCTACTCCTCCTAAAGTACTGAGAGGAAAGTCATTAAACTTGGCATACAGTTTCATCTTGTGGTCTAATTGGTTCTTAATGAAAATGGTGCCCTCTGAACATCTCAAATGGCAATAGAAAAAAGTGAATTATGGACTATATTCAAACTTAGCATGTGGGTATATCTTGACTATCTGAGATAGGTTCAGTGATTTTCTATCCATGACATCAGGTTCATGGTCAAAGACCGTAACTAAGATTTTTATATTGCATTTATTTTGTGAATTTGTTAATTTTTCTTTTGACTAAATTTAGTAGCTGGAGTTGTTCGCGAATATCTGAGATGGTTTCAATACTCGGCAGTTAAAAAGAATTCAAGGAAGGAACAAGCAAAATTTGTGCAGATTCAACATATTCTTTTCACCCAGGAGAACATCAGTCCTTTGAAAGGACTCTTGTTTCAGTAATCTATTGCAAACAAATGCACATGATCAACATGGTGAACTAGGAATTGACTAAATACATTCACAAGGTATGACAAAAGTCACACGAATTTTACATTATGAACATAATGAAGGTCTTGAATTCAGAGTGCGAGGATAGACAAGTTAAAGAAAATAGAATGTAGAAAAGAATGAAAGATGAATAGGGTCTGTTAAACTACATTTTCATCTCTTCAAGAACCAAGATTTTGTCCAGATGTACGTGTACTGCCTTTTTATGCCTCTACAGTATTTCACAGAGGGACATATACCATTTAGCGATGTATTTTCCGAATGTCAAATTTAACGATCTTTTTAAATAAAAGGAGCGTTTTTAACTTTTGGCAAGTTTTATTTTGGTGACTACAGAAATAGGGAAATAGTTTTTATTTAAGTGGGAACACTGACAACCAGTAGTACTTCTATCCCTAGCAAAAACTGTCTTGTCAGCATACCCTAGATTGCCTCGTACTACACAACAATGTAATGAGGACAGGTCAACACGAGTAATTTACCATTTGGCGAGACTGAAATCATCAAGAATGAATCAGGCAATCAGATCATATCATTTAACAGACACATTAGTCTACTCCATAAACAAAAAGGTCTTAAATTAAACTTAGAACCTGTCCTTTCTATTGTTAGCTTGATTGGCTATTGTATGTTTAAAATAGCTAGTCAAGTTGCATGGCATGTATAGTCCTTCATATTGTCCATAGCACTGGTTAGGTTGCAGCCACTGAACTCTTAATTCAAATTATCAGCAATAGTGATAAATTAATTCTACTTATTGATTATGAAACCACTTAATTTACTTATTCAGTACAAGTTCAGTTGCAAAGATAGCATGCCACAAGGAAGAAACATTAACTTCTGACACTGTTTACAGTTTTTGTCAGTCACTTTTACCATATATGCTGAGATGGGAGAATGCTGGACCATTTCAAAAGAGAAAATGTGGACTCTTTCATTGCATTTCATGAAATGATAAAAATGTTGGCTACATTTTAGAGAATCATAAATTTTGCTGCAATTTAATTTCACAATCTAAATGTGAGATTGCTAAATCAATAAAATCTCTCCACTGCTAAAATAACCTACTATACAGTATTGCTATTCATGTCCATCTGTCACATCCATCCATCCATCTGTCCATCCTGTCATCCCTACATCACTAAAATAACCTACTATGCAGTATTTCTATTTGTGTCCATCTGTCACATGCATCCGTCTGTCCATCCTGACATCCCTACATCATTAAAATAACCCACTATACAGTACTGCTATCCATGTCCATCTGTCACATCCAACAATCTCATCCATCTATCCTGCCTGTCCATCTTGTCATCCCCACATCACTAAAATTACTATACAGTATTGCTATCCATATCCATCTGTCACATCCATCCAGCTGTCCATCTACGTCTCTAAAATAACCACTATACAGTATTGCTATCCATGTCCATCTGTCACATCCATCCATCCATCTTATCCAACTGTCATCCCCACATCACTAAAAAAGCCTACTATACAGTACTGCTATCCATGTCCATCTGTCAATCCATCTTATATATCTATCCTGTCTGTCCATCCTGTCATTACAATGCATAGCTAATTATGTTTTTGAATACTTCTAAAAGGAATTTCATCAATTCAGACCTAATTTTGAATATTCTAAAGGAATTTCATCAATTCAGACCTAATTTTGAATACTTCTAAAGGAATTTCATCAATTCAGACCTAATTTTGAATGAGGCTTAATACCAAGAATACCTACATTATAAAGTATTACTATCCATGTCCATCTGTTGCATCAATCTTGCCAATCTTTCCTGCCTGTCCATACTTTCTTCTCTACATCACTAAAATATCCTACTATACAGTATTACTATCCACATCCATCTGTTGCATCAATCTTGCCAATCTTTCCTACCTGTCCATACTTTCTTCTCCACATCACTAAAATATCCTACTATACAGTATTAATATCCACATCCATCTGTTGCATCAATCTTGCCAATCTTTCCTGCCTGTCCATACTTTCTTCTCTACATCACTAAAATATCCTACTACACAGTATTGCTATCCATGTCCATCTGTCACATCCGTCCATCAATCTTGTCCATCAGTCCCTCTTTGATTTAACAGTTTGCCACTTCATCATGCATTTCAGTTTTGCTAAATAATGTCTGAATTACTATAATTTCTTTTCAATATGTGTTGTCAGTGTTTCAAAGTCTTTTTATGTACTGGTGCTAGTTGTAATTTTGTAAAACTATATTTTATTGGTGACCAATAATAATGTTCTTTTTCTACCCTAGAAAATGATATATTGCCTGCATCCTGTGTTTGAAGCATGTGATTGCAAATACAGTGCATAAGTAACCTTTTACCTATACACCACTTTCACTTGACAACAAAATACTCTGGCATTTCAATGATGACAACAATGACAAACCACAAATTACAATCTTAAACTTACTAATTCTGTTGAAAATTTTTGCAAATTGAAGTGTATCATTTCATTTTAGGCAATGAGATTTGAAATTGGTGAGAACTGGTACTGTGATTATCAATAACTTGCCCAAAACAATGGAAGTTTCCCATAATTCAGATACAAGTGATTTACTTTTGCAATCAAAATGATAAAAAACACTGACATAGGCTATAGTTTTCTTAGTGCATTAGTGACAGGACTATTGACTAATGTGATAAAGATGTAGAAATTGTAGTGAAAACTGGTCCTCAGCCTGCAGCTTTTCTGGGATGACAAAAATTTCCTGTGGACTAGTAATTTTTAAACCAACACTAGTCCCTTGGTCTAGTCAACAAATTTGACAGGTGTCAATCTATGATGATATATTTAATAAAAGTTTTCAAATATCCACACCAACAAACCAAGAACACATAATGTGGAGGAAAAAAAAAACGAAAGCCAAAAAAATAGATTTCAATAGTAATTAATTATGCCTTGGTTGTGTCTACATCTATTATATCTTTATGCTTGATAACTGGTAACATCAGTCAGTGTGATAAAGATTACATGCAGTGTTAAATGGGAAAAAATTCCAATTCCAAAAGAAAAAAACTGCTTTGAAATAAAGATCTGACCGAATAGAATATTTCTATGCAGGGGATGGCACTCACTGGTATATATTACCATTACTCATCTGACTTCTATTAAAACAAAAACAAGTCGAGAAACCAATGCAAAAAGCATTACAATCTGATATTTATTCCAGCCCATGAATGCGAGAAGGGCATAAAATGTTATCCTGACCATCCATTCTTCCATCCTACATGGTCAAGTTTGGTTTCTTGTACACTGTTGGTTTTAGAGACATATCCATCTTTGTATTTTGATACATCTTGGCAAGTAGGTTACTGTCACAATTTCTTTAAATATAAGCTATTAGGGATGGATGGGCGCTTGTGTTCCATATACACATCTGAGTCTTAGGCCTGGGTCCATCTGATATGGAACATTTTTTCACCATGACATGAGCCCATTATTGGCACCTGTGAACCTCTGAAAAAATCCCATCACTTGCCAATGTCTCTGTGCTGAATATCAGATAGAGAGGATAATTCTTACAAAGACAATGCTGGGTTGCTTGTCTCTTATACAGCTGTCTTGATTATCTGATACACTTGATTTAATGTTCCATTTGTACGAATTGCATACTGGTCAAAATGAGTCCTACTGGCTTTGAATCCATGTTTCCGTAGCAACAATACCAGCTTGTCCGATCTGAAAATATGAAAACATGAACTTGAGCAGAAGTTGCATTCCATATCATTGTTAATATAATTTTTTTTCTTTACACTTGCCACAAGGCAGAGCATATTATATCATGATCTCTGTCTCTCTGTTAACTATTTAATTTCCACGTTATAACTTGAGTTGTCTTCCATCTACAATTAATAAACTTTGTGGATAGTTTGCACCTGGGGTAAGGAAAAACCGTATTGAGTTCAGGGTCAAAAGGTCTAAGGTCAAGTTCACTGACTGAAAGAAGAAAAACTGTTTCCAAACCATAACTCAAATTCTTCACAATCAAAAGTTACCAAACTCTGTGGATGGCTTGCACTTGGTTATGGAAGAATCCTATCTATTTCTGGGTCAAAAGGTCAAGGTAATTGTAACTGCAAGAACAATAATGGTTTACACAAAATAACATTAGTTATACATCACAGACCTGGACTACACTTTGTGCATGGATTGCACTTGCGGTAAGGATGAAGCCTGTTGATTAGGGGGTAAAAAAGTCAAAGGTCAAGGTCACTGTGACTACATGAAGAAATATGGTTTCTGCACAAACATTTCTGTTCTCAACCATGTACCTTTACCAAAGTTTGTAGATTACTTACATACTGGGCAGGAAAAAAAGCGTATTAATTTTGGGGTCAAAAGGTCAAAGATAAAGGTCGGTGTGACTGAAAGGATTTTTTTTTTGTTTTGCATAAATTTAGTTCAAAACACTGTGACCATTGTTTGTGGAGGGCTTGCATTTAAAGCATGGAAGAGGCCTGTTGATTTTCTGTGTCAAAAGGTAAAAGGTCAATGTCACTATGGCTAAAATAAATATGGTTTCTGCACACAAATTTCAGTTATCAACACCATGTTTGTCGATCACTGGCACACTAGGTAAGCAAGAAGCCTGTTGATTTGGGGGTCAAAAGGTCAAAGGTCAAGATCACTGTGACTGAAACAAAAAAGTAGTTTTTATGCATAATATCTTAAGTTTTAGACCACATACAATGACCATTGTTTGCGGTGGGATTGCACTTCATGTATGGAAGAGGCCTGTTGATTTTGGGTCAAAAGGTCAAATACCAGTGTCATTATGGGTCAAAGAAAAATTGGTTTTGCAGAATAACTTTTGTTCTTGAGTAAGTTCCTTAACTGAACTTTGTTAATGGCTTACAATTAGGGTAATAGAGAAACCAATAGATTCTGGGTCTAATGGTCAGAGGTCATGGCAAGTTTAAATAAGAAAATAATGGTTTCTGCACATTAAGTTCAGCTCAAGACTGCTTATTTTGACCAAAGGTCGAGGTCACTGAGACCCATTAGTCAATAATCTCCAGTCAACCATACCCAAGACTGAGGACTAGGAAACACAAGGGGCTGTATAATGTGTCAGTCACAGTACTCTTGATAAAAATGACAATACCTCAACTTTAAAAGAAACCCCTAAAATACAGATTACAATGAATCAGAAGTAAAAATTCTGCTTTCTTGAGCATGTTTTCTTGCAGGCTGGTTGGTATTTAATGGCACTTTGAGTACATTATTGGCTATATGATGCCAAAGATATGAGAACTAAGTGCCTTTCCCAAAGGACACACAGAGGCAGCTGATTCGGATTGGCCTGGAAGGGTAGTGAACCTGCAACCCTTAGATTACAAATCTTATGTCTACTAAAGGAACTACTATGGTTCCCAATGGTTGTTTTGGTGAACAAGTTTCTTGAAGCAAAATGTTTTTTTTTGCAAAAGTGCTAAACTTATAGTTTTGATCTTAAAACCACCAAAATGCTATAAGAATGTTTTACCCAAAAAAATTAAATGAGTAAACAAATTATTTTAATATCTAACAAACATGACAGTTTCCAGGAAAATTCAGTGAATAAATAAGAATACATAAAAGGCATAAATACAACACGTAAGCGATTAAAAGTTTGCATTTAATTCTACTCTTAATTTTGCTTTCTTTTAAACTGAGATACTTGAAAATGAATCAATTGAGTTAAAATTCAATATATTAAACAAATCTTTAGAACTGCACTCTTCAAAATAATTTTCCCCTCATTCTATTGAATATTTTTCTATATGCATAAAATATTTTTATGATTTTAAACATATTTTTAGGTTAACAGATAGTTTATATTTATTCTGTACTTACTTTGGCAGCTGAGAGGCTTTCAATTTCATTCTGTGTAGATTATGGTAAAAGCAGGGTGCTCCTGACTCAGATTTTTTCCAATCATATTTCATCCTCTTTGCTTCTGGTCCCTCCCAACTGTCACAAGACCTTTTACCATTGGCTGATATCAAAGACTGGGAGGTGAATGTGACTGCATCAGGATCAGATTTGATTGGCTCCTCACTTTCAATCTGTCTTTCCTCATTGGCTGAAGTGGATGCTGTTGTGCCTTTAAGTGTATGAAAATCAGATCTGCAATTATTATTGTCACCTAATGTATTGTGATTGTTTGTTGAAGATGAGGAGGAGGCAATCAAGGAGCTTTCTTCAGGTTTTAAACTAAAGTCAGACTTTTCACAACTCTTTCCTGGATCTTTCTTGTCTTTATCTTGCATTAGACTTTCAGTACGTAGGTCCACACAAACTGATTCCTCTAGTAACAAACCCAACAGCCTTTTTAAACCTGGACTTAAACCCATCTCTTCAGATTTCTGTATCATTCTCTGAAGAAATTCTGTACTGAAGATTTCTCCTTTCCTGTAATAGAAACAAAGATTATGATCAAGGCCATCAATGGTGGTAAGGCCAGTATGGCTATAGTCATAAAAAATTTTGGACCATAAATGTGTACATTCAGATTTGTAGAACATGAGCCAGCTTTAATGGAAACCATCTCGATATTGTGATGCTGATATGTATTGATGAATTGTTACACCTCTAGTATGTATGTATGTATGTATGTATGTATGTATGTATGTATGTATGTGTAGAAGGAATAACAGCATGTCAGCACAATCCTAGCTACATAGTGCCAATTAAAACAATCAACTTGTATATTTGAAATGCAGCTAAATACAAATTCTTGTCAAAATTCACTTGTATATGTACCAATCACTTTGTTTGTTTATAAGCTCAATGAAGTACAAAAATGGAAGCAATGACCTTTAACTTAACTCCAAGGTCAATTATATATGGTTTCCAGAACTCCTTCAAACAAAGCAGAGACTGCAAATATGTTGGTGGTCAGAACTGTGCCATATTTCATTCAGAACCAATTAAAAATGTTGCACAATGTGTTTCAGTGAAATTCCCATATCAGTGCCACCATCCACCATTTATGCAATATGAGTAGTTATAACAAAATTATCAAGATGACCACTAAGGTGCCATGTTTGACGACGGATTGTTTTAATAGCATTTTAGTGAAAACCCCATGTCAATAAAACCATCTGTTCAGGAGAAGTAGCCATAAACAACATTTTCAGGATGGTCATCAAGGCAGCCATTTTATAGGTAAGATCAGCATCATTTTCATATCAGAATACTATATTGCAAGAAAAAAAATGGGTTTGTTTTTGCTTAAATGTTGGTACGACCATTCGTTTAGAAGTAGCTGTTACGAGATTTTTCGAATTTCTTTAAAAAAGAGTAGTGATAAGATTTTCAAGATTGCCACCATTGATCAGAACGATTTTATTTAGGACCAACTAGATATCATAAGTCTTTTTTCAGCGAAAACTCCATGCCTATATGACCATCTAATAAGGAGAAGTAATTATAATAAGATTTTAAAGATGGCTACCATAGTGGCTATATTGCAGTTCTGATCAGCATCATTTTCATTTCAGGCCAAGTCTTTTATTGGAGCCCCCTTTTCCCTACAGCTATCAATTCTGGAGATTAGCAGCTATAAAAAGATTTTTCAAGATGGCAGACCATGGTCATTAAATCGGAGATCTGATTTACACTATTTCCATTTACAACCAACTAGATATTATAAGAAATCTTACTGGATGTTTGTGGGGCAATATTTTCATTTTAGACCATTTTGACATCTTAATAAGTTTTTAAGTGAAAATCTCTTATCAATATGATCATCCATGTAGCAGTAGCAATAACAAGATTTTCCCGATGGCTGCTATGGTGATCATACTGGATATCAGACCCACACCAGTTTCATGTAGGACAAACTAGACATCATAAGAAATCTGTCAGTGAAAACCCCATGTTAATATGACTCTCCAACCAGGAGAAGTGGTGATAAAATTTTCGAGATGGTCATCACAATGGCTATACTGGATGCCTGAAGAGCACCATTTTTATTTAGGATATGCAAGATATCATAAGAAGTCTTTTCATGAAAACCCCATGTCATTACGGCCATCCACACAAAAGTAGTAATAATGAGATATTCAAGAGCTGCAGAGGTGGCCATTTTGGATGCCAAATCAGCACATTTTCCATTTAGGACCAACTAGACATCATAAGAAGTTTTGTAGCGAAAACGCCATGATAATATGACCATCTATTGAGGAGGAGTAGCGATAAGATTTCAAGATCGCCACAGTGGCAGCTGTAGTGGAGGTCTAAGAGGCACTGTTTTCATTTTAGACCAACTAGACCTTGTGATGAATGTTTGTGTGTGTAAAGTCTCATGGCATTTTAGACCAACTAGACCTTGTGATGAATGTTTGTGTGTGTAAAGTCTCATGGCATTTTAGACCAACTAGACCTTGTGATGAATGTTTGTGTGTGTAAAGTCTCATGGCATTCCTCCAAGTACTTTAGAAGGAGTAGTGATAACATCCTTGTGCTAACGGATGGACAATGACACTGATGGATGGAAGACAGATGTGCAACAGACAACAGGCCATTGCATAAGCTTTTTTAGGGTGGAAAAAAAGAATAACATAAAATAATAAATGTAAGAAAGTCTTCTATAAAAACATACTTTTATTTTATTTTTCCACTACAGCTGGACAAAACTTGCATAGAGGTCGAAATAGTGAGATCTTTTTGTATACCAGGGAAGAATTCCCCCTTTACCCACTAATGTAGAAACAAATTTTGGCTGCAATGATCCTGTATGATATTTGTACTGTTGGATATTTATTATATATCCCTATTCATTAAATCCAAATCAATTTAAAAATTACAAATATTCTTGAAATAAATTCAAATTTAACAATTATTAACCACTATATCACAGATTTATACATGGCATTATATGACATAATTTGACATGTTGCTGCATCATTGTAGACTTCCTGCGATACCATGTAATACAGCAACAAACTTATTGGGTTCCATCATGTGCTAAAAAGCAAGCAATAAGTGCTTGACAATGTCCTAAAGGACATTATAGAACAGCATAGATCAGATCTGACATCAACTAATGTGCTGACAGATCAGGGTCTATTTTGCATACTTAAAACCTAGCAATGTGTAGACACTGATCAGTCAGGAGTTAAGTAATGCCAGATATGAGTCTACACAAATCAGTCAGGAGATTAAATAATGGCAGAGATGAGTCTACACAAATCAGCGAGGAGATTAATTAATGGCAGATATAAGTATACACAAATCAGTCAAGAGATTAGGTAATGCCAGATGTGAGTCTACACAAATCAGTCAGGAGATTAAGTAATGGCAGAGATGAGTCTACACAAATCAGTCAGGAGATTAAGTAATCGCAGATACGAGTCTACACAAATCAGTCAGGAGAGTAAGTAATGGCAGAGATGAGTACACACAAATCAGTCAGGAGATTAAGTAATGGCAGATATGAGTCTACACAAACTGTAATTAGATGCATGTTATAAATATACATAAAAATACATATGTGTTTTGTTTCAAGATGGCAGGAAGAATGAATTTGATATGGTGTTGGGATACATTTTCATAAGCCATATCAAATGAGTTATTTTCCCTTACTCAGAACAAAACAAATACGAATTTTATATTTATTATGTACCCCTTCTTTTACACTTTCTACATATTTTTAGTTTTACAGTGTGAATGAAATTCAAAATGAATTGGGATTTATAATAGTTTGATTCAGTGCATCTAAACAGTTCCAATCAGGGAGTATGATATGTAGATATGGATTGAATACAGGGAGTGTGATATGTCGATACAGATTGAATACAGGGAGTGTGATATGTCGATACGGATTGAATACAGGGAGTGTGATATGTCGATACAGATTGAATACAGGGAGTGTGATATCTAGATACGGATTGAATACAGGGAGTGTGATATGTCGATACGGATTGAATACAGGGAGTGTGATATCTAGATACGGATTGAATACAGGGAGTGTGATATCTAGATACGGATTGAATACAGGGAGTGTGATATCTAGATATGGATTGAATACAGGGAGTGTGATATGTCGATACGGATTGAATACAGGGAGTGTGATATGTCAATACGGATTGAATACAGGAGTGTGATATGTCAATACGGATTGAATACAGGGAGTGTGATATGTCGATACGGATTGAATACAAGGAGTGTGATATGTCGATACAGATTGAATACAGGGAGTGTGATATGTTGATACGGATTGAATACAGGGAGTGTGATATGTCGATACGGATTGAATACAGGGAGTGTGATATCTAGATATGGATTGAATACAGGGAGTGTGATATGTCGATATGGATTGAATACAGGGAGTGTGATATCTAGATACGGATTGAATACAGGGAGTGTGATATCTAGATACGGATTGAATACAGGGAGTGTGATATGTCGATATGGACTGAATACAGGGAGTGTGATATTTCAATACGGATTGAATACAGGGAGTGTGATATCTAGATACGGATTGAATACAGGGAGTGTGATATCTAGATACGGATTGAATACAGGGAGTGTGATATCTAGATACGGATTGAATACAGGGAGTGTGATATGTAAATATTGATTAAATACAAGAAGAGTGATACGTAGATATGGACTGAATACAGGGAGTGTGATATGTAAATATGGACTGAATACAGGGAGTGTGATATGTAAATATATTGATTGAATACAGGGAGTGTGATATGTAAATATGGGTTGAATACAGGGAGTGTGATATGTAAATATGGACTGAATACAGGGAGTGTGATATATAAATATGGATTGAATATCTGGTGCTTATCATGGATGTCCATTCAAGGTAAGAAACTTTGTTAACATGAGGTGAGTATAAGGCCTGGTGATGGTGGACCTACCACATGTGTCCCAACACCATGCCTGTTTTCCCTAAGGTGTTAGCATAGCAAAACTGGGGAACTTTATAACATAAGGCAAGTATGGTCTATAAGGCCTGGGGAGGGTGGGTCAACCACATAAGTCCCAACACCATGCCTGTTTTACCTGGCGTTTTATCATAGCAAACTCAATGAACTTTTTTAATACAAGGCAAGTATGGACTATAAGGCCTGGGGAGACTGTACCTACCACATAGGTCCTAATACCATGCCTGTCTTCCCTGGAGTGTTAGCATAGCAGTCACATTGCAGGAGTTTGTAAGGTGCCTCTGAAACAAAAATCACACATAATAATGGGAACATACATTGTAAATTTTAGATAAATTTTGCATAAACTGTAAATTTTAGATAACAAGTCTCACAAATTGACTAAAATTCAAAGCTCTGACAGAAAGGTGATCTGATGCACACTAATAAGGGGTAATATTCTGTTTACCTTTCGATTAACCAATTAGATTACAGTTTTCACATTTATGGAAGTGAAAAAACGTCATGTATGGAACATATAGTTTCTAACAACAACTCCTCCTAGCATGAAATTCAATGTTTATCTGATATGTTATTAAAATTACATGGACCAGGAATTCCAATGGTCATGAGAACGTAAACCTTCATCTGTGTTTGTCAGATCTATGTAGATCTCAATTTTAATCGGATTGCAAATCTCATGTTCCAACTCCAATATCTTCATGTTGATAAGAAACACTTTAAATAAACATGTTATTCATTTATTTGATGTAACTATGTGTGTATTTTGCCTAATTTTCTAACCAAAATAACACTGGGTGAGTTGTTATACTATACCTTGTGATCACAACACTTAACAGCTGGATGTGAAATCTAAGCTATGGTATTAAGGAGTGTTATGGTAAATCAAACACATTATTTCACAATTAGAGGTCTCTCTAATGAGATCCACATTTCTATAATATGTTTGCACACATGTATATATAAATCTACATTACAAACTCCTTTGGTATTACAGTAAAACCTCTAAATACAGAAACCTCATTAAATCAAAATCCCTTTGAAAGTGAATCAACTTTAACTCGGTGAACAAAAAGCCCTCTAATCTGAACACCAAAAGCAATTTTCAGTCCCAAATTTAAATTTTACGCTAAAATTAGACCCAATACCTTGAATGGTATATTATACACCCACCTCATGTTTAAAAGTCTTCTATGTCAATACCTGAACATTTTGTGTGGGAACCATTTTTCTTATCTTTTCAGTTAAAGTGACCAGGATCTTTGCCCTTTTGAGGCCAAAAACCAATAGGCTTCTTCCTTACCCTAAATGTAAGCCATCCACAAAGTTTAGGCCAGGTCTGTGATGTAAAACTAATGTTATTGAACAGAAAACATTTTTCTTGTTTCAGTCAGTAACCTTGATATTTGACCTTTTGACCCCAAAATCAATAGTCTTCTTCCTTACCCTGAGTGTAAGCCATTCACAAAGTTTGGTTGAGGTATATCACAGAGGACTAATGTTATTGTGCAGAAAACATTTTCTTTCTTTCAGTCACCGTAACCTTGACCTTTGAGCTCAAAATCAATAGGGTTCTTCATTACCCCAAGTGCAAATGATCCACAAAGTTTGCTACCTGTAGATGATGGACAACTAAAGTTATATGTGCAGAAACCAAATTGGTAACATTCAGATGGACAAACTGAAAACTGATCAAAGCTTAAAATTTAATTTGGTCCTGAGAGATTTTGGTTTCAAAGGGTTTCAGTGTATTTTGTATATCCAAAGTCAGGTTAATTCGATGAATTTTAATGCAGTGGACTTCACTTGATAAATGAAAGAAGACTGTGTATATTTTTTTGTCAAAGAATGTACCCGTCTATATATGGTATATGGTGAACTTGTTCGGTTCCACTTAATTATTAGCATTAAAACTCACATGATAAACTACTTGGCTAGAATTAGTGGTTATGAAGAAAAAATGTCTTATCATATGTATTCTCTCTTATACAAATAATATTGTGATAATTCCTATGACAATAAATGGCTACTAGAAGTAAAATCTATACATCAGATGTTGTTTGGTTTTGTTACGTATGGAGAAATCAAAGTTTTGTGCCTGTTTAACAAAGTCTGTAGCACTACGACTAAATGATCAATACTTGTGAGTTTGGGCAGCTAACATCAATATGTCATCTTAAGGTCTTAATTACAGGTTATTTAAAACTAGTTTGGATTTAGAAAAGATCTATTTCTTATTACCCAAAAAACATATTGAAAAACTTAATTAAGTATAGAACTGCAAATCACAGGTTTCCTGTTGAAACTGGTAGATGCGACAATGTTTCCTATAATGAAAGATACTGTACACTCTGTCAGTCGCAAGAAATAGGTGATGAATATCACTATCTTCAGTCGTGTTCTTATTTTCACGATGAAAGACAAAAGTTTATACCTCATTTTTACATTTCCTGGACTAAAATTTATAAATACAATCAACTGATGAATACAGGCAACACACAACTCTTGAAATATATTTGCAGGTTCTTAGATTGTGTTTTCTGAATTTTGTAATCCCTGTTAAGCAATATGTTATATCACACGCTATATTAATGTTTTTTTTCTTATATATCTCATATGTTGTAAACTTTAGAACCTGAATGTAATAAAGTCTTGTCTTGTTAAGAATCTTGGACTTATCATTGGAAAAATACGGTATGCTGAGTACCCAAATAGTGATGGTATACTCTTTCATGACTTTTTATAGCAAGACGTCCTAGGGACACCAGCATTTTTGTATGCTTTTCTTATGTTTCTGCCCTTTCTCAGAAATGTTGCACTTTTCACAAGAAAGCAAGTAAAACATAATTTTAAGGATATTTCATGTGCAAAGTTGTACTTAATTATAATACAATAATTATAAATTATTACCAAGCCTTTGTAACAAGCATTTTGCATCATGCAGAAAAACATGAAGTTATTAGTTGATAACACCAGAGAACAACTACTGTATGTAAAAGTTACACCCTTGTTGTGTGCTTTGACAATATTTGTAAATATTAGTTATAATGTTGTTCTGTTATTTATTTCCTGAGTCATATTATTTTTATTACTATTTGCACTTAATATATATTTTTTATATAATTCATTAAGCCATAAAGCTTGAAAATTTATCACACAGTATGCATGAACAGCCTTTGCTTCACTACAGACATTCATGAAGTATGCATGAACAGCCTTTGCAACACTACGGACATTCTTGCAGTATGCATAAACAGCCTTTGCTTCACATCAGACATTCCTGCAGTATGCATGAACAGCCTCTGCTTCACTACAGACATTCATGCAGTATACAGTCAATTTTCAAGCTTCAATACTTCATGAATCCTGTAAAATATGAAGTTCATTCTTAGTCACATCCTGCTTACCAACCATACTTAGTGTTTAGAATACCGTCTGCTACCAATGATAGAAAATGTAAAGAACTTATTTTTCCTTTATTATTTTTATAATCATAACTCCAGTACTAAGACCATTACACTATTCTGAATTGTGACAAGTAAATCCAGTCCTTTATGATAGTTACTAAAACATTTCCTCTTAAAAAACAACAACCCTCAAAATCCACAGAGAAAAGAACCCAATTGTCCTTTTGAGACATTCAAATTGCATGGTGATTACCTATTGGTGTGTGTGTTTCTGGGTAGAATGCTCTCTCTTCACACATCTGGCAGTGAAGTAGGTAGGAGACTTTATTCAGGCTGATGTTTGCATATTTTTGTCCCCGGACCACTCGCAGTACAATCAGGAAGAAGTCATTACTACAGAGGGTGTACAAGATTTCTATACCTTTGTTATATCTGCTGGCGCATCTTGAATCAGAAATGAAATACATTTGTGTAAGAAATGTTGCAGTTAAATGATATACAAGTGTATATCTAATTCAGTATTGTATGTCGAGGTTGTGCTTCCATAAATCATTCACAATGCACCTCTTCAGTTCCATGTTAAATTTCTGGGGTATGCAATGGTTCGTCATCCTGTGCTATTGGGACATCCTTGGCACTTTTCTGTCACATGCTAAAATAAGGCCTCAGACATAAATAGTGGCCATAATTAAGTACCCTCATGCCTGTGGTCTTGATTATGTCATACCAATATTGCTGATGTCACAGCTACTCAATGACATATTATCATACACAGCAACAAAATAGTCTAATGAAACTGAATTATTTCTTTATTTTTTGTCTTTTTTTCAAATGCTGCTATAAAAACCTTAAAAATTAAAAGTGCAGGTGTTTTGCTGATGGTTAAAGCATCATCAAAAGATTTTTTCAAAGTCTGTCTTTCATTTTGAGGATCTATGTAGTCAGATATTCTACTGCCCAGTTTCCCAATTTGGAAAATATTACTATAAGTACCTCTGAGTCTCCTTCTGAGAGTCAAGTACATTTGACTTTCATTAGAAACAAGATGAGGATGTTCCAGATGTAAGCCAGTGTATGTGGAACAGTCAAGTACATTTGACTTTCATTAGAAACAAGATTCCAAATGTAAGCTAGTGTAGGCATGCGAGTCAAGTACATCTGCCTTTCATTGGAAAAAAGACAATGATGTTCCAAATGTAAGCCAGTGTATGTGGAACAGTCAAGTACATTAGATTTTTGCTGGAAAGAAGACAACAATGTTCCAAATGTAAACTAGTGAAGGCGCATGTTTCAGTTACCTCCATATCAAAAACCCTCTCATTCTACCATCATTTTATCCATCAAAAGTGTCTCATTCAACAGAGTTATCTGCAAGATTTGCAAAATAGTAGTCCAGGCTTCATCTTCTCTAAACTTTCTTTTAGCACAAACTTCAAGGTAAAGCTAAAAGTCCAAAAACTTTTATAGTCAGTCACTATAATAAGAATGAAGCATGACTCTGGCAACTTTATGTATATTCTTATGTGTAATTATGGTTCTTCTACAAGCATGCTAAATTTCAATAACGTCTGGGGTTTTTTGCTTATGCCTGAGTTTCTTGTTTAAAAAAATTGTGAGAATACTTGGCCATGCTATATTTCCCCCTAGAATACTGAGCCATGTGGCCATATTTCCCCCCAGAATACTGGCCAATGTGGTCATATCCCCCCCCTTCAGAATACTGGACCATGTTGCCATATTCCCCCAAAAACAAATACTGGCCATGCCATATTTCTTCTGCAAATGGGTGTTCTGTTTCTAAGAAAACTGGATTCAATCTTGAAAACTGAAAGTCAAGGAAAAAAAAAAAAGAAACAAAAGTTTTGGAAGCATTGACTCTACTATCAAAGGTTAATGTAAAATTGGTTATGTGTAACTGAACTTGATGATTTAAATAATATTTACCTAGCAGCATCTGCTATGACAACTCTGGCAGCCATTTCCTTCATATAATCTGTTTTCATGACATGTGCCCCATATTGCCGCAGCACTGATGGAGCGGAGCGAGCAAACAGTGGAGAAATATCAGCTGATACAAGACAGGCAATGCCATTATTGGGTAACTTGGAGAACAGGGAGTCCAGATAAATACACAGGTAATTGCCGTAGGGATTCAGATAGCTGAAATTAAGAAATATACTTATTATCAAGAATTGTACTTTATAACTCTCTCTCTCTCTCTCTTTGACAAATATATAAATCTATTTTGAAAAGCTGACTGGCTAAATCAGCCAACATGATGCATTGCCTTGACAGAATTACTTAAATCATTCTGTACTAAGGTTTTCTTTTCTTCTATTAGCTAGTATCTAGTTGAGACAGGTGAGTATTGAATTGAGTATGTATGTATGTATGTATGTATGTATGTATGTATGTATGTATGTATGTATGTATGTATGTATGTATGTATGCATGTAGTAGTATTTTATGGCATCTCAGCACAAAAGTGGCTATGTAGTGCCAACAAAAAGTTAAATTCCAGAAATGTAAATTGACTTGTAAAAACCTTTAGAAAGATAAATCCTTCCCCCAAAAAGTAAAACTAAATACAAGAGGATAAAATATAAAATGTAAAGACGTTAAAATTCTGTAAAATGTATCTAAATTAATAGATAAAGGTAACATAAGTATAGGGTCAACAAAGTTGTGTATTGAGTACAAAAAAGAATGTATCTAATTAAGAAATGTGAGTATGAGTATAAACCAAAATATAATAAATGATTACATAGCTCACCTCTACAAAGCTTTTAGTGTATTTTCTCCACCTTCCATTGTAGACATTATTTATCATGCCGAAAATAATTCAGACTAAAGTAATCCTGACCACAAAATGTTGGCCCCTTTTCTAACTAAAGTTTTTTAGTGTGCAATTGTTTATCTTTATGTTCACATTTGTAGAACTTAACTATTAATCAGCACTATATAGCCAGTATTGTGCAATTAAATCATATACATACACACATACACTGTGCCATTAAATCATATACATACACACATACACTGTGCCATTAAATCATATACATACACTGTGCCATTAAATCATATACATACACACATACACTGTGCCATTAAATCATATACATACACATACACTGTGCCATTAAATCATATACATACACACATACACTGTGCCATTAAATCATATACATACACACATACACTGTGCCATTAAATCATATACATACACACATACACTGTGCCATTAAATCATATACATACACACATACACTGTGCCATTAAATCATATACATACACACATACACTGTGCCATTAAATCATATACATACACCATACACTGTGCCATTAAATCATATACATACACACATACACTGTGCCATTAAATCACATACATACACATACACTGTGCCATTAAATCACATACATACACATACACTGTGCCATTAAATCACATACATACACACATACACTGTGCCATTAAATCACATACATACACATACACTGTGCCATTAAATCACATACATACACACATACACTGTGCCATTAAATCACATACATACACTGTGCCATTAAATCACATATATACACACATACACTGTGCCATTAAATCACATACATACACTGCCATTAAATCATATACATACACCATACACTGTGACAATAAATCATATACATACACCATACACTGTGCCATTAAATCATATACATACACACATACACTGTGCCATTAAATCACATACATACACACATACACTGTGCCAATAAATCACATACATACACACATACACTGTGCCATTAAATCATATACATACACACATACACTGTGCCAATAAATCATATACATACACACAGACACTGACAGGGCATAACTTAACCAAAGCCAGTATTGTGCCATTAAATCATATACATACACACATACACTGTGCCATTAAATCACATACATACACACATACACTGTGCCAATAAATCATATACATACACACATACACTGTGCCAATAAATCATATACATACACACAGACACTGACAGGGCATAACTTAACTAAAGCCAGTATTGTGCCATTAAATCATATACATACACACATACACTGACAGGGCATAACTTAACTAAAGCCAGTATTGTGCCATTAATCATATACATACACACATACACTGACAGGGCATAACTTAACTAAAGCCAGTATTGTGCCATTAAATCATATACATACACACATACACTGACAGGGCATAACTTAACTAAAGCCAGTATTGTGCCATTAATCATATACATACACACATACACTGACAGGGCATAACTTAACTAAAGCCAGTATTGTGCCATTAAATCATATACATACACACATACATTGACAGGCCATAACTTAACTAAAGCCAGTAAAAGATGATATAAAGGTTATGATGAGCTTCTTTTTGTTTTAAGGGTGTGGTACTAACAGAGATGTATGTCATCATCATTTTCATAATTCTAGAATGAACAGTGCCTGAGAAATGAACATCAAATACAAAATTTAACTCAGGCTAGTGAAGAATAAAATATGGGCCATAATGACCTATTTCTGCAGTTAGGGAGTAGTGCTTATCAAGCTGCATCCCCTCAAGTTTTCATGATTCTAGATAAGTATGAACAGAGTATTTTGTGGCCATGAGCTAAATGCCAAAATTTAACCAAAGGAAGTAAAATGTGAAATGTAGGTCACAGTGACATTTTTTCTATGGGTATGGTACTAACAGAGATGTATATAATCATCTAGTTTAATGAATCCAGCATCAACAGTTAAATTACAAAACTGAACCAAGTCAGTTATGCATGAAATATGCATCACAGTGACCGAGATTTGTGATTAGGGTGTAGTACTCATCAAGATGCATCCCCTCACCAAAATTCTTGATTTCAGATGTAACAGTATGTATACAGGATGCCAAAAAACTATGTGATCATGAGCTAAGCACAAAAATATAACCCAAGCAGTAAAAAGTGAAATAAAGGCAACAGTGACCTTCTTTTTGGGTAAGGGTGTGGTACTAATAAAGATGCATACAATTATCAAATTTGATGAGTTTAGCATTAACAGTACTTGAGAAATAAATTTGAAACACAAAATTGAACTGAAGTCAGTGAAGTGTAAAATATGGATCAGTGTCATACTTTTCTGATGAGGGTATAGAACTCTGAATCAAATTATGTATAAAGTAAATGAAGTATATAGTGGTGGTTCTATACATGTCATAAAGTCTACTGGAATAATATGTTATGTTTTTACAATAAAAAAATGTGTGACTTTAAAGTGTATTTATCCAGTGACATACATGCATACATACATACATTATTAAGGGATCAGACCACTAATTCATTTTTAATAGAACTTAATCCTAACATATAAAAAAATAAAAATAATTTCTGCATTAGACTGGCATACAAACCGCACATGCTTCCATTCATTAGAGTTAGAGAGATCTTTTTCAGATTTGAAAAACAGGTGTTCTGCTGCATTTTTTTGCCTCGTGTTTTTTAAACAGGGGCACTGCTTGGTCTGCACCTAATAATATATCTTTGCACCAAGTGTTCATATGATACTTTATTGGTAGGAAATTAAATACAGGATATGAAAATAAAAGCAAATATTTTCTTGTCAACTGTAGACCACAGAATGAAGTTTGTGAAATTATTAATGGAAATTTTTTTTAATCTGTTTAATAGCCAATGGGTGCATCTCAAAACATTTAGCACTCTACTTTTTATTCCCCCACCAGCAGACTGGTTATCTGGCTGTAATTTGTGGTCCAATACCTTAAACATAGATTACAATCTCAATTCTTAATATTGATTCTCCTCATCACACACAAATTAACTCTGGAAATTATCATGCATAATTTGGTCAATTCATAGTTCATACTTGACACAAATTAACTCTGGAAATTATCATGCATGATTTGGTCAATTCATACTTCATACTTGACACAAATTAACTCTGGAAATTATCATGCATAATTTGGTCAATTCATACTTCATACTTGACACAAATTAACTCTGGAAATTATCATGCATAATTTGGTCAATTCATACTTCATACTTGACACAAATTAACTCTGGAAATTATCATGCATGATTTGGTCAATTCATACTTCATACTTGACACAAATTAACTCTGGAAATTATCATGCATGATTTGGTCAATTCATACTTCATACTTGACACAAATTAACTCTGGAAATTATCATGCATAATTTGGTCAATTCATAGTTCATACTTGACACAAATTAACTCTGGAAATTATCATGCATGATTTGGTCAATTCATAGTTCATACTTGACACAAATTAACTCTGGAAATTACCATGCATAATTTGGTCAATTCATACTTCATACTTGACACATGGTAACTCTGGAAATTATCATGCATAATTTGGTCAATTCATACTTCATACTTGACACAAATTAACTCTGGAAATTATCATGCATGATTTGGTCAATTCATACTTCATACTTGACACAAATTAACTCTGGAAATTATCATGCATGATTTGGTCAATTCATACTTCATACTTGACACAAATTAACTCTGGAAATTATCATGCATGATTTGGTCAATTCATACTTCATACTTGACACAAATTAACTCTGGAAATTATCATGCATAATTTGGTCAATTCATACTTCATACTTGACAAAATTAACTCTGGAAATTATCATGCATAATTTGGTCAATTCATAGTTCATACTTGACACAAATTAACTCTGGAAATTACCATGCATAATTTGGTCAACTCATAGTTCATACTTGACACAAATTAACTCTGGAAATTATCATGCATAATTTGGTCAATTCATACTTCATACTTGACACAAATTAACTCTGGAAATTATCATGCATAATTTGGTCAATTCATACTTCATACTTGACACAAATTAACTCTGGAAATTATCATGCATAATTTGGTCAATTCATACTTCATACTTGACACAAATTAACTCTGGAAATTATCATGCATGATTTGGTCAATTCATAGTTCATACTTGACACAAATTAACTCTGGAAATTACCATGCATAATTTGGTCAATTCATACTTCATACTTGACACAAATTAACTCTGGAAATTATCATGCATAATTTGGTCAATTCATACTTCATACTTGACACAAATTAACTCTGGAAATTACCATGCATGATTTGGTCAATTCATAGTTCATACTTGACACAAATTAACTCTGGAAATTACCATGCATAATTTGGTCAATTCATAGTTCATACTTGACACAAATTAACTCTGGAAATTATCATGCATAATTTGGTCAATTCATACTTCATACTTGACAGTTATGAAGTCATGAGAGTGATCATGATTGCAGCATCTGATACTTCAAGGAACCATGGGCCAGTAAAGTCTCACTGTTGTTGATCAATTGTATATAAGTGTAACTAATTGTAAATATAGACACTGAGATTTTGGGGAAATAAAAAAATTTGAAAAGATTAACTGATCACACTGGCTTCTCTTACACATGATAAAAAGAATTTTCTGGAGTCTTCTGCATTAAAATTTGTGAAATTCAATAAAGTACCTATGATGAGAATACATCCATAAATTCTGTATGGAAAATTACTTTTCCAGTTATATTTATCAACTTTTGTTTAATAAAAACAAAAATGTTACCAACTTTACAAATAAATTTAGATCTTTCTTTAACATTAATAACAACAACAATAATATGTTGATCAGTCTGCATATCCATAGACTGTAAGTTCAGATAAGTTTCAAAGTTTCTCATATTTATCTCATATTTTAAGTTTAATGACACATATTTATCTCATATTTTAAGTTTAATATGACACATATTTATCTCATATTTTAAGTTTAATATGACACATATAACATCATTCCTTTATCTCATATTTTAAGTTTAATATGACACATAACATCATTCCATTTCTCTCTATTTTAAGTTTAATATGACACATATTTATCTCCTATTTTAAGTTTAATATGACACATATAACATCATTCCTTTATCTCCTATTTTAAGTTTAATATGACACATATAACATCATTCCTTTTATCTCTCTATTTTAAGTTTAATATGACACATATAACATCATTCCTTTATCTCCTATTTTAAGTTTAATATGACACATATAACATCATTCCTTTATCTCATATTTTAAGTTTAATATGACACATATTTATCTCATATTTTAAGTTTAATATGACACATATAACATCATTCCTTTATCTCCTATTTTAAGTTTAATATGACACATATAACATCATTCCTTTATCTCATATTTAAGTTAAATATGACACATATAACATCATTCCTTTTCTCTCTATTTTAAGTTTAATATGACACATATTTATCTCATATTTTAAGTTTAATATGACAGATATAACATCATTCCTTTATCTCCTATTTAAGTTTAATATGACACATATAACATCATTCCTTTTCTCTCTCTATTTTAAGTTTAATATGACACATATAACATCATTCTGTTACGACTCTATGGTCTAAGAAAAATGTAACAGAAAGAAAGTGAAACCAACAAATCAAGTAAAAATCAACAAGCAATTTATTACTAGATAATTAAAATGAAAAATCAAAAATTCACTTACAGTAATGTGTTTTGAAATCCTAATAATCCAATAAGAATGATTGTTCTAATCACAAGTCCTAAATATAGAATGTTCCGAATTCACGGCTGTGTCCTTGAATGTTATGATGTGCTAATGGTCTCCAAAGTCCTGATGTACTAGTAATCTTGATGTGCTGATGTCAAAATGAAGTATTCCAAAATATCTGAATAAGTTCACTTAAATTCCAAAATCATCAATTAAAAATCCAAAATCCAAAATTTATGAGCACTGTTATAATCCAATGAATATTTAAAATAATTCCTCTCTTAGAATTTGGAATGAATTTTCACAACTGTAATAGCTCTTTACAAGACTGATGGTAATGTCAAAACTGAATAAATGTCCACCAAACATGGTATATATAAAGATTGGTCACATGACAGAATGTTCTAGAATATGAGTCATCTTAATGTAATTTTACTTGTAAACAAAATTCAACCTTGACCTTCAAATTGAGAAAACATATTGATCAAAACAACCTAATTCAAGGACACTAGTTAAACATGTTTTTCCTGATAAACATTAAGATTTAAGCAAATATCAAAGTGAAGAAACATTTATAATTTCCTAAAATATTTATAATATTATATAAACATCATACATAACAATTCTTTTATCTCATATTTAAGTTAAATATGACACATATAACATCATTCCTTTTCTCTCTATTTTAAGTTTAATATGACACATATTTATCTCATATTTTAAATTTAATATGACACATATAACATCATTCCTTTATCTCCTATTTAAGTTTAATATGACACATATAACATCATTCCTTTTCTCTCTATTTTAAGTTTAATATGACACATATAACATCATTCCTTTATCTCCTATTTAAGTTTAATATGACACATATAACATCATTCCTTTATCTCCTATTTAAGTTTAATATGACACATATAACATCATTCCTTTATCTCCTATTTTAAGTTTAACATGACACATATTTATCTCATATTTTAAGTTTAATATGACACATATAACATCATTCCTTTATCTCATATTTTAAGTTTAATATGACACATATAACATCATTCCTTTATCTCATATTTTAAGTTTAGTATGACACATATAACATCAGTCCTTTATCTCCTATTTTAAGTTTAATATGACACATATAACATCATTCCTTTTCTCACTCAATACCACTCCTTCCCTTGGTTCACATCCCTGGATAGGGAAATGAGGTCAAGACTTAGGACCTTTTTTCTACTCAAGTTTTTCCATTGTCTATAGTTTAGGGAGCCATGTTGGTTTGTTGGTAGAGCATCAGACTTACATTCCAAGGGTCGCAGATTTGATACCCACGCAGGCCAGCCCAGGTGGACTGCCTTGGTGTGTCCTTGAGAAGTCACTTAGCTCCCATTTCTTTGGCATGATATAGCCAATAATGTGTCAAAAGTGCTGTTAAAACCAACAAACAAACAATCTATAATTTAGTCACACTTTACCCAATTCAATTAATAATTGGAACATACTGGTAATATGGAACATACCGGTAAAATGGAGCATACTGGTAATATGGGACATATCAGTGATATGGAACATACTGGTAATATGGAACATACAGGTAATATGGGACATACTGGTAATATGGAACATACTGGTAATATGGAACATACTGGTAATATGGAACATACTGGTAATATGGGACATATCAGTGATATTGAGCAAACTGGTAATAGTATTTATATCATGAGAAAAGTCTCTTTCTCTTTACTGTTTCCTTTTTTCAGGACAAATAATATGTATTCTCTTGAAAAATAAATATCTTCTTTCTTTTAATAGCTGGCTAATTGCCTTATAAAATACTGTTTGCCAATCACCCCCCCCCCCCCCAAGTTTTCCTAGTGTTGCTTCAATATCATCAAGGACTTCTTGGGTAGTGATAAAGTAATGACCAGTTTAGCTTCAGTTTACTTGCCAAGAGTATAATGTCATTGCAAGTTTTTGTACATGAAAGCTGATATGCTCTACTTTTTCAAAAGTAAGCACAAAGACCTAATTGAATGATGTGGCAGCAGTGGAAGATAGCTACTGTAGTATCATTTATTTTTGTGAGGCTCAATTTTCGTGGTTTTGTAAAAAAAGACATTTTCGTGGGTACTTAAATTCGTGGTTTTGCCTGTCAAAGTTTGCATATTACTAAGTGTTTAATTTTGTGGTTTAACCTCTACAGATACCCAAAATAAAGAATACAAAAGAATAAAACTCTGCCGACGCAAACGGCGGTCACTTGAATGTTTATAACAATACTTTCACATGTATGAACACAAATCAAAAACCTGACAAGTTCAATACTGACACCGTGTTTTTGTCCAAGTGAATAACATCAATGGAAGCCGACGCAGCCAACAACACTACAATAATACTACCGCCTCTATGATCACAAATAACACACCTGACAAGGTCAATCACTTACACAGTGTTTTCGTTTGAGTGCTCAACATCAAAGGAAGTCGACGCAGACTACAACACTAAGTCAATCGGTCATTAAAGTAACCTGTATGATCTCTAACTTAAAACACTATCCATAAAGGAAACAAAACACGTGACTGGCTGCTGTTTGCTCAATGCAATCAGCAGACAGTGGCAATATTTGATGTGTCTAGAGCCCATCAATATGAGAAGATGCTGACTAAATTGAAAGACAGTGGAATCACGCGTTTGTTTGTGCCTGCCTCATGTACAGACCAAATCAACCACTAGACTTGAAAATAAATAAAGAGTACAAAGAATAATTAAAATCACACTTCCATAACTGGCACGCTAAACAGGTCATGGAGGCCGTCACGAAAAAAGAAAGATGCTACTGGTGACGATCATTAATTGCAACCTCATTATTCAAGCCAATTCGGGCTGAATGGATAATTGCAGCACACACGACAATGAGTGAAAGATGTGACCTAATTATCAGTGGTTTGGAGAAAGCTGGACTTGTTTAATTCTGCAATTTGGGGATTATTTACCTGACAAGCATTTGTGTGTACATTGAGACTTGTTTGACACGATGTTGATACAGTGGCTTTGTCCGAAAATCAGTGAAGTGTGAGCTTTAATACTCTGCTGCAATTAGTGTATATACGTGGTGTTTCATTAATAATAGTGCTTCAAGCAATAGTTCTAGTATTTTACGGGCTTGTTGTTCTTTTGGATTAAAAATGCATGGATAAAATGAAATTTGGTTACAGGAGGATTTAAATTGTTTAACAACAGTTGTACTCGAGTGAAGGATCGATTTGAACAAGTATTTAATTTAATTTTCATATACTATTATTTTTTATTATTCTTTCTTTCATTTTCAACATTACTAGTGTTTGAATACCTTATGGTTTTTCTCGTTTCTCTCTATCCTTACCTATCTCGCATATCGATTTATGGCAGTGAGTGGAAATTACAGCTATCAGATATTTTATCGACACGTGTGCATTGAAACAATATAAAATGCTTTATAATTCTTTTTACAAAGGTTCAAAATAAAACAAACACGTGTAAAAGCTAATATTTTATTTCCAAATTACAGCATTGACGTTGATTTATGAAATACAAGTATGTTCCTTAATCTCTAGGAACGACACACAGTAAGAAAATGAGTGGGGGCGGGGGGGTAGGGGGGTGCCACCATCATCATACGTGGCTAATTTTTCATTGGGTATTTAAATTCGTGGTTTGGAGCAACAACGAAAACCACGAAAATTGATGATACTACAGTATTGAATTCAGCAAGGCTAGTGCCATGATTGCTATTGAATTTGGCAAGACTAGTGCCACAATAGCTATTGAATTCAGCAAGGCTAGTGCCACAATAGCTATTGAATTCAGCAGGCTAGTACCAGGATAGCTATTGAATTTGGCAAGGCTAGTGCCACGATACATTACAAAAGGTCTGATTACTAAAACTTTTGTTTGGAAAGTGTCAAATGTTTTAAAAAAGATTATCACTCACAAAGCAAGCTGTAATTGAGAAAAGTTTAAGAACAAAAATTACATTTCTTGTGCTTCAAATCCAATTTTGGGCACAACTTCAATACTTAATTTTAATTTTTAAAACTAGGAGGAAAAACAAAATATGGAAGGTTTGTTTAATCAAGAGGCCTGTATCTTACTATTTTATTCAACTTTCACACTGATAATCTATCTTGTCTTTGACATTTCTCCAGATATTTTGATTATTTACATGAAGTAATAGGAAAAAAATAATAATTATCAAAGTATTTTGCCTGGTAAGGCTGATTAAAATTCTTTATTTTTGCTGATCATTTTATGATTTGCTAGAAAATCAATGGTGTTGGCTGGTATTTTCTGTCTTTGTGATGAGTAAGAATTCACCTTCAAGTTACCCCACACTTGATTTATATGAAAAGATATTCTGGCTTCAAACAGATTACCTGATCTACTTTTCCTGCTACCTCAAACTAACATTTGCTCAAAAAGTATTTCTTTATTTCCAAACCAAATAATGAATTGAATATAGCACAGCCCTCAAGTTTCCAAACCAAATAAAGAATTGAATATAGCACAGCCTTCAAGCTTCCAAACCAAATAATGAATTGAATATAGCACAGCCTTCAAGCTTCCAAACCAAATAATGAATTGAATATAGCACAGTCTTCAAGCTTCCAAACCAAATAATGAATTGAATATACCACAGCCTACAAACTTCCATACCAAATAATGAATTGAATATAGAACAGTCTTCAAGCTTCCAAACCAAATAATGAATTTAATATAGCACTGCCTTCAAGCTTCCATACCAAATAATGAATTTAATATAGCACAGACTTCAAGCTTCCAAACCAAATAATGAATTTAATATAGCACAGCCTTCAAGCTTCCAAACCAAATAATGAACCAAATATAGCACAGCCTTCAAGCTTCCAAACCAAATAATGAATTTAATATAGCACAGACTTCAAGCTTCCATACCAAATAATGAATTTAATATAGCACAGCTTTCAAGAAGTTTTTGAAAAGTTAATACTGTTTATCTCAGCTTCCTTTAACAGAGAGTGACCATTCTGATCCTGACATATCTTGAAAAATGTCTTGCAATTCTTAATGTTTTTTTTCTCCTACATAATAAATTGACTTGTTTCATTTACACTTTATATGTTCAACAATGATTATCACTCATCTGACCTAGCTGGGCATATAAATTTGTCATCTGTACTCAAGAACAAGAAAGAATGGAATCTTACACAAACTCAAATGCTTCCATCCTAAGTATAACATCTGCTGCACAATGACAAACATGAATTTCCTGTGGCCCCTGATCTTCTCGAGGATCACCTGGGGTTCGTGAGAAGTCTAACTTTAGGTCCTTTGGCGTAAGATCATTTTTCACACAGTTGGCTTTGATCTCATCCACTGCCTCATTGTCCCTGTCTGAGATAACAACTTTAGCCTGGGTAGGAAGTCCCTTCTTCAACTGCAGGCCAACAATTCCTGCAAGTAAAGAAATACTGATTACCATATGAAAGATACTGAAAATCTGACAGAGTACCTTGTTTATGAGCCATGTCTTGTTGCTTATATAAAGTGACCATCCATAAAAGTATTCCTAAATACTGCAAAGATGGACCATAGGAATTGTCAATTATATCTGCTTTTGCAGTTTAATAAACTGGACACAGAGACAGCAAAGGTCCATAATTATAACTGTACTATGTTAACACAAGAATCCTGCAGAATGCAATGTTTTACCTGCTCAGCTGTTGCATTATGTATGATTTTCATAGAGAAACTGAGCTCAATGCAAAAACTTAAACATATTCTCTGAAGCATGAAAAGTACGTCACTATGACCTCCTTTTTCATGTGATTAGCTGTAACCTCAATAAGGAATATACCCATAAAGTTTCATGACTGTACATACAACAGTGTTAAATGTTTTTAGCTAGATGCAAAAATCAGAATTGATGCCAACACCAACAGCAAAATGATACCTGTGTCTGATCTATACATTGGAGGCATGACAAAAATGCAAACAAATATAAATTATTATAAGCCTGACACAGGGTAATATGTTAATTGTTAACACTATCATCATCACAACTGAGTTAGCAGGAACATTTTAAAATGGAGAATAATATGTCTTATTGTCTTCCTATCCTGAAGGTCCAGCAAAGCTAAATTTAGTTTCTAAAGAAAAACCAAGAAATCATGCAACAATTAAATAGCAATGCCTTTAATTGAATCAAGGGACCTTTCGCTGTCTAATAATAATAATAATGTTTCCAAAAGTGCACATGACTGATGGTCGAAAGATGGCACAGACAAACATGACCAATCAAATCTACAAAAATGCACATATGAAATACAATGACTTAGTTTAAATTCTTAGTGACTGCTTTATGTCTACTGAAGGTTAAGAAATAAGAATGATATCACAAGATCTCGTTTTGAGGAGAGAATCTGAGAATTTTGTGAAAGCAGGGAAAAGTTTATATTAATGGGGTCTTGAAATGTCATGTCAGAGTTGGGATTTCTCACCTTAAATCCTGCTCAAAACAACAAAGAACATTTACCTTTACCTGTTGCACCTAGAGCATCCAAACAACTGATAGACTTGCCTCTCATCTTGGATTCCACAGCAAATGTACAAAGCACTGCCTCCCTGTAAATGAAAAGTGGAGGGATGTATATACAGTACAGCTCACACATTTTTTCATTTCTCCATGTGTCGCAGTTGGGGAGATAATCCCCACCACGCTTGCTCCGCAATGAAGCCCCCATGGTGCAGGGGTAAATACCTAAAAATCACCATGGCAACTCGGCAAGCATGTCTTGTGCTTCTCCATTACTGACATTTCAACAGCCAATGCATGAAGACCACTCATGGAAAGATGGAGATGTCAGAGTGATTTACAATTAGATAACATTTGAAATATCAATCGTCCTAATGTTGATTATATATCTGACAATAAAACAATAATTTTTAAAAAGTCTTCTATATTCAATACATGTGTGTTTAGAAAAGGTTGATCGGCTTCTATGCAATATACTTCTATTTGCAGCTATTGCTGGCACAAAAAAATTATATGCATTCCCAATTCAGTTTAAACAATGTAGCCCAAGAATTTTACATCATGATCCATGGAAAGTAGATCCCAGACACTTGTAGGAATTGTACATTTTTACTTTATTCAAAGAAATCTTAACAAACTTACGAACCACCTTGATGAGAGGCACACCATTTTGGCTTCCCTTGAACAGCATAAATGTATCCTATTGTTACCAAGGAAAGGTAATCCTCTGAGATATGGACAGTTAAGTTACAAATGAGAACCACTGCTATTTAAAATAAAGAAAACAACAGAAAACACTGAATTTATAATGTAATGCAAACCACATGCTTAGTCCTTAAGCAGTAATGGTGGTACACACTGTCAATAATAACACATGTACACGAGGTTGAAGATATACAACTTTGAGGCTGCTAGATTCTGATGCAATAGGACCTACTGCATGTGTATGGTACCAGAGTGTTTTAGTTTTCTTTCATTACAAGATAATTATTTTGAAAAAGTAAAATGAAGTGTATAATAAGATATTTTCCCTCCACAAATCAGAGCAAGACAATTGTGTTGAAGCCAGAATCCTAATCCCTTCTCCCCCCTTAGAAAATGTAATTGTCCATCTCTAAGAAAGACTTGACTTCAGCAGATGCTCAACAGAAATCAAAGCAGTAGCCATTGTCAACACTTAGAAAATAGTGACAAGAATTAGCACCACATGAATATGTCAATTTCAGCTTGGGGAGGTCTCATTTATATTACACGAAGTCATCTGACTTAGAGAGTCATATTTAACAGCCCCAATTATAACGTAGCTATGAACAGCAGAAGTTTGTTAACTGTCTACATTTAAACTCAGTTAAATTTATTACTGAAATGAACAATGACGTGGGAAAATTTCCATGATTCCAAGATCAATCCTTCTCTCCCTAGTCCACCAGTCTGACCCTGTCCTGAATTCATGTGTTGTTGTGCCATACAACCCCAAACCAAGCCAAGCATACATCAAATCATGTATGCTTTTCAATTCTGCAAATGAAAAAAAAAAATTCCAGTATATTTACTTGGGTCATTTTATGTGCCTTTTATCCAGTTTTAGTGAAAATAAGTGCAGTAATGTAGTTGTCTGTCTTTGGTAATTCTGCAATTTGAGGATATGGTAAATGGTATTTACAGTCGACTTTCAGGTGATAATGAAATCAAGTTTTTGATATTCTATATTTGTGATGTGAGACAATGCGCACTCAATCCTTTAATCCTTTTATTCGCTATTTGTTCTCTCCTTCTGTTATTCTCGCAGTTTAATTTTGCATCCTTTCCCAATCATGGTTAATTTAAAATAGTGACATTCACTTTTAGATACAAATTGGTGTCCTGCAGTGCATTTTTCAGCGACCGATCGCTCACAATCTACTCTCTCTCCCTCTATGTTATGAACTGAGCCTTCAGTTTACTTTTTTAAAAAAGATATCTGTGTAAATATATTAATATACATGTAGCTAAGAATAACTTCATGAACAATGGGACTTTAACGTCAATGCGTCTGCTTCAGATAGACATGCTTGTGAAAACAACCATGTCTTACCAATTTGATCATGATTTTTTTTAAAATGGTGGCTGCATGTGAAAATATATGACATTATTTATATAGCTTTTTGGGGGGAAAAAAATGCATGTATCGTTAAAATATGAGAACAGATTTACATGTCTTCAGCAGTTGTGAGCACAATGCATCTCCCTCTCTCTCTTAAAAGAATTCAATAATTTGATACATTGTATTTTCATTTGACATTTAGCTGATAAAATTGATGTTATCTAAAATTTGATTTGGAAGAATAAAAAAAAAAAAAAACTTTGTCCATTAATTTATAAGGTTAATGATGTAGATAACTTAGTGCCCCACCATACTCTCTCTCTCTCATTGAAACTCTTTAGTGCATTCTAACTGGGGTCATAAACAGTAAATTATGCTAACTTCATCAATACCATGTCCACTCTGCAGTGGTGGTCAAATATGACTCTGCGAGAAAGCATGGTGTGCAGAGCTATTCTGTATGAGAAGCCATGGCAACTCTGTCAGGATGCTCGGGGAGATGGGCGGAGGGACTTTTTCTTCATCCTCTTTATGTTCTCCACGAATTCCCAAAAACTTTAAGAAGATAAACCCTTCCAAATAAATATAAACATCAAGTAAAACAGGATAAAAATGCAAATAGTAAAGATGTTACAAAATTCTGCAAAAAGTATAAAATAAAAGATAATGGTGACAAATACATAAAATCATTAAAACATATGATCACAGTTTTTTATGTAAACCACATTCCCTCAAAAAGTCCAATATTTTCTTGGGTGGTACATCTTCATACAATTTCTTCGTGTATTTCACATGAAAATACTTCTGTCCCACAGGGTGGAAGTTAACACACTCAACAAGAATGTGTTCCACAATCAGTGGACCCTGGGAGGATATCCACTGTGGTCAAGGTTCACCTTTCAGGAGCTATGCATGAGTCAGGTACATGTATGTGTGTCTGATATGCGACTGCCCCAATATCAGTTCATCTCATCGGCATAAGCAAATATATATTTACAAGTTCAAATCACCACCAACCCAAAAATGAAGCATAATGTACCACAAGTCAAGGGATGTAAATCACAAAAAAACAGTAGTTCTGCAGCATGATACTATATTTTACCATTCACTGTACAATGCCTTTGCACTATTTAACATCAAAGAAAAGTGCCCAATTGGGTTTGCCACAAAGCCTAGGAAGAGAAACGAAGAATAACAGAATGAGTCAGTCATAGTTCTGTGAACAAATCAAGTCTAATAAATGATAAGAAATGATTTATGGTTTAGATATATGTGACAGTATGTAACATTAAAACCATCATGCCACTGATGAGATATAGTACAGACTTACAACTGCTGTGTTATAAGCTAGACTAAATCAGAGGGAAAATACCAGGGCTTTCAACGGAAACTGGTACCTGGCAATTTTTGGCTATATATTTGCACTTAAATTGCTGCCAACCATTCAAGAATTTCAAAATAGTTCATTTTTAAATTTTATAATGCATCACTTATTCTGCCAGGTACTATTCATCCTTTTAAGATTAGCATCTTCTTCCATTTGATACAGATTGGTCTAAGCCTAAAAGACACTTGCTTTTTCTGATTTGGCATAACTAACAGTGCCTGCCTGACACAATTCATTTTATGTCAGAAAGAACCATCAATGTTCAGTCTCTTTCCTTTCATGCCCAATCAATCACGATCATAAGTGATTATCACGTGTCAATAATGAAACAAGGCAAATGCTTGACTTTGGCTAAATAAAAATAAAAAGGTGGTTTTAACAAACTGAACAGTAGTTATATAAATTATGCAGTATGGAGGTGATGACATGAAACACAAATGTAATAAGATAAGATAGCTGACATGTCATACATTTTTCTTACAGCTTGACCTAAATACAACTGATAAAAGCATATGATGAACATAAAATACAACATGAATACAACACACATATTCTGACGTATATTAAACATTTATTGAAAGTGAGTCTGCTTCCTTTAATTCTTTTAGAAATAGACATTTAATTTATTTATAATTTGTAACATTTTCTGCACATATACAGTATTATAAAGTAATCCTACAGTGTCTTCTGCCCACACCCACAATACAGTATTATAAAGTAATCCTACAGTGTCTTCTGCCCACACCACAATACAGTATTATAAAGTAGCCCTACTGTGTCTTCTGCCCACACCACAATACAGTATTATAAAGTAAGCCTACAGTGTCTTCTGCCCACACCACAATACAGTATTGTAAACTAGCTCTATGGTGTCTTCTGCCCATACCACAATACAGTATTATAAAGTAAGTCTACAGTGTCTTCTGCCCACACCACAATACAGTATTATAAAGTAAGCCTACAGTGTCTTCTGCCCACACCACAATACAGTATTATAAAGTAGGCCTACAGTGTCTTCTGCCCTGGATTTTCTGCACACCACAATACATCCTCTTCTTGTGTTTTCAATTTTATTGTTGATTTTAATTTTATATTATTATAAAACCTCATTTTTTCTTATTTTCCTTATTATTGCATCATCTGGCAAGTTACATTTTCCCATGCTTTTTTTAAACACGTTTTTATTAGCTAAGAAAAAAAATATGTTTATTTCATTCAAAGAACAGTGCATATATTGCAATGGTTCAATATCAATATCAATGAACCTGATGATTCTGCACGATACATTTTTTCATTATTAATAGGATGGAACAAGCAAGATCGTTAGGAAAATAAAATCCAGAGTAATGAATTATCAATATTAATTTTATACAAAATTGTATAATTCGACAAAATTATCTTCAAATAAATTTAGCATTTGCCCATGAAGGAAAGATGGTCCAACTTTAGTTGATACATAAACACCCTTTGTGCTGGGGTAGGTGGGTATGGGAGCGATGTTTTGCAGCTGCCCTCCCTTGCCCCTGCTACTTTATTGAAATCCCTGAAATACTATCATAGCTAGGCTCATATTCCAGTGTCCAATTCTTAGAGCCGAGTTTTTACCAACTTCATCATTGAGGTATGCAACTGTACCAGACGACTTTTATTTTGTCTGTGGAAATGAGAAACTTTAGCACAAAGAAAACAAGTTTTCGAGGGCATGAAGATTAATTCTCAATGGAATATTGGGTTGATATACAACCAAGCTATCCACACATTATTAAACCTGATAGTGGACATCTTTGCATTGTACGTCTTTGATCTGTTTCCCGAAACTTCTGAACCGTTGTCCAGGATAGTAACATTTAGTTCCTGAAAAATTCGTTCCATTTCTTCTATATTAATGCGTTGATAAATCTCTCCAAATCAAACAGTCAACATGGGCATCGCCTCACACGTGAAGAGCTACCGGAAACAGGCAGGAATAAGACTTGCCATGGTCATAATGGAGGACAATTTGGAATAAGCCATTTCTTGAGAAATTGACCGGAAAGTCCAGCCGGTTTATACTAAATAAACAAACAGCTTTTAGGGAAAACCTTTTTTTTTTTTTTATTAAGACAATGGGTGAACAGCAGTCGGATGCAACGGTGCTTGGGACTTCTTTGCACGTTGGAGATGTAGTTGTCATAGCAGTTTACTTTGCTTTCGTCTTGTTTGTGGGATTATGGGTGAGTGTTATTTATGACTGAACAGGTGTATACAGTAGGTGTAAAGGATAAAATGAGGTTCTTAAACATATGATACCACCACCCTCGATTTGGAACCACATACAATTAATGAGTCGCACGTATTGCTATAAAGGAGGCTGCTGTGCACACCTGGAGGCACACGTCACACAATGCTTGCTTTCACCTGTTTAATCTCACAGTAGACTTGTCTGTAGAGGTGAAGCGATACGCCTATGCCACCTATCGATACGTATCGCGATACAAGACCAATGATATGATAAATATCGATATATATAAAGGATTAAGAGGCAAGTGACTAATTATTGATGGTCATTGACGATTAAAAGTAACTTTTATAAGGCAAATATCTTGTGTGAATTCTCATCTATTAGTAGCAATGTGTATATCAAAATGCCAATTTTATTGATACATCGAGACATCAGTGAATCATTTTACCCCTACTTGTTGGGTCAGTTTATTTATATCAATATCCTTGTGGACCTATATTCTATATAATCTGAATAATTATGCACGCAGAAAAATGACAAAGGCTTTATATCTGTCAAATAAATAATTTATTTAAAAAAAACAGTTTCATCAGAGGACCGGTTATTTCACCACCAAGTTGTTTCGTCCCTTGTCATTTTACCCACTTCATGATCATATGTAAACAGGAGTTTGGTTCATATAAAGAGATTTTCCTTTTCTTGTTAATTTGAAGAAACGCTTTAAGATACAAATTTAGTGTTTTCTTTAGTCTTTCTACTTAAGTTAATTTTATTGATCACAAAAAGAGAAATTAGCACAGAGTGGTACAGTAATGGATATTTTCCAATTTGATGAAATGAATAAATAAGTTCAGCCTCTTAATTTACCAGCATCAGACTCATGAAAGCTTTGATGAAGTAGTTAATTCACTTTTTGTATTTTATATCTTTACCTTTTAATTTAAAAAAAATAAATATCCCATCTGCTTTTATCCTGAAATACTTCAATATTTAATTAACAAGATTAAAGAAACCCATGGACTTTTTAAAAAAAACACAAAAAAAACTGAATTATAATGTAAATTAGTGATAACCAATATGATTGTGTCAACTACAAATGAAAGCTTCATCCATAAATTTAGCTATTAAAGATCTTAAATGAATTAGGTGAGCAGCAAGAGACTATGCATAATAATTATGCCTATATCTTTGGAAAGAATTTTTAACAGACTATAGTAGAATTGGTAAAATGGTCATGATATAAATTTGGGAGCTAGTTCACTTCGGTTATATTCTTACAATACTACATAAACGTGCTTAGTGAAATGGTCTACTGTTACGTAAGCCTGGTGAGCGATATCAGGCCCACTTGGGCCTCTTGTTTGTTTAAAAATCCTCTTGGGCAGAAACTTAACGAAGCGTTTGCTTTGGTTTCTGCATTATTGTCTGTATGTTGGTCCATCTGTACATCAGTACACTCCATAGAATAACCTCATTGTTAAAGTGTTTTAGGTGGTTGTCACAGAGTTGTTTTACTTTATATGTGGATAAATCTTGATGTGTACAACAATATTTTACCAAAAACTCGGGGGCAGGCTTGACATGTAGGCCATGGTCAGGTTCCTTGTTTGTAAACAATGTCTTGTGCAGAGAGAGAGAGAGAGAGAGAAGTTACAAAGCACACCAAAGTAAAATTGATTTTGAAGACAGATTTAAAAATCACTTTAATTTTTGTGTGGAAGGGGGATGGTCTGATGAGTCGGGAGAGTGATGGGGGCATATTGATTTCTCTTTATAACACTGTTCATTGGAGACATAAAAGTGACTCACGTTATAAATAAGGGAGCCTTATACTAAGAGATGTTCTAACATGGCTGTATCATAATAGTTGATTAAAACACAAAGCTATAGTATGTAATGATGTGCCTTAATAAAAGTTCATTACATTATAATACGTTCTCATGAGTATATAACTAAAATAATTGGCTTTGTTTAGTTTTGTGTTTTATGGCACAGCAATGCAAGCATGTTATTTAGTGCCAAGGCAATTGGAATAAAGTTCATTTCCCAGGGACACCCCACAAGCCAACCCAGGCTGATCTTATGTTAGGTTTCAAACCTGCATACTTTTGATCACTACTCCAGCATGCTAAACACAGGGCCACTGCTCCTCCATAATTAAAATAAACTTGAAATAAATTAAGTTGCACTGAAGATAAAACAAAATATGACTAATTTAAACGGATCCATTATTATACCTGTGTTATAACAAGGAGAGCAGTATAATGAGAGGCTTTATAGAGAGGGATCAATGTAATAGTAAGATACATGCATGTAGACTGTTAGAAAGTAGCTGAGGGCCTCAAGGGAGACTAGATACATCTGTATTCTATATGAGCTACCCTTGTTAAATAAAGAATTATTATTATTATATTAATATGTTTGCAATAAATTTTTGTGGGAATATGCAATGGTGAGACATTGTAGTTGCCTTAGTTTTAATTTGAGAGCTTCCTTTGGTACATCTCTCTTATATGTTTAAATAGCTCAGTTTAATTGGCTGCCGGATGAAAGTTTCAATGCTCATCATTCTCATGGCACTTTAAATTTTCATTGCATTGTAAAATGAACTAAGGCCCTTTATATTATTATTTTATGAAATTTATAATGGTTCTGAAATTTTCATTACATTGTAAAATGTATTAAGGCCCATTATATTGTTACTATTTTATAAATGTATCAAGGTACTAAAATTTTCATTACATTGCACAATGTACCGTATTTGCCGGCCTATAAGTCGATACTTTTTGACCAGGAAGTCTGGGGTTCGTCTTATACTCCGAATCGACTTATATATGGATTATGCCATTGAAATTGCTTTACCGTATGTTAATGTAATTTTTCGTACGTGAAAATCGTTGCATACAATGTACCAATAAATAATACCTATAAATAATACATGTACAGACCATCTTAATAATTTTCCCAAATAATCTGGAATACCATAGTGATACCATTAATATTCATGAAACCGGAAGTTACTAGCGAAAGTGACGAAGCCAAGGTGTTGATCTGGCCTCGTCTTATACTCCGCATAGACTTATATATGGATGAAGGATTGAAAATTGACGAAATTAGCGAATTCGACTTATACTCCGCATCGACTTATAGGACAGCAAATACAGTATTAAGGCCCTTTATATTGTTATTATTTTAGAAAATGTATCAGTGTTCAGAAATTTTCATTACATTGTAAAATATATCAAGACACTGAAATTGTACTTGTCAGATGTATCAAGGCACATTCATTTTTCATTATAGTTTCAAATTTAGTAAGACCCGTTATATTGTTATTTTTTATAAAATGTATCATGGCACTGAAATTTTGTTTATATCATTCAATATATAAAAGCACATTAAATTTTCATTACATTGTAAAATGTATCAGTTACTTTACATGTTATTAGATTCTAAAGTATCATAAAGTCTCTATGTACAGTGTACCAAGGCACTTAATTTATTACATTGTAAAATGTATCTGGTACTTTACATGTTATTACATTGTAATGTATAATAAAGTCTCTATGTACAGTGTAACAAGGCACTTAATTTATTACATTGTAAAATGTATCTGGTACTTTACATGTTATTACATTGTAATGTATCCTAAAGTCTCTATGTACAGTGTACCAAGGCACTTAATTTATTACATTGTAAAATGTATCTGGTACTTTACATGTTATTACATTGTAATGTATAATAAAGTCTATATGTACAGTGTAACAGGGCACTTAATTTATTACATTGTAAAATGTATCTGGTACTTTACATGTTATTACATTGTAATGTATCATAAAGTCTATATGCAGTGTAACAAGGCACATAATTTATTACATTGTAAAATGTATCTGGTACTTTACATGTTATTACATTGTAATGTATCATAAAGTCTCTATGTACAGTGTAACAAGGCACTTAATTTAATCGGAACTATTGCAACTGCAATGGCTTACCATTGCAAAAATCTCACACAATTAATTACATATTCCCCCCAACCTCCATCAGCAGCTAACCAGGGGTTGTAACCTAAAATCTGTTGCATACAGTACAATGTGTCTTTCTGCTATGACTGCATTGATAAATTTTCGTAAAAAAAACTATTTAGAAAATGACAGTGTAACTAAAATACTGATGCATTTGACTTTTGACCCAATTCCCAGGGATCTACACAGAGAAGAAAACCAGGAATAATATCCCTCTGGTAAATATTTACCATTTGAAAATAATATTAAGTACAAAAGTTTTCCATTTGAAAATAATATTAAATACAAATGTTTTCCATTTGAAAATAATATTTAAGACAAAAGTTTTCCATTTGAAAATAATATTAAGTACAAAAGTTTTCCATTTGAAAATAATATTAAGTACAAAAGTTTTCCATTTGAAAATAATATTAAGAACAAAAGTGTTCCATTTGAAAATAATATTAAGTACAAAAGTTTTCCATTTGAAAAAAATATTAAGTACAAAGTTTTCCATTTTAAAATAATATTAAGTACAAAAGTTTTCCATTTTGAAAATGATAAGTACAAACATTTTCCAGTTGAAAAAAATATTAAGTACAAAAGTTTTCCAGGTGAAAATAATATTAAGTACAAAAGTTTTTTCCAGTTCAAAATAATATATTAAGTACAAAAATTTTCCATTGGAAAATAATATTAGGTACAAAAGTTTTCCATTGGAAAATAATATTAAGTACAAAAGTTTTCCAGTTGAAAATAATATTAAGTACAAAAGTTTTCCAGTTGAAAATAATATTAAGTACAGTAGTTTTCCAGTTGAAAATAATATTAAGTACAATAGTTTCCAGTTGAAAATAATAAGTACAGAAGTTTTCCAGTTTGAAAATAATATTAAGTACAAAAGTTTTCCATTTTGAAAATGATCAGTACAAACATTTTCCAGTTGAAAATAATATTAAGTACAAAAGTTTTCCATTGGAAAATAATATTAAGTACAAAAGTTTTCCAGTTGAAAATAATATTAAGTACAAAAGTTTTCCAGTTGAAAATAATATTAAGTGCAAAAGTTTTTTCCAGTTCAAAATAATATATTAAGTACAAAAGTTTTCCATTGGAAAATAATATTAAGTACAAAAGTTTTCCATTGGAAAATAATATTAAGTACAATAGTTTCCAGTTGAAAATAATAAGTACAGAAGTTTTCCAGTTGAAAATAATATTAAGTACAAAAGTTTTCCATTTTGAAAATGATAAGTACAAACATTTTCCAGTTGAAAATAATATTAAGTACAAAAGTTTTCCATTGGAAAATAATATTAATTTCAAAAGTTTTCCAGTTGAAAATAATATTAGGTACAAAAGTTTTCCAGTTGAAAATAATATTAAGTACAAAAGTTTTCCAGTTGAAAATAATATTAAGTACAAAAGTTTTCCAGTTGAAAATAATATTAAGTACAATAGTTTCCAGTTGCAAATAATATTAAGTACAAAGGTTTTCCATTGGAAAATAATATTAAGTACAGTAGTTTCCAGTTGAAAATAATATTAAGTACAATAGTTTCCAGTTGAAAATAATACTAAGTACAGTAGTTTCCAGTTGAAAATAATATTAAGTACAGTAGTTTCCAGTTGAAAATAATATTAAGTACAGTAGTTTCCAGTTGAAAATAATATTAAGTACAATAGTTTCCAGTTGAAAATAATATTAAGTACAATAGTTTCCAGTTGAAAATAATATTAAGTACAATAGTTTTCCATTGGAAAATAATATTAAGTACAGTAGTTTTCCATTGGAAAATAATATTAATTACAGTAGTTTCCAGTTGAAAATAATATTAAGTACAATAGTTTTCCAGTTGAAAATAATATTAAGTACAATAGTTTTCCAGTTGAAAATAATATTAAGTACAATAGTTTCCAGTTGAAAATAATATTAAGTACAATAGTTTCCAGTTGAAAATAATATTAAGTACAGTAGTTTCCAGTTGAAAATAATATTAAATACAGTAGTTTCCAGTTGAAAAAAATATTAAGTACAGTAGTTTCCAGTTGAAAATAATATTAAGTACAAAAGTTTTCCAGTTGAAAATAATATTAAGTACAATAGTTTCCAGTTGAAAATGATATTAAGTACAATAGTTTCCAGTTGAAAATAATATTAAGTACAGTAGTTTCCATTTGAAAATAATATTAAGTGCAATAGTTTCCAGTTGCAAATAATATTAAGTACAATAGTTTTCCATTGGAAAATAATATTAATTACAGTAGTTTTCCAGTTGAAAATAATATTAAGTACAAAAGTTTTCCAGTTGAAAATAATATTAAGTACAATAGTTTCCAGTTGAAAATAATATTAAGTACAGTAGTTTCCAGTTGAAAATAATATTAAGTACAGTAGTTTCCAGTTGAAAATAATATTAAGTACAGTAGTTTCCAGTTGAAAATAATATTAAGTACAATAGTTTCCAGTTGAAAATAATATTAAGTACAATAGTTTCCAGTTGAAAATAATATTAAGTACAATAGTTTCCAGTTGAAAATAATATTAAGTACAAATGTTTTCCATTTGAAAATAATATTAAGTACAAAAGTTTTCCAGTTGAAAATAATATTAAGTACAATAGTTTCCAGTTGAAAAAAATATTAAGTACAGTAGTTTCCATTTGAAAATAATATTAAGTGCAATAGTTTCCAGTTGCAAATAATATTAAGTACAATAGTTTTCCATTGGAAAATAATATTAAGTACAGTAGTTTTCCAGTTGAAAATAATATTAAGTACAAAAGTTTTCCATTGGAAAATAATATTAAGTACAGTACTTATCCATTGGAAAATAATATTAAGTACAGTAGTTTTCCAGTTGAAAATAATATTAAGTGCAATAGTTTCCAGTTGCAAATAATATTAAGTACAATAGTTTTCCATTGGAAAATAATATTAAGTACAGTAGTTTTCCAGTTGAAAATAATATTAAGTACAATAGTTTTCCAGTTGAAAATAATATTAAGTACAATAGTTTTCCAGTTGAAAAAATATTAAGTACAATAGTTTCCAGTTGCAAATAATATTAAGTACAATAGTTTTCCATTGGAAAATAATATTAAGTACAATAGTTTTCCATTGGAAAATAATATTAAGTACAGTAGTTTTCCAGTTGAAAATAATATTAAGTACAATAGTTTTCCAGTTTAAAATAATATTAAGTATAATAGTTTCCAGTTGAAAATAATATTAAGTACAATAGTTTCCAGTTGAAAAAAATATTAAGTATAATAGTTTCCAGTTGAAAATAATATTAAGTACAATAGTTTCAAGTTGAAAATAATATTAAGTATAATAGTTTCCAGTTGAAAATAATATTAAGTACAATAGTTTCCAGTTGAAAATAATATTAAGTACAATAGTTTTCCAGTTGAAAATAATATTAAGTATAATAGTTTCCAGTTGAAAATAATATTAAGTACAATAGTTTTCCAGTTGAAAATAATATTAAGTACAGTAGTTTCCAGTTGAAAATAATATTAAGTACAATAGTTTCCAGTTGAAAATAATATTAAGTACAATAGTTTCCAGTTGAAAATAATATTAAGTACAATAGTTTTCCAGTTGAAAATAATATTAAGTACAATAGTTTCCAGTTGAAAATAATATTAAGTACAGAAGTTTTCCAGTTGAAAATAATATTAAGTACAAAAGTTTCCAGTTGAAAATAATATTAAGTACAAAAGTTTTCCAGTTGAAAATAATATTAAGTACAATAGTTTTCCAGTTGAAAATAATATAAAGTATAATAGTTTCCAGTTGAAAAAAAATATTAAGTACAGTAGTTTCCAGTTGAAAATAATATTAAGTACAATAGTTTTCCAGTTGAAAATAATATTAAGTACAATAGTTTCCAGTTGAAAATAATATTAAGTACAGTAGTTTTCCAGTTGAAAATAATATTAAGTACAAAAGTTTTCCAGGTGAAAATAATATTAAGTACAAAAGTTTTCCAGTTGAAAAAAATATTAAGTACAAAAGTTTTCAGTTGAAAATAATATTAAGTACAGAAGTTTTCCATTTAAAAATGATATTAAGTGCAAAAGTTTTCCATTGGAAAATAATATTAAGTACAAAAGTTTTCCATTGGAAAATAATATTAAGTACAAAAGTTTTCCATTTAAAAATAATATTAAGTACAAAAGTTTTCCATTTAAAAATAATATCAAGTACAAAAGTTTTCCATGTTAAAATAATATTAAGTGCAAAAGTTTTCCAGCCATTTATGAGAACCAGGTAATTGACAGACTAGACTTCCAAGGATTATGCTTGAAAAATGGTGTTGAAATTCAAGTTTATCTTCTTTAATTAAAATAAAAATTGGGTGACTTACATGAAATTTCACTTGACTTTTACCATTTGAACAAGTATTAGTACAAATGATTTTTACTTGTCCAGGCTAGTTGGTCTTGGACATTGTAGTTCCCTGGTATGGTATCAGAATACCACACTGCTAAAGCATGGTCATAATTATACATGCACTAGAAATACTGTTTAATGTTAATGACTTTTTGTGACACATTTATTAGATAATGTGATTCTGTGTCTTTCCTGTCCTTTGTTCCAATTTAACTCTGTGCAAAATTTTTAATTATTTATTTTTATGGGATGACCAGACTTTGTCTCTTGTCAACCTCAATAATATTACTAAGGAAAAAATCAGAATGTTGTCTAATTGTTTAATAATAATAATAATAATAATACTAATTAAAATAATAATAACAATCATAGCAAAAACAACTAGATGTACATGCAGTCACAGATGTGCAAATACATGTATTTCAAACATGTCCCTCTGACATATTTTTCTTACATAGCAAAACAAATATACCTAGCCAGCCCAAGACCTTTGGAGCAATTTGGACAGTTTTTTCAAGAAATTTCCCTAAAAATGGACCAGAGGTAAATACTAAAACCTTATTGCATGGCTACACCAACTGCATATCTAGCATACAGAGTTTCATTACAATCCTCCATCCGATGTGGGAGTAGCAGTGACAAACTCAATTCCCAAAATACCTTTTTTTTTGAAAAAATTTCATGAAATTTCCCCCAGAATGGGCCTGATGAAAAACCAAAAATTATGGTACATCAAGACCAACCACCTATCCAGCTATAACATTTTCAATAAAATCCACCAACTGATGAGGGAGAAATGGTACAAACTGAAGTCCTAAAATACCCCTTTTATGACAATTTGTCATGAAATTTCCCCAAAAATGGACCAGAGGAAAAAGGTAAAATCATATTGTACATCTACACCAACCAGATATCTAGCCTCCGAAATTTCAATAAAATAGTTAAACCATTGCATGAGGAAAAGGGAAGATGAACTAAATTTACATAATACCTCTTTTTTGACGTTTTTTCAAGAAGAGTTGTCAAATATAACCCAGAAGAAAAAAAGTAAAACCTTATTGCACATCTATACCAACCACCTGGCTAGCCTTCAAAGTATTTAAAAAAATTCTCCAAGTGATTTAGGAGGAGAATTGATGACATGCTGAGTTCTCAAAAAAAAAAACCTTCCCCATTTTGACAATTTTTCAAGGTAATTTGAACAAATTCGGGCTAGAGGAAAAAAAGTAAAACCTTATTATGCATCTGTGCCAACCATACATGTATATCTAACTGAAAAAGTTTGATTTAAATCCTCTAAGCATTGTAGGAGTATAGCAATGAAAAGTTTTGTCATGAATGGAGACAGACAGTCAGATGTACTGCTGGGCGGACTGTTACACGAGGGAAAGGACAGTATCCCTGTTCTTTGCATAAGTGCAGGGATAATATATGCAACAGTGATAGTTCTGTCCTGCAAGTGATGACATTGTTGGGACCAGCAATTTCATACTCTTTACAGACAAAATAAAAAGACGAGAAGGGGAAAATGATAATTTCCAAGACGGTAAAATTTGATCTCTATCCTAAGTTTTGAATGCATAGAGTCTGTGTTTACAACATTGATAACCAAAGTAGCCACTGGCTACTAATTTTCCCAGAGGGCTACACAATTTTATGAATTGATCTATTTTGGTGACAGCTTTTTCCATCTTTGTCCATTGTGAAAATGAGATGTATTGTGATTACCAAAAAAATTTAAATCATTAAAATACATTTTGGATACTACTGGAAACTTTTTAGAGAGAACCTAAATCATTCTTGATTGTCTCTGGTTCAATAATTAACTAGCAATCTACAACAAAGCAGCATTATCCCCATGCTTTTCTCAGTTACCCCCATATATTATATGCATAAGTGTACCCAACCTCCAGGTGCTGCCTCCAGGTGGATGATAAAAATTCCAAAATTGTCCTGCACATCCGCAGACAACCCCCCAATCGTATGCCTGAGTTTTGAGTTTTTATCTGAAATGGTGTGAGAGGAGTTAAATGACATTACACAACTCTTGAAATCACTTTTAATTTTATATACAATTACACATGTGAAAATGTACCCCCCCCACACACACACACACACACTCATGCAAGCTCCACCAGGGGGTGGATAGAAATTCTGAAACTATTATGCTCATCTGCAGACCACTCCAATCAAATTCCAAAGTCTGAGTGCTTACCTTTGTAATAAGGCCAGTTTTTCGTAGCAAGGGATGGTGCTTGTGATGGCCTCATAAGAGTTTGGGGGATCATGGCACACTGCAACATGCAATATCATCCACCATCATCAGTGTTGTCCCCAGTCCACTAGTCAGGTCATGGTGCTGGTTACTTGGTACACTATTATAAGTGTTGTCCCCAGTCCACTAGTTAGGTCATGGTGCTGCTTTCATGATACACCATCACCAGTGTTGTCCCCAGTCCACTAGTCCAGTCATGGTGCGGGTTACATGATACACCATCATCAGTGTTTTCCCCAGTCCACTAGTCAGGTCATGGTGCTGGTTACATGATACACCATCATCAGTGTTTTCCCCAGTCCACTAGTCAGGTCATGGTGCTGGTTACATGATACACCATCATCAGTGTTTTGACTCATTTTATGAAAGACAGCATTTGTATGCACTCAGTTGGTGCATTTTAGATATTATGTGTATTGCAAGGGAATAATAGGGGTAAAAGATGCAATGTTGGTGTCCAAACTGTGAATGTAGAATGTTACCTTATACAGATTATTAAACCTCTGGAGATTTAAGACAGAGTTACCACCAAAGAGGTCAGGGTACACCTAAAAGTTCTAAGACAGAGTTACCACCATGGAGGGCAGGTACACGTAAGACAGAGTTACCACCAAGGAGGGCAGGGTACACCTAAGACAGAGTTACCACCTAGGAGGGCAGGGTACACCTAAGACATAGTTACCACCTAGGAGGGCAGGGTACACCTAAGACAGAGTTACCACCAAGGGGCAGGGTACACCTAAGACAGAGTTACCACCAAGGGGGCAGGGTACACCTAAGACAGAGTTACCACCTAGGAGGGCAGGGTACACCTAAGACAGAGCATATTCTCTCAGTTTCAACTTTTACTTGACCTTAGGTACTTTGTTTATTACTAGAGTGTCCCTTATAGACAGGTTTTATTGTATTGAAATATGCTTATTTATATCAAATAATTAAGTGTTATTTATACTTGTCAATATTTCAGAGCTCACGGAAAAACCGTGGAAGTGCCGGAGGTTACTTTCTGGCCGGCAGGAACATGCACTGGATCCTTGTAAGTAATGTGATAGTGGATTGTAAAGATATGTGAATAATGTACATATTTATAAAGGTATTGGCTAATTTCCACTTGTGCCTGTGTAGTTCTGTCTGATCTACACCCTACTACACAGTGTAATATCAAGGTGTTACAGGTGTAGTCAGCTAAGACAATACTACTATTATGCTACAATAGGTTGCAATAACAGTAGTTAGAAAAAAGTACACTTCACAGAGGTCAAGGGTGAGTGGCTTTTAAAGATTCACTGTCCCTGAAGGGTTTTTACATATTTTCTGAAAGAAAATGAACAGTTCATATGGGCAATTAGTTCTAAAATGAAGAGGAGCCCATGTACATCCTTCTCATTATCTTTTGAAGTAGCCAGGTCAGATTTAAAAGTACAAAGCTGGTACAGGTATGTTGTTGTAAAAGTATTCCGCTACAATATAACAATTTGTACAAGTAGAAGGCTTTTGTGCCATTTGCCCGCTGCTAATGATTGGTTTGGTTTCTTGGTTTTAATGGCGTTTTTTTAACACATTATTGGCCATATCATGCTGAGAAAGTAGAAGCTAAGTGTCTTTCCTAAGGTCACACCAAGGCAGCTGACCTAGGCTTTCCTTGGTGGGTAACAAACCCATGACCCTTGGATTAAAATTCGAATGCTCTACCATCTGATCTACCTTGCCACCTCTGCTGCTGATGAGAACACAGCATGTAAGATTTAGATTAGAGCTAAAATGAGTAACAAATTTCCATCGGAATATTCATTGAATATATTTGAATAGAATTTGACTATTTGTAAATGTCAGTAAAGCTTTGAAATACATCCTTTTTCTTTATCTACTTCTGTAAAGGGCCCCAGATGGTCCAGTGGTCTAAGGCGCTCACCTTTACAGATCACTGACATCTCACCTCTGTCCGCGTGAGTTCAAGTCTCGGCTTGGCTAATGTGGGTAGGTGAGAAAGCTTGCCAGTAGCTTCCCATGGGTTGGTGGTTCTTCACAGGGTTTTCCCAGGCTCTTCCTCCACCAAATATACTGACCGCCATGTATATCCTATCATGTGCTGAAAAATGGCATTAAACCCACAAAATCTAAGGGAAAAAAACGTCCTCTAAATCAAATTACACTAGTTCTGTAAATGACATTTTAGAGATATAATGTAAATATTTGGGCAATTCCAACTAAAATCAAATGAATATAGGTGTCATTTTCCATGTTTCCATTATTGTTCTTCAAACTCAGTACGTCCAGATATGTTCCTTTAGCACTGAAAATGGAATATAGGTAAGGTAGGGCAGTAACTCTTGATTACTTATTCAGTTAAATGAAGGGATTATCTAAAACAAAATTCTGGGAAGTGATTTGTTCACAATGAAAATAGCACAGACATTTGACCAAATTAATTTGTTAAATTTGGATAAGGTGATCGATATGCAGGGCTGATCAAATTTGTTTTTCAACCACTTGTCCAGAACAAGTGGTTTCGGAAAATTTCACTTGTCCCACCGGCATTTTAACTTGTCCCCAAATTTCAATCTCTTGCCTAGGTTCAATGAGATGTTTGTATTTAATCAATATTAAAAACAAAAGAAACAATGTACAACATATTTATGTCTTCAAAGGGCTTAATTTTTTAGATTTTGTTACTGTCATGATATCTTATATACAATATTTCTTGTTCCAATATGGTAGCATCAGTACTTCCATCAGCAAGAATGGATAGGAATTTACTGGAATTCAGACATTCCCTAACTTCTGCTCTCAAGACTTGATCAATTGACAGAACAAAGTCTCTTGCCCCCGAGTCTATTCTTATAATTAGCACCAAGTTTAAGACTTCTTCTCTTGGAGTGCACACAGCATTTCCATATAAAAAAAATGGTTTTCCATGTTGGGATATGGTATAGACTGTGTTAAAGAGAGCTCTTATTTTATTTGTTTTTCGTTTCATTCTCATGTAGTTTTAAAATTGCCTTTCCTGGTGGAGTGTTCACAACTCTGACTTCAGGGATTTCCTGCACATGCTGGCTAGTGTCATACATATACTATGCTGCACAGGCTTTATGAAAACTGTGATGAGATACGCTTGATTAAATTCTGAATTTGTCAGTTACCTCAAACTCAGTGGCAGCCTTATGTTTTATTCTTCCACTTTTACATGAATTTTCCTTTTCTGAATCTTCCTTATGACCTTCCTAGCGAAAATAATTTAGTAAACTCATTTTATCAGAATAGAAAAGATCACCTCATTTGACAACTACTTCTACTAAAGTGATCATAACATATATTTTGTCGTTTAAATGCAAACACGGACCACCCCTTTAGCATAATTGTTTCGCTTCAAACGCAATACCGCATGTTGATGTTGATCCACTGTATAATCAATTAAAACAATTAAAGACTCATTACTGTCTATTAATCAGTTCTTAAGGGAAGTGCACACTTATGTTAATAAAGTGCCTTTCATTAATTTCATGTCATTGACTTGGTGAATTAAAATAAAAGGGTGATACACTCATAAGTATCTCTGTTGAGTAAACACGATATATACAATATCGTTTAAAGCACTGCTAATTAATCATGCTGGATTTGTTTGTTTGAAGTGTTATGATTGGCTGATAATTTGTTCGCTTAACCTAATATGCAGTCAAGCAATAATATAACTCGTGCACATGTGACAGTTATCAGTGACCACTTACTGTAGTATCACAGAATGTGAATGAATAAATGGAGATTGATTCAAGCATTCAGTATGCCCAGAGGGCATGAATAGCCAGATAAAGGTAGAAAAAATGATTAAAGTATGAAAATTAGTTTTTGCCCCGACTGTTTTAAAATAGGAAAAAAGCACTTGTCCCAGACTAGCGCCTTGGAAAATTGTACTTGTCCAACTTTGAAAATGTATAGTCCTGGATATTGGGCTATGGGATTTGATCAGCCCCCATTATCTAAGGCTTTGTTGACTTGATCTGACAACCCATTCTTTACCATGTTCCTGATGAACCTATCATGTTTTAGGTTATCTTTTCAAAAGCTCCTGAATGACAGTGATGTTATGAGCAATGTAACTATTCAGAAGTTTGACATTATGATTACCTTGTAAGTGGGTGTTTTAATTTCAAATGATATAGAAGGTTTGTTGTTGTTCCCTTGTAGACTAGTTCATCATTGCATAGTTTACATTCTGCCTTGTTTGTTTCTTGTAGAAAATGATGCCAAACTCACTAGGTAAATATACGAATAATTGAATACTAACTTTTCATTATATACTCAAGTGTGAAATATAGAAAATTGTTGGCAACATATTTTACATATTTTTTTCATTTCTATATTTTACATGTGAAAATACAAGATTTCCCATTGTGTCATGTGATGCATGATAGTGTGTGCATACAGAAGTTATACTTGCAGCAAGAAAAACAAGCACTTTGTGAGCTCAAACAAATAAATGGAAACTGCATTACCTGTCAGACATGGAAATTATTATTTGCTGAAGACATTTAACTCCACACTGTTCACATCTCTATGAAATTATTTCCCATATACTATCTTGACAACAATTTAAAAAACCCAGTGCAGTGCATTTTGCTAAATCGGACTTGCTTTGTGGTCAGATAGGGTAAGAAATGTAGTTTATTGTTACATAGTATGTCATTGTAAGTCTACCACTCTCTTAAATCACTGATATTTTTATGATCAGCTTATGAATTCGGTTGAAAGCGCGGTGAAGTTGCAATAAGGGTGATGGGGATGGTGTGCTGAAGATTGAATTTAATCTTCTAAGCTTTGATTCAGGAGTAGTTTTGGTATATAATAAAAAGAAAATTTTCTTTTCCTGCATAAATACTGGGTATATTTCAGCTTGTGCTACAAAATCTATACATTTTACCTTTTATCTTTGCCACTCATTAAAATATCACTTTTTTGTACCATATGATACGTATATCTGGTATTAATGAAGGAAAGAAAATATCCTCTATCCATTCCTTCAATAAGTATTCTGATTTGAATGTTACATTATTCTACACCTTCCCTGAAAACAAACCCCTCCAACCAAAATAAACATGCACTATGAGACAAAAGATAAAGCCAGGGATTTTGCAAAAAGTTCCCCAAAAATGCATACAAAACAAATATGAAGGCAACAAAGGGTAAAATCTTTGAAATGCAATCCTTAAAAATCGCACGCTTTTTAAAAAACTTAGACCTTCTCAGATAGAAAATAATCATGGGATGCATCTCACAGAAAACGTGTTGCCTCCATGACTTGCCCTCTTATGATATGTCGGAGGGCGCTCACAACCAACAGGTTGCCTCCATTTAATTGCCCTCTTATGAGTGCTGCAGTGGCTCAGTGGTTAGCATGCTGGACTCATGATCGAAAGGGTGCGGGTTCGAATCCTACCACCGGACCAGCCTGTGTCAACTACTGTGGTATGTCCTTGGGCAAGGCACATTACTCCAATTGCCTTGGCACTAAATAACCTACTTGTGTTGCTGTGTCGTAAAGCACCAAACCAAACTAAAGCCCTCTTATGATATACAGAAGGGTGCATTGTGTCTATTCAACATTCCTGAGCTTGCAGTGGGTTTTGTCAATCAGGCATAACTTGTATTACTGTTTATTCTAATTTATGTTTTGCTCCAAATATTGGCACCTTTCTGTTTGAAGTTGTGAAAATTTCCCCGTAATGTTGGCACTCTCAAATTTTTTAAATGTTCTAGCTAGATTGAAAAAAGAGAAGAAAAAAAATGTACCAAGTGATCTGTTTCCTAATCTCTGCTTAGGAGAATCATTTAGTAGGTTTTCTTCTTGTTAATTATTGAAGTATGGATGATTTTTATACTGTAATTTAGCATTGCTCCAAAAAGGCCGAAGTTGATGAGAATTGGGTGTACAAATGAGACAAATGAAACTGGGTTGAGGAAAATGATAATATTTCATTTTGAGCTTACCTGAATCAGGTTGATTTACCGATAATGCTCACAGAAATCTTCAGGTTGATTTAGCGATAATGCTTACAGAAATCTTCTTCAACTATATATTTTATATACTTCATATGTACATGTACCAACAACAGAACATTCTTTGAGTAACACATTTAGAAGAAACTTCATTTTATGTTTGCAAGCCACTGCACTGTGTCTCGTTATTGTAGATCCTACAAGAAGCATGTACTCGGTTATGTGCTAGTTGCAGACAAATGAAACTGGGTTGATGAAAATTATAATATTTCATTTTGAGCTTACCTGAATCAGGTTGATTTACTGATAATGCTTACAGAAATCTTCAGGTTGATTTACCGATAATGCTTACAGAAATCTTCTTCAACTATATATTTTATATACTTCATATGTACATGTACCAACAACAGAACATTCTATGAGTAACACATTTAGAAGAAATTTCATTTTATGTTTCCAAGCTACTGCACCATGTCTCGTTATTGTAGATCTTACAAGAAGCATGTACTCGGTTATGCGCTAGTTGCAGAAAAATGAAACTGGGTTGATGAAAATGATAATATTTCATTTTGAGCGTACCTGACCTTATGGTATGGTCCTTTGTTGTTTTGTGTGCATCATGTGTCATCTATTGGCATCATGTGTCATCTATTGTCCATTCACAATTGTAATTTACAACTTTTTCTCCAAAGCTGCAGAAAAAAATTGTACCTAATTCAACAGAAAGCATCATGACATGAGACTCTTTCAGATTTTTTAAAAATGATGTTCATCCTCCATCAAATATGGCCACCATTGCTAAAAATAGAAAAAAACTTTAAATGACTTTTTAAAAACAGCTCAACAGAGTTTAACTAAATTTTGAAAGAAAGAATCCTGGCATGAAGCTTTTCCAGATTTGTTAAAATGATGTTAATCTGCCATCAAATATGGCCACCATTACTAAGAATAGAAAAACCTTTACATAACTTCTTCTCAAAAAACACTCAAAATAATTTGACCAAAATTTGATGGGTAGCATCCTTGCATGAAGGTCTTTAAAATTTATTCAAATGATGCTGATTCACCATAAAATATGACTGCCATTACTAAAAATAGAAAAACATTTAAATGTTTTCTGATGAAAAACCACTGAATGGAGTTTGGCCAAATTTGACTGAGGGCATCCTGGAATAGATGTCTTTCAATTTTATGCAAATAATACTGATCCACCATTAAATATGGCCACCATTACTAAATATAGAAAAACTAAAAATAACTTCATCTTAAAAACTGCTCATCAGAATCTGACCAAAATTATACAGTTTGTTCAAATGATGCCGATCTGCCATGAAATATGGCCACTGTTGCTGAAAATAAAAAAAAACTTTAAATTAATTTTTCTCAAAAACCACTCAGCATAATCTGACCAGCTTGACACAAAGCACCCTGATTTAGAAGGCTTTCAAATTTGTACAAAAAAATGCTGATCTGCCTTTAAATATGGCCACTGTTACTAAAAATATAAGTACCAGTACCTTTAAATGACTTGTTCTTAGAAGCTGCTGAACAGAATTTTACCAGATTAGACAGAAAGTATTTCCATGTGGTATGATCCAACTTTAAGGAGAGCAAGTTGTATTATTTTCTTGTCAGTAATAAATAAGTTAAGTTATTTATTATTGTGCATATAAGGCTTGAAATACACTCCCTCCCCCCCCCTCGCAGCTTGAGATAATAAGCCCAATACACCCAATTGCATGTCATAAAAGGCACCTAATAAGTTAAGTTATTTATTTTTGTGCATATAAGGCTTGAAATACACTCCCTCCCCCCCCCCCTCGCAGCTTGAGATAATAAGCCCAATAAACCCAATTGCATGTCGTAGAAGGCACCTAATGGAGGCAGGAGGCATGGTGGATAAGTGGTTAGCATGCCGGACTTGCGACTGAAAGGGTGTGGGTTCGAATCCTACCATCGGATCAGCCTTGGTCAGCTACCATGGCATGTCCTTCGGCAAGTCACTCCAATTGCCATGGCACTAAATTACTTGCTTGCATTGCTGTGCTGTAAAACACCAAACAATATCTTACATGGAAGATGGGCTGGACCAGTTGGTTTTTTTTTTTGCAGATTTATCATCCATGAGTTATAACATGATCTTTTTTAAGTAATTCATATGTCCTCACTCCATATAGATAGCTTATATATTACTGTTATTTTTTCAGGTGGGGGCATCCCTCTTTGCCAGCAATATAGGATCCATCCATTTTGTGGGTCTTGCAGGATCAGGAGCAGCATCAGGCATTGCCATTGGATTGTACGAACTCAATGTATGGAACAATTAATGCAATATGCACATATCTTCATTATTGTTGACAAATATATATTTTCTTTTTTCTCTCATCTTCCCTTCCTTTCTTTCTTTCCCCTATCAAACTTAAATTAAAAAATAATGACATAAAAGAATCTTAATAGTAAATAAAACATGAATTTGTTTTTTAAGATGGTGAAATAACAGCACAGGGGTGCATGTAAAGCAAAGAAAGGAAAACACCCATGTAGACAAAAACATAAAGTTAGTCTGAATACAGTGGTCCCTCACTTTAAAGAACCTCAGTATAAAACCTCTTATTATACCACTGGTCCTCTTTATACCATGGGTATGGATCCCAATAAATTGATCATATTTTGTTTTAACATTGCAACTTAATTTATTTCTCTTAATTTTTGTTTGTGGCTTATAAAAACCAGTTATCATGTGATTTCACATCATTAAAAGAACTTTATGTTTTAGCACAATATCAGGCCACATCCTTCAGTGAAAGGCTCCCTCACTTATAATGCAGGTTAATTTTATGTCTCTAAAGAACAGTGTAATAATTAGGGAGCATTGTTGTCTGTTACTTGATGGCTTTGATTGATAACACCTAAAGTTATCATCATTCATAATGGATCATTTTATGAAGTTAAGGAATTATTGGAGTTCAGTTTGAAAATATACAAAACATTTGAAAGAAATTATGAGCAGCTCTAATTCTTTCCTGTGAAAATTCTGATTCCTTAATGTATAATTTCTTCCCTAATTTACAGGCCATGTACATTCTTTTGATGCTGGGCTACCTATTTGTACCTGTTTACATTGCATCAGGAGTAAGTATTCATCGGTGCTGTTTTCCATGTCTTGGAAGAATTATTCTGCAAAGAGTACAATTATTTGTCTTGCTTGCAAAGAGTACAATTATTTGTCTTGCCTGCAAAGCATAGGTGAGACCAATGGATCATTTTTCCACTTGTGTTCTCATCATCATCATTGTTGTTGTCTCACATGCAAATCATAGGCAAGACAAAGGGATCACATTTTTGACTGCACTGTTGATCTTTATTGTTGGCATAGGCATGAGTATTAAGCTATTGCATTTAGCTTCGTTTCTCTGACACTGTTGTATGTACAACCATGAAACTTGATGGGCATATTCATCTTAGAGGGTACTACTCACTATGGGCAAAAGTAGGTCACAGTGATGTACCTTTCATGTTTCATTGATTATGTTTTTTTGCATTTAGCTTAGTTTCCCTGACACTTTTGTATGCACAATCATGAAACTTGATGGGCATATTCACCTTAGAGGGTACTACTCACCATGGGAAAAAATAGGTCACAGTGACCTACCTTTCATGCTTCATTGGTTATGTTTTGCATTTAACTTAGTTTCTCTGACACTGTTGTATGCGCAATCATGAAACTTGATGGGCGTATGCAACTTGGAAGGTACTATTCACTGCAGGCAAAAGTAGATCAGAATGACCAACTTTTTGTGCTCATTAGCCCTCATATTAAACTTATGTCTCCACAAATAAAGATAGTTCTGGAAGGCAAAAGGTGTTAAACAAAGAATCTGAGCTATTGACAATGATTGAGTGCATGTTTCTGCTATATGTAAAAGACTTAACAATATCAACCTGTACAACACATAGATACTGTCATTCAACAAGAAATATGCTATTATTAGGAAAAACATTTCTCTTAGCATTGTAGACATATTTTATTATTAATTAATTAAATATTTAATAATTAATTACAAATTATTAATTGATATCCAGGTGTTAAGATGAAAATATGTATCTCAAATTTATATTACTCATAGGCAGATTACACCCTCTTTACAAATGCTGTGAAAATATGTCTTCCTTAACCTAACTGGTAGGTGACACACATGTAAGGTAGGGCTAGTACTGAATGTTTGTATTGACCATTCTTATTGTCTTTGCTGATGATCATAATTTTTCTTTATACAAAGTTTGAAGGTGGAAGTATCCTCACAACTAAAATATGTTGGGGTTTCTCTTTCAATTTTTCTTCATTTACTAAATAAATTATTGTGTATAATCCCTGGATATTGAGATTGTGTATAATCCATTGACATTGAGATTATTTATGTCTATAATCCCAGGATATTGAGATTGTGTATAATCCATTGACATTGAGATTGTTTATGTCTATAATCCATTGACATTGAGATTGTTTATGTCTATAATCCCTGGAGACTGAGATTGTGTATAATCCATTGACATTGCGATTGTTTATGTCTATAATCCATTGACATTGAGATTGTTTATGTCTATAATTCATTGACATTGAGATTGTTTATGTCTATAATCCCTGGAGACTGAGATTGTGTATAATCCATTGACATTGAGATTGTTTATGTCTATAATCCCAGGATATTGAGATTGTGTATAATCCATTGACATTGAGATTGTTTATGTCTATAATCCCTGGAGACTGAGATTGTGTATAATCCATTGACATTGAGATTGTTTATGTCTATAATCCATTGACATTGAGATTGTTTATGTCTATAATTCATTGACATTGAGATTGTTTATGTCTATAATTCATTGACATTGAGATTGTTTATGTCTATAATTCATTGACATTGAGATTGTTTATGTCTATAATCCCTGGAGACTGAGATTGTGTATAATCCATTGACATTGAGATTGTTTATGTCTATAATCCCTGGAGATTGAGATTGTTTATAATACCGAATTTGTTTGGTAATATTTTGAGGATATGCTTGTATACTGAGAGAATAATGGATATATTTCATCGAGTGGGTGAAAAGTCAGTATTTTAATGAGTGGCTAGAGGTTTTCACCCATGAGATGAAATATAGTGGCTATCTTAGGACACTGTAGGTCTAGTGGCTATCTCAGGACACTGTAGGTCTAGTGGCTATCTCAGGACACTGGAGGCATAATGGCTATCTTAGGACACTGTAGGTCTAGTGGCTATCGCAAGACACTGTAGGTCTAGTGGTCTATCTCAGGACACTGTAGGTCTAGTGGCTATCTCAGGACACTGTAGGCATAATGGCTATCTTAGGACACTGTAGGCCTAGTGGCTATCACAAGACACTGTAGGTCTAGTGGCTATCTCAGGACACTGTAGGCCTAGTGGCTATCTCAGGACACTGTAGGCTTAGTGGCTATCTCAGTACACTGTAGGCCTAGTGGTTATCTCAGTACACTGTATACCTGGCAGCTATCTCAGGACACTGTAGGCATAATGGCTATCTTAGGACACTGTAGGTCTAGTGGCTATCTCAGGACACTGTAGGCCTAGTGGCTATCACAGGACACTGTAGGTCTAGTGGCTGTCTCAGGACACTGTAGGCCTAGTGGCTATCTCAGGACCCTGTAGGCTTAGTGGCTATCACAAGACAGTGTAGGCTTAAGAATTATGTAATTGGACAAAACATTTCTTTCATCCATGCAGATATAAAAACAAGATCAGATGATATCAAAGCAGACAATGATATACTAACATCAAAACATGTTTAATTTATATACAGAGAGAAAGAGTTTATATTTTGTCTTTTTTAAACATAGAATTGACCTTGACAGAATTTCTTACAGCTTACATTGCCCTTTTCAGAGAGAGAGAGAAGTCTATGACTGCAGATATTATACTATTGTGTATCATTTGAAATGTAGGTATTCACTATGCCAGAGTATCTGAAGAGAAGATTTGGAGGACAAAGGATTCAGATATCTCTTGCTGTACTGGCTCTTCTTGTTTACATCTTTACAAAGATCTCGGTGAGTTATATGCCACTCTCTTTTATTTTTATATGGTTTATTATTAGGGCCTGCATCAAGAGACCAAATTCCAAATAGCTGTTACTCCACTGTAAGTTTTTATTAACATTGTTGTAGATGGGTTTAATAATAAGTGAAGTCAGTGCATATTAATGCGATATCTTGCATCTGATTTGCTGAGCTTGTTACCTCTCTGAATCTAGAGCCTATATTTCTCATCCAATTTCTATTCAATTTGGTAAATGAGTTCATATCATCAAGATCTTGAGTGACTTTGATAATGAGCAAGAGACTGTGCATAATAATTATGCCTCTATCGTTGGAAAGAATTTGTATTAGCATATAGTAAAATAGGTAAAATCAACATGATATAAAGTTTGGGAGATAGTTTATATAGGTTTGTTTTCTTACAATTCTATATAAGCCTGCTTAGTGAAATGGTCAGTTGTTATGTAAGGTAGGTGAGTGATATCAGGCCCACTTGGGCCTCTTGTTTGAATCCTGTATACATACTGTTATACAGTGAAACCCTGCAAAAGCGTTCTGATTGTGGTCCACAGAATGCCATCGTGCTATGTGCCATCTCATGCTATAGGCAAACAACCCTGTTAACTGAAGAAAAATAATGCATGTGTATCCTCATACAAAAATGGGGGGGGGGAGGCAAAACTACTGACTTCATTGACGCAGTCAGTTATAAACTTATTGCATATGAAACAAAAATTACTTAAAACAGTTATTACATATTTAATATTACTTTTTTGGCAGAGACACCATTCATTGATACATACAAATAAATGTAAATGAAAATCGGCAACTTCAGTGTAAGTAGTTAGAGTACGTATACTCACCAGTCACTAGTCAATTTGGTTGTATCCATAATAGTAATTCCATCGAAAATGTACACAAAAACGCATAATTTCTACACATTTTCTGCTAGGTCCATTCAAATCCAAATACTTAATTTCTTGCTAATACACTCATATTTGCTGGACGTGTCCAACGGGTCAAACTTCTGACTGAAAATAAAATGCATCAATCAGACATTGGGAGTTTCTAAAAAGAAGCTTGTATTTAGGCTTGAAAAATACTTAACTGAAAATTCATACAGGAGGTAAAAGGTATTGACCTTGTAATGTACTTTAGATTAACACATGAACAGTTGTGTATAATATGGGAGTAAACCATTAAATTTCATGGGTAAAGAGTGATATACATCAAAAAAAGTTTAGTCATTTTCTAAAAGACAGAGAAAAAAATAAATAAAATAGATGCAATATTAATCAAAAATTTTAGTTTTAACTATGACTTTGCACTGCATGTACTGCAGATGAAAAACAGGGAGTAGATCCAGTCAGTACAAGCTATATACATGTAACTTTACCATTACTGTCACAGTGGGTTGTGTATATGAGTGATTTGGAGCTGTAGTTTGTATTTCTGGCTCTAAAATAATAGGAATAAGATGGGGGATGGGATGTGGCAATGACTGAAACTGCTTCTGACAATTCAGGCGATAAACTTGTTTCAACAGGTGTGTCTATTGTTTCCCTTAAAAAGGTGGATACATTAATTGATTTACATATTCGGGTGATAAACTTTTAAGACCTCTGCATTGTTTGGTGCTTGGTTGAGTATGCCTGACGACTGAGCAAACATTTGTTGGTTATTGTTTACCATGGATTGAGCAACAGTTGTTCATATGAAGCATTGAAGACAAACACAAAGATGACTTAATGGTTTTATTGTTGATGGTTAGCAACGAAGAGACACTGACTCATAATTGCCTCCTAAATGGAAAGTCATATCAACATGGAGTTTTACCAGAAGACTTCTTATGATGACTAGTTGGTCTTACGTGGAATGGTAGTGATCTGACATTCAATATGGCCACCATGGCAGCCATCTTGAAAATCTTGTGATTGTTACTCCTCCTAGATGGATGGTCAACTTGACATTGGGTTTTCACCGGAATCCTTCTTGTGATGTCTAGTTGGTCCTAAATGAAAATGGTGCTGATCTGACTACCGATTTGGTCACCATGGCTGCTATCTTTGAATGTCATGTTATTGCTACTTCTCCTAAATGGAAATTATATTGTCCTTGGGTTTTCACAGGAAGACTTCTTATGATGTCTTGTTGATGCCTAAATGAAAATGGTGGTGATCTGATATTCAATATGGTCACCATGGCAGCCGTCTTGAAATATTATTATCACTACTTGTTCTAAATGGAAAGTCATATCAGCATGGGGTTTTCACCAGGAGGCTTATGGCATCTAGTTGGATCTAAATAAAAATCATGCCAATATTAAATCCAGTATGCCCACCATGGTGGCCATTTTGAAAATTTTGTTGTCACTACACCTCCTGAATGGATGGTCATATTCACATGGAGTTTTCACCAAAAGACTTCTAATGATTTTTGGTTGGCCCTAAATATAAATGGTGCCAATCTTACATCAAATATGACTCCTACATCAGCTAATCTGAACATTTTGCTATTGCTAAAAAATTTTAGAGGTGGTTTCAACACTCAGTAGTTGAAAAGAAGAAATGGTCTTACCTTGAATTCCTGGGAATTCTTTTTAGTCAGTAGAACATCAGTTCCTTTGAGGCACTCCAGTTTCTTAATTTATCTCTTTTATGCCCTGTCACATGGGCCAACATTTTATTGCCAAAATCACTTTAGTCTGAATTTTTTTTTTTTTTTTTTTTAATTAGTGTTTACAGTCACTGCTGGAGACTTCTAAAACCTTCATAGAGTTTATGTAAGTAATTGTTGATTACATTGTTCTTTTTCGTGGATCTATTTTCATGGTTGTGTGATTAACAACATTGTCATTAGTACATACATTTGTTTGTTGAGTTTTACTGTTTTGACAGAAAGATCATTCTTCGTTGGAGCTTTAAATTTATAGTTTCTAGCAACCATAAAATTCACCAAAATTGGTACCCAGTAAAATATAGTGAATTCATAGTATTTGTTTTGTTTTATCCCATTCTTCAAGGCTGACCTGTATGCAGGTGCAATTTTCATGGAACAAAGTCTCAACTGGAATATCTACTGGTCCATCATGTTGCTTCTTGGTATTGCAGCATTATTTACCATTACAGGTGAGTATCACAGGTGAGCTGTGTCCATACAACTACTACAACTGGCATTATAGTACATGTATTTACCATAACATGTGAGCTGTGTCAATACTACTACTACTAGTGTTACAGTATTTACCATCATAGGTCAGATTCGTCAATACTACAACTAATACTAGTACTACAGTATCTACCATCACAGGTGAGCTGTATCAACACAGCTACTATTACTGGTATTGCAGTATTTACCATCATAGGTGAGCTGTGTCAGTGCAACTACTAATACTAGTATTGGAGTATTTAACATCACAGATGAGCTGGGTAAATACAACTACTAATACTAGTATTAGAGTATTTACCATCACAGGTGAGCTGTGTCAATACTACTACTAATACTAGTATTAGAGTATTTCAAAATAGGCAATATTACGCTGTAGTTTGATATTGTAGTCATATTATTTATCACAAGGGAGATGTTTTATTGTTAATAGTAATGATGATAATTATGATTATTAGGATACAGACAATGGTGATGTTGTTGAGACTGATGACATACAATGGTGTTGTTGATAATATTGAAGGCAGATGATGGTGATAATAATAGTGATGACATGTAGACAATGTTGATGATAGTGATGGCAGATAATTGTAATGACATCACAGCGATGTTGATTCTAGTGATGTTGATACTAGTGATGACATTGATGATGGTGATGATGATAATGATGACATAGACAATGGTGATGTTAATGATAGTTATGACAGCAGTAAAGTGATCCATTATTTGCCACTTGATGTTACAGCTTCATGAGCAGTAATAATAATACTAATAATAATATACTCTAATGACAATATTTTAGTGTCATTGAACGTAACTAATAGTTAATTTTGGCATATTTTGGAACATAGAAGTTTAGCAGATTACCGTTGGGCAAAAATAGTTTTTGGTGTAAATATGTTTTATGTAGTGTTATTCTAAGAAATGTACAATAAAATATCACTTCCAGTTAAATAGGTGTAGAATACAACTATTGTCTTCTATGTTTTTTTATAATTAACTTTACAGAATGTGTTTCTTGTCAGTAAAAGCTCTCAAACCATTGACAAAGTGTAGTACAAGCAGTTTTATGTAAACATTGACAAAGTGTGGTACAAGCTGTTCTATGTAAACATTGACAAAGTGTGGTTTAAGCTGTTCTATGTAAACATTGACAAAGTGTGGTGCAAGCTGTTCTGTGTAAACATTGACAAAGTGTGGTATAAGCTGTTCTATGTAAACATTGACAAAGTGTGGTGCAAGCAAGTTTTATGTAAACATTGACAAAGTGTAGTACAAGCTGTTCTATGTAAACATTGACAAAGTGTGGTGCAAGCTGTTCTGTGTAAACATTGACAAAGTGTGGTACAAGCTGTTCTGTGTAAACATTGACAAAGTGTGGTACAAGCTGTTCTATGTAAACATTGACAAAGTGTAGTACAAGCTGTTCTATGTAAACATTGACAAAGTGTAGTACAAGCTGTTCTATGTAAACATTGACAAAGTGTGGTATAAGAAGTTCGATGTAAACATTGACAAAGTGTAGTACAAGCTGTTCTATGTAAACATTGACAAAGTGTAGTATAAGCTGTTCTATGTAAACATTGACAAAGTGTAGTACAAGCTGTTCTATGTAAACATTGACAAAGTGTGGTATAAGCTGTTCTATGTAAACATTGACAAAGTGTAGTACAAGCTGTTCTATGTAAGCATTGACAAAGTGTGGTTTAAGCTGTTCTATGTAAACATTGACAAAGTGTAGTACAAGCTGTTCTATGTAAACATTGACAAAGTGTAGTACAAGCTGTTCTATGTAAACATTGACATATAAGCTGTTCTATGTAAACATTGACAAAGTGTGGTTTAAGCTGTTCTATGTAAACATTGACAAAGTGTAGTACAAGCTGTTCTATGTAAACATTGACAAAGTGTGGTGCAAGCTGTTCTGTGTAAACATTGACAAAGTGTGGTACAAGCTGTTCTGTGTAAACATTGACAAAGTGTGGTACAAGCTGTTCTATGTAAACATTGACAAAGTGTAGTACAAGCTGTTCTATGTAAACATTGACAAAGTGTGGTACAAGCTGTTCTGTGTAAACATTGACAAAGTGTAGTACAAGCTGTTCTATGTAAACATTGACAAAGTGTGGTACAAGCTGTTCTGTGTAAACATTGACAAAGTGTAGTACAAGCTGTTCTATGTAAACATTGAGAAAGTGTAGTTTAAGCTGTTCTATGTAAACATTGACAAAGTGTAGTTTAAGCTGTTCTATGTAAACATTGACAAAGTGTAGTACAAGCTGTTCTATGTAAACATTGACAAAGTGTGGTTTAAGCTGTTCTATGTAAACATTGACAAAGTGTAGTACAAGCTGTTCTATGTAAACATTGACAAAGTGTGGTACAAGCTGTTCTGTGTAAACATTGACAAAGTGTGGTATAAGCTGTTCTATGTAAACATTGACAAAGTGTGGTACAAGCTGTTCTATGTAAACATTGACAAAGTGTAGTACAAGCTGTTCTATGTAAACATTGACAAAGTGTAGTACAAGCTGTTCTGTGTAAACATTGACAAAGTGTGGTATAAGCTGTTCTATGTAAACATTGACAAAGTGTAGTTTAAGCTGTTCTATGCAAACATTGACAAAGTGTAGTACAAGCTGTTCTATGTAAACATTGACAAAGTGTGGTGCAAGCTGTTCTGTGTAAACATTGACAAAGTGTGGTACAAGCTGTTATATGTAAACATTGACAAAGTGTGGTACAAGCTGTTCTATGTAACATTGATGAATTGAGTTTGGTGGCTTTATTTCAACACAGGGAGCTGTTCAAACCAAAGAAAACCCCAAAGAATTACAGAGGAAAAGGATATTAATGAAAATTGTCAACAAACATCAATTGACAGTTTTGTGTCTCCTATTTTGGAGAAAAATTGGAGACACATCAATGTTAATGTTGGCAGCAGTGTCCACAACTCAGTGCTAAAGTATTTGTACAATCCAGTGTTAAAGTATTTGCACAATCTAGTGTTAAAGTATTTGTACAAGCTGGTGTTAAAGTATTTGTACAAGCTAGTGTTAAAGTATTTGTATGAGCTAATTTTAAAGTATTTGTATAGGCCAATAACTTTAAAAAGCCATAGTATTCCATGAAACAAATTGTTTATTTAAAACAAAACCTTTTACAGGTTCATTTTTTTCACTCATTAGTTGACATTTTGCATTCTAGTTCAAGATTAAACTTAATAATATTAGAAAAGGGTCTCTTTTTTACAAATCCAAAAATGATCAATGCAGTGAACCATACTCTCTCTTTATAACCGTGTATGTGGAAATCATAAAAGTAACCTAATTAAAAGTGAGGTAAACTTATACTGAGGGATATGTTGACAAGACTGTGTCCTATCATAGTACTTAAAAACAGAAAAAGAGCATTTAATGATGTGAAATAGAGTATTTAATGATGCGAAGTAGAGTATTTAATGATGTGAGATAGAGTATTTCATGATGTGAAATAGAGTTTTTAATGATGGGATATAGAGTATTTAATGCTGTGAAATAGAGTATTTAATGATGTGAAAAATGAGTATTTAATGATGTAAAATCACATTATTTTTGGTTCTAATAACCCATCAACTAAAGTGAAAATAAATTAAGTAATGATAAAACAAAATTTGGTGAATTTTAATGGGTCCATTATGATACCAGAGTTATAAAAGATGCAACAGTATTTTGAGGGACTTTATAGTGAGAGACTACTGTACTTGATTGTAAATAGTCAGTAGCCACAAGGAAATATTATTTTCCTTTTTTCTCCAAAAAGAACTATATGAAAGGGAACAGTGCCTATTAAAGGGCAATTAAAGGGAACAATGCCAATTAAGGGACAATTAAAGGGAACTATGCCAATTAAAGAGCAATTAAAGGGAACAATGCCAATTAAAGGGCAATTAAACAGATGCCAATTAAAAGGAGCAATGCAAATTAAAGGGAACAATGCCAATTAAAGGGCAATTAAAGATGATGATGCCAATTAAAAGGAACAATGCAAATTAAAGTGAACATTGCCAATTAAAGGGAACAATGCTAATGAAAGGGAACAATGTCAGTTACAGCACTGTACAATCTAGATGATAAGAGCAGAATTACGTGGGGAAAAAAATGATGGAGAAAATAAGCGTAAATGGGCCCTCCTGTATTTTTATTGCAAAAACAAGTGAACCATATGTACTAGTGTACAAGTCAGATTCAACTGCAAACTGCACTGATCCAGATCTGTCATTGCATAATGTGCTTACAGATCTGTCATTGCATAATGTGCTTACAGATCTGTCATTGCATAATGTGCTTACAGATCTGTCATTGCATAATGTGCTTACAGATCTGTCATTGCATAGTGTGCTTACAGATCTGTCATTGCATAGTGTGCTTACAGATCAGTCATTGCATAGTGTGCTTACAGATCAGGGTCTGTGCAGTTTGTTGGATTAATCAGTAGAACAAACAACATAGACCCTGATCTGTTGGTGCATTATGCAGTGGCAGATCAAGGTCTGTTTTTTGCAGTTGGGCCTGACTTGCATGAGATTATATATAGTATACATGTGAGCCAAAGACAAAACTGACTTTGAGAGCTCAACTCTGATGCTATTTTCTTCTTATTTACTGTTTTTGTCTGTATGTCTTTAGGCCGCTGTTGTTTTTATGGACACCAACATTTTTTTGGCCAAAACAATTTGTTCGTGCCTTGTCATTTTTGGACATCATTTTAAGTTCTTTATGCACTGATATTTGTAGTTCTACAGTGATAAGATAAGATGAAGAGAATAATACCATTTTCTGAAAGTGAAAAAATGCTTTGCGTCTCATTGGAAATTACCTTGATAAGTTTTATCTGTGAATCAAATTGTCAAAAATTGGGAGAACCAAACTTTTACTCTCCAACCTGCTACCAAAATACACTTCTGATTTAACTCTTTGGTAAAATTTCGATCAAGATTCATCCTATTATATCTTTTTTTCATTTTGTTTTTACTTAATGACAAACTCTGTACCAGTCTGAGTTATATTGACAGAATTTCGTGGGTGGTAGATGATGGCAAGAGATTTAAACTTGGTAGATTCTTTTGTTTCATGTGTAAAGTTGTGTTTTTCAATATACTTGCATTTTCTTGTGGTCTAACAAAAATAAACTGGACAAAATTAGGCAAGTAATCTTGGTTGTTATTCATTAATGTACACAAGAAATGTGAGTATTTTGCTGTGTGATGTAGGAGATGGTATAATATCATATGTGTGGGTTTGGTTGTTTGAGCTTAAATCTTCTGTTCATTTTGTATTTGTTTTTCAACAGCAAATTAAATATTTGTGTATCTTTTTGGACCTTCCCAAAAAAATTTTTTTTGTCATCATGAAGAAATTACTGTAGGTGTTTTGTGCAGTCAGTTTTTCCTTACCTCATTCTGATTCTGCCTCATGTTCTCAACCTTTCTTTAATCAGCTATATTTATAAAGTATGCTTTTACATTTGATTGCCAAGCATAAATATAAAAACTTCTGAACAAATTGTTTAAAAAAACTTAACTAATAATAAGCACATATAAAAAAATACCATATACACTCATGTCTAAGTAAGATCCAACTGCAAACTGCATAAACCCAGATCTGACACACATAATGCGCCAGTAGATCTGGGTCAATACATTTTGTTAGGAGTAATCAGTCAAATAAGCAACAAGGACCCTAATCTGTCAGCGCATTATGTGATGGCAGATCAGAGTCTATGTTCTTTGCAATTGGACATGACTTATAAGCAAGTACATGTATATATGGTTAGTACATACATCCATGATTAGTTTAAAAATAAATAGAGAAATTTATTATCCAGATTTACTGTATAATATCAAACTGAATATTTAATGACATTTTAACCAGTTTAAAAAAAATACTAAATTTTTGCCAAACTGTCAACAAAGTGGAGATGATTTGATTCTAAAATTAGAAAAGTGGAGGGAAGAAGGCTCTGATTTTAAAATTGTGACAGAAAAAGGGTATTATGTAGGTGACGTTGTGACACATGTAGGTGTTTGTTTCAAAATTCAAACTAGAGTCAGGGTCTATTCTAGGACCTCAGTTGTGTTTTTCGTGTTAATTTTTAAAAAATCGTGCAGAAAAATCAACAGAGTGCAAGAAAATCATGCATAGTATTTTCAAGCCCTACCATTATATCTTCATTAAAACCCTCCTAAATTTTGAAAATTCTCCCCTTTTCTCACATCAAGTGGGTGAATTCCCCCCCCCCCCCAACTTTTCATTTGTAGAATAGATCCTGCCTGGTTACACACTTCAAAACCATCCATTGGGACAATCCTTGATGTTCATGCATATATATATATATATTACAGTATTTTCATCAAATTTTTAAAAATTAGTTTCCTTCACCAATATTTAGGGATTTTAAGTAATAAATTTTATATATATATATATATATATAGTTACATATTTGCAGGTGGTCTGACAGCAGTAATTTGGACTGACTTTATCCAAACCATCATCATGTTGGTTGGGGCAACCATCCTCATGATTCTCAGTAAGTGTCAGTATTTTCTGATAGTGTTTGATTTCTATTATTAGGATTTATTATCATGAAAATATACATTGCTCTTAATATTCTAAATCTTATTATGTTAGTGTCAAAACAAATTTATTAAGTTAATTGACATATTTTAATTTAATAATTGTACCAAAGGGAGGTAATCCATTGCTAGTACAATGAAAAGTGGTTAGATAGACCCTACTGTTGGATAAGGGAGAGGGGGGTCAGTTTCAAATGAACTTTAGCATATTTTGTCAGGTCATGACTTAATATTCAATCAATAGAATCATAAACCAAAGTTGGAATAATGGTACAAGACTCGCTTGTAGTTCCTTATTTTTGGTAAGTTTTGAGTGTCCCGGGGGCCAGTCAACATATCGAGTCAACATGGGTCAGAGTACTTAAGGTTAGCTTTGTGTGTGTCTCAGGGCCAGTCAACATGCCAAGTAAACATGGATCAAAATGCTTTTGGTTAGCTTTGTTTTTGCCTAATGGGTCAGAATACTTAGTTCAGTTTTGTATGCGTCTCATGGTCAGTAAACATGAGTCAGAGTACTTAAGGTAAGTTTTGTGTGTGTCTCATGGCCAGTCAACATGCCAAGTCAACATGGATCAAAATGCTTTTGGTCAGTTTTGTGTGCGTCTCATGGTCAGTCAACATGCCAAGTCAACATGGGTCAGAGTACTTAAGGTTAGTTTTTTGTGTGTCTCGGGGCCAATCAACATGGGGTAGAGTACTTTAAATTCTATTGATATCCGATTTTCTTTCTTCTGATGCTCTGGTGAGGTTGTACATAAGTAATTGAAAACAAGCGAACTCTTTGGAACCACCAAATCTATCGTTGTATTATGTGAGGCAAATCTGTGTCGGTGCTGTTCATAATCAGATGCAAACCTACAAGGTTAAATATCAAGGTTGTTGCCAGTGTTATGGTCAGTACTACCATGGTCATACTAAATTTAAAGAAAAAAGTACATAAAGGAAATTACTTGGATAATGAAAAGGGGCTGTTTATCTCTTTCTCCTTTTTCTTTTCTTGCCAGATCAGACTTTCAATATGGTAGAACATGTTGGTTCTCATACTTCTTAGCAACAACAGCAACCTTTCCCTGGGCAGGCGAATTAAAGGCAGCCATATTCCCCAAACTTTCACAGAACAATGCTCACTTATTTGCCATATATAATGATATAGAAAAGGCTGTACCATACAAATTTTGCTAACATGCAATGATTATGAATATGGTAGAATTAATGTATATTCACTTTCTTTTACATTTATTTTTTTTCTCAAACAAACTAGGTGTACAGGTGTGTTTTGTTTTAATTTCTTTCTTTGTTTTGTTTCAGGTTTTATTAAAGTTGGAGGCTTTAGTGCGATGGTAGAACAGTATCCGCTGGCTATTTCCAATAGTACACTATATGGAAACACAACATGTGGTAAGCCACGTGAGGATTACATGCACCTGTTCCGTGACCCACAGACAGGTGACTTGCCATGGCCGGGACTTTTGGGACTGTCCATCAACTCTGTCTGGTACTGGTGCTCTGATCAGGTAAAATGACCATGATTATCATCCATGTTAGTTGAGAATGCCATAACCCATAATACAGATCTTTTATTTCTTAATTTGAATGTTCCGCATTAGTGATCAGGCCCATGACATTATTGAACTTTACAGGTGTCCCAGATTGCTCAGATGTGGAAATTTTTGGTATGAAAGAATCATTGAAATAACATGTATCATCAAGAAACTTAACATTGTTTTTCAGCCATTTCAAAGCACATCCACAGTGTAAAGATGTCATGATTCCCAATTTATTTTCACTTGAGCGGCATAATAAACTTGTGAGTTGAGCTTTATTAGCACCTGCTCAATTTTGTATTTGAATACCCAGTGCAGATTTTAGTTTCACTTGGTAAAGAAACTTTGACTTCATACTTCCATATTTGGTAAATGTGCTAAGAGATGATTGAAGAACATAACCATTGAGTTTCTTGGTGGCACTTGTTATATCAAAAACGTCATGGACCTTGACGCTATCATGGAACATCCAAATCAAGAAAAAATATTGGCATTAAGTGCTAATTAAAAGCCATTTTAAGCTACATCCAGATGTGTCTTCTCATCTATGAAGCAAAAGCGAGATAGGCCTTAATTTCTTGATATAGAGTTTTTGTGGTTGCTGTTAATGGCAGGTATTTGCATCTTGGTGCTTTTCTCTGAAACATTTTTAAGCTGATGGGAACATTCATCTTTAGCATTTGACTCCCTTTGAGCAGAAGTAGGTCATATTGACCATTTTGGGGTTATTGTTAGGGTGGGTTAGATCTTTTGTAGCAGCAGAGCAGATAAACCATAGCATTCTGTGGAAATCTTGTTTTTGTGTGTGTCAGTCAAGATATGAATTAAAATATTCAATGTAATACCCCCACATGTCTTAATAAGCACATCTGGCTTTTTTGGTCAAAACTTGCAAGTAAAATTCTTGTCTGAGCACATATTTCTCAATCACCGCATGCCAGGTGTGAGGGAAGCAGCTGCTAAAATCCCCTTAAAATATCATCTTCTTGAAACTTAACACTATGCTTGTCTGATGCCTTGTTACCACTTAACAGAAACTAATCTTGCATACACTTTATTCATGCGAACATATTGGGAGAAACAATGCACCTCAAAACAATTGGAATATCACTCAGCCATTTCTCCATGCAATGCATTACCTAATCACATTAAGATTAAGAAATAACCTCTGCTACCTCAGAATCCAGCCCTCCCTGAAAGAAAAAAAAGTCTTTCCATCTATATATCATATAGATGAAGGGGAGTAACTCTTATAGATTACCCCTCACCCCTGCTAGGTGGCCACTCATATACTGGATGTTTACCAGTTTCGTTTAAACTGTTAGCAGTGCCTCGGAGAATCTATTGCAATTTATCATAATATTAGACCATCCAGCCTTTTATTTCAGTGGTGTAATAAGTCAAATGGTTGATGTACGGTAAATTTATTCGTATTTATTGCTGGTCATTATTGTCCATGTGATATCAATCGGTAACATTCACATGTAGTTTTCACCAGTGTATTTGTAATGCGCCCATAAATTTCTGTTTATTACGCATTTCTTATAGGTCATCTTGATAAAGCAAGTTCACCTGATTGTATAGATTGTTTATTTGTTGTATGCACTTGTTTTTACTCTCTGTCATTTCAGAGATGTCAAACAAGTGCAAGAAATGCAATTACCATAAAGTTGCTGAGGATAATCATGAAATGTGCCTTGCCTGCACAAAATGTACATCATCGCACCCATGCAGTGTGTGTGCTTTGTGAGCAGAAAACATATATTCCAAAATCTTAAATGCAGATTGTACAGGAGGAAGACAACCCATCCCCACCATCACACCACCCAATAGACTAGGGGGACAACACAGACTTGCCTGAACATTCCAATCTGACCATGGAAAGGACATAGTTCAGTTTTAAAGCAGCAATTGAAGAGATCTACAGAATTTGGTCTCATCTGAATGCAAACATCCTTCGGCAGTTAAAACCGCATACAAGGTCAAGGCCTTAGTGGACGTTGATGAAGATGATGAACATCCTTTTTTCAGGATTTTACCACAGTCAACAAAGATTGCTGAAATTACCTGGCATCTCAGATAAGATTCACAACCCCAGTAATTTGAAGGCCTTCTTTCTGGCGAGTCAGTTGCCTACAACTTTCTCACCCCACTGATACCAGTCACATACCAATCCTTACCACTTGGATGTGCCTAGTCTAGATAAAGACATTACTGCCTTTAATGTGTATGCTTCCCCTCTGTTATTAGGTTGACAGACAAGTGTTTCACTCCACATCTGAGTTGATCAGGAACATCATGTAGACTTTCATCCCTACTTGACTTGGTGTCTCCTGCAATCTTTCTCCTAGCTAAGAAGGCAGGAGCAATGATGCCTGGGAATCTGTATGCCATATTGCCAGGGTAGTCATCAGAGTGGCTCACCACATGATGGTGAATGCCCTAATGCAGGGGTATGAAACTCATCTGCTATGGTGGGCCAGATTTGATATAAATAATAAAAAATAATAATAATAAATAGTGAGTCTGGCGGGCCATATGTTTGACACCCCTGCCCTGATGGCTTCTTGCAACTTTGATCTGATAAGAAGATGCTGTCTTCGATCTTCTCTTACACCCCATCATGCTGCAACCATCCGATCTCTCCATTTTGATTGTGTACAGGGGAAGAATTAAGGAGGTGAGAAAGCAGGCAGCATAGGAGTTGCCACTAAAGCTCGCTTCACAAGCCCCTATCTCATTGCAGCTTCGTTGGTGGCCGTATCAGATGATTGTTAACAGATAGACCACAGGGATACTTTTTAGCAACAACAGCAACCTTTCCTTGGGCAGGCGAATTAAAGGCAGCCATATTCCCCAAACTTTCACAGGCAAGCTGGTAGTGGGGAGAGAAAACAAAGTGTCTCCTCCCCCAAGCCTCCCACCAACTGATAGTGACTTGTTGTCTCTTCTGCCTGTCAATGACCCTCCTGTGGGCATCAGACTCCTTCTGTTTCACCAGACTTGGATCAATCTCTTTCCAAAAAATGGTTGGGTGATTCATATCATCTCTGAGGTTCCTGGCTGTTGTTCATCCAGCCCCCCTTCACATTTGTCATCCCCCCCCCACCCATGATGGAGATCTCAAGCAATCCCACAAACATGGACATGTTACAAAAGGAGAGAGAGCCTTTGCTCATAAAGTGGGCAGTGAATAAATCCAAAAAGCAGACTCTCCCAATTTTTCTTCTGTACTTTTCTGGCTAAAAAAGCCAATGGGAAATTGAGACCATTCATAGACTTGAGCAGGCTTAATTGGTTTATTGCTGCCCTGAAGTTCAAGATGGAGATGGCAAGGCCTGTTCTTTGTTCTTATGTCTGTTTGGCATAGTGAATACGAGATCAGTGTTGCTCTATCCAACGTATATTTCCACATACCTATTCACACAGTATCTCACAAGTACCTTCGCTTTGGCTACTGCAGGGTACTATACCAATTCCATGCTTTTTCATTCTGTCTCAACGTCAGCCCTTGTACCTTCACCAAGATGTTTGACTGCGCCATATCCCACTTTAAGACATCCACCTCCACAGCGATTGTGGCGTACTTAGATGATGTTCTGCAAAAACAATCTTCAAGTTCAGCTTTAGTTGGTGATATGAACATCCTTCTCTCGCATATCTGCAGTTTAGGGTGGATACTCAATGTGGAGAAATCAGACTGTGTCCCTTTTCATCATTTTGTTCATCTAGGTATGGAGCCTCCAATGCATATCAACCTGGTTCATCTTCCTGCCAAACGCATTGACTATATTGTTCATGCATCGGGGACATCATCTGCTAGGACATTTATTTGGCAAGGTAGTGTATTTAACTGCTCAACGTGGAGGTGTACCTGCTCTGCTTTGGCAGTCTTTACATGCACCCTCTGAAAATGGTCCTAATGGCACAGCAGTGCCTGTTCTCGAATCTCTTATAGCATCAGATTATGATCTCAAACAAAATCAAACACTTCCTGTTTCAATGGCAAGATAGGGTGTGGTAAGTGGCAGGAATACCTCTAGAAGCTATACTTGCTACCAGACTTTGCAACGGTCAGCAGTTAGTGGACAGTGCAAGATAAGGCTCTTCACATCAGTCTCATGGAAATGAAGGCCATTCTCCATGCCTTCCACTCTTGGATGGAGCGCATCAAAGGGAAGGTTGTTCTTATAATGTCGGACAATTCAGTCATAGTGAACTATCTCCTCAAACAAGGGGGCACAAAATCACCAGAGCTCTTATGTTATGGTATGCAAATACCTCCATTGGTGTGCTCAGTATCATATATGCTTATAAGTCCAAAACGTACCAGGCTGGCCCAAAGTCCTGGCCGATTCATTATCAAGGAGAGGCCAACTACTTAATATGGAGTGGTCTCTCTATCTGTCAGTTTTTCGTTGAGTTTGTTCTCTGTGGGGCTGACTGATGTTAGACATTTTTTCGACAAGGTGGAACAACAAACTGCCCACCTTCGACCCAGAGGCATCAGCCATCGACACCTTTTCAATCAGCCGGGAGGAATATGGGCATCTGCTTTCCCCCCAACGGTTCTTATACCAAAACTAATCTAAAAAATTAGGGGCAGGGCTTGCAAAGTGGTTCTGATTGCCCCTCTCTGATATGTCAGGTCCTGGGCCAATGATCTGCTCAATCTGGTGTCAAACATATACAGGCAAATTGTAGCTACCCCCACACTGCTCAAGCAGCTGAGGTCAGTGTTTCATCCTTGACTGAAGAAACTTCTCCTTCATGCCTGGCTCTTGTCAAGGATGCCCTGTGCAAAAAGGAGTTCAGTTGTGGAGAGGATCTCGACAGCTACATGGCCCTCCACATCAAAGGCATATGAGGAGAAGTGGCCCATTTTCACTGAACGACATCACACCACTTTCGGCCTTCATTCCCCAGTTGGCTAACTTTCTTCGTTTCTTCTATGAGGACAAAAAGCTAGCCCCTATCACAATCAAGGGATACCATTCCATGATTTCAGACATCATGGAAGAGGCAATATTGGCTGCAACAAAAATCTTCTGCCTTTTTGTTCTGTTTTTACATATCCAGACCCTGCTCACTCACATTGTTCACAAATGGAACCTCTCCTGGGTCTTGACATGGCTGAACTCATCCAAATTTTGAGTCCCTGTCTTCCACCTCACTGAAGCTGTTATAATACAAAACTTGCTTTCTGATAGCACTAGCTTCAGCTTGCAGGGTGAGTGAGCTGCATGTGCTGTCCATGGATCCACACTGCATGCAGTTCCATTCCGACTGTTCAGTCATACTAATGATGCAACCTGGTTTATTTTCTAAAAACAAGTTACTGTTGATAGGCAATCCAAAAAAAGCTATTCACCCTCTCTCATCGATTGACCCATCAAGAGAGGCGAAGTTGTTGGACCCAGTATGTGCACTCAGATATTATCTGAGGCACTCAGAGAATGTCCACAGTAGCGGTCAAAGGCTTTTCTTACTGTTTAAGGTGAGAAAGCATGACATAACTCTACAAGAACTGGCTACTTGGCTAAAGTGGATTATTAGATTGGCATACTCAGAACTCTCACAGGATCAGGTATGACTCATAAAGATTTGGCTCATGAAATATGAGTGATTTACCATGCCCCGTTCATGATAGAACAACCGCAGTTCTGAGCATGACCTTACAACTTTTGATGGATTTGCCCAAGAATCTTTAAGATGTAAGGCAATAGCCAGGTGCGGGAACATAAAGGGATCTCCCTCTCATGAGAATAAATGCATACTCTTTGGTTGTGCTGCTTTCACAGTAGGAGATGCTCATCCTTTCAGTAGAGTAGTCATTGTGCTCCTACAAGGTGATGCTCCTCTTACCTATTTTCCTAATGTGATCAGGTAATGTATTTAATGGAGAAAGGAAATTCTTTGAGTAAATTATGTTTCTCTGAAAATACTTAGCTCATCACATTACAAGCAATCCCTCCTACCCTTCCCGCAAATGTGATCATCCCGTTATAGGTTTTGCTCAAGCTGAAACTGGTAAACATCTAGAATATAGGTGGTCACTTAGCTGGGCAAGGGGAATTAATCTGTAAGAGTCACTTCCCTTTGTCTATATGATCTATAGACAAAAAGACATTTTTTCCATCTTTCACGAAGGGCTGGATTCAGAGGTTATTTCCTTATGTTAATATGATCAGGTAAGTATTTTTGGAGAAACATAATTTACAAAAAAAATTCCCTTTCATCAAGGCGAGAAATAACCTCGGATGTAATTGTAGGAATCCACAGCAATTTGAACTGTTTGGTGATTCAGCTCCAGCAGAGTGCACCACATATATTGCAACAGAAAAGGCCGACATTGTTCCATTTGTAACTTTGTCGCCGTCCGCCGCCATATTATGCTGTGTGAACAAAAATAGCTCAAAATATATTCTCAATGGCGGCGAATTACATTTGAGGTTTATTTCTTGAATTGATGGAAAAGGTCAAGGATGTTACAATTCCACCTTCAAAGTGGAGAGCTCCCAATATAGACAAAGGGAGCTGACTCTTCTAGTATGTTCATAAATGTGATGGGAACGTCGTTGATACTATAGTCACAGTATGGTTATTATGAGCCTAATCCTCGTGAAATTTACCCAGATAATGATTTTTAAAATACAGTGTGGATGTTATACCAGATACAGTATTCAGATTTCTAAAGTACACAGTGTGGATGTTATACCAGATACAGTATTCAGATTTCTAAAATACACAGTGTAGATGTTATACCAGATACAGTATTCAGATTTCTAAAATACACAGTGTGGATGTTATACCAGATACAGTATTCAGATTTCTAAAATACACAGTGTGCATGTTATATCAGATATATTATTCAGATTTCTAAAATACACAGTGTGGATATTATATCAGATACAGTATTCAGATTTCTAAAATACACAGTGTGCATATTATATCAGATCCAGTATTCAGATTTCTAAAATACACAGTGTGGATATTATATCAGATAGAGTATTCAGATTTATATAATACACTGTGGATATTATATCAGATACAGTATTCAGATTTATAAAATACACAGTGTGGATATTATATCAGATACAGTATTTAGATTTTTTTATGTTGTTATTTGTCAGTCAGGTTGTAAGCCATGGTAGCTCAGTTGGTAGAGTGTCAGACTTTTAATACAAGAGTTGCGAGTTAGATACCCATCTAGGCCAGCCTGGGCCAGCTGTCTCGATGTGTCCTCGGGAGAGGCACTTAGCTCCCATCTCCTCAGCATGGTATAGACAATAGTGTGTTAAAAGTGCCACTAAAAGCAGCAAACAAAACATAGTCAGTCAGGAAATTCATGCTGCACTTTTTGATACAAATACATGAGATGCATCTTCTTCTCCTTAGAATCCACTTGCTGAAAAAACATCAATTTTAGGTATATATTCCTGTCTGACATTTAAACACTTTGATCTTGTTATGTATTATGTCATCTTGGTAAATACTGTGTTCTAGCATGACATTTGAACACTGTGATGTGTGATCTTGCTACATACTGTGTTCTAGCATGACATTTGAACACTATGATGTGTGATCTTGTTACGTACTGTGTTCTAGCATGATATTTGGACACTATGATCTTGCTAAGTATTATGTAATCTTGGTAAATACTTTGACCTAGCATGACATTTGAACACTATGATGTGTCATCTTGCTACATACTGTGTTCTAGCACGACATTCAAACACTATGATGTGTGATCTTGCTACATACTGTGTTCTAGCACGACATTCAAACACTGTGATGTGTGATCTTGCTACATACTGTGTTTTAGCACGACATTCAGACACTGATGTGTGATCTTGCTACGTATGTTGTGTGATCTTGCTAGGTACTGTGTTCTAGCATGACATTCAGACACTGATGTGTGATCTTGCTAGGTACTGTGTTCTAGCATGACATTCAGACACTGATGTGTGATCTTGCTACGTACTGTGTTTTAGCATGACATTCAGACACTATGATGTGTGATCTTGCTAGGTACTGTGTTCTAGCATGACATTCAGACACTATGATGTGTGATCTTGCTAGGTACTGTGTTCTAGCATGACATTCAGACACTGTGATGTGTGATCTTGCTACATACTGTGTTTTAGCACGACATTCAGACACTGATGTGTGATCTTGCTACGTATGTTGTGTGATCTTGCTAGGTACTGTGTTCTAGCATGACATTCAGACACTGATGTGTGATCTTGCTAGGTACTGTGTTCTAGCATGACATTCAGACACTGATGTGTGATCTTGCTACGTACTGTGTTTTAGCATGACATTCAGACACTGATGTGTGATCTTGCTAGGTACTGTGTTCTAGCATGACATTCAGACACTATGATGTGTGATCTTGCTAGGTACTGTGTTCTAGCATGACATTCAAACACTATGATGTGTGATCTTGCTAGGTACTGTGTTCTAGCATGACATTCAGACACTGATGTGTGATCTTGCTACGTATGATGTGTGATCTTGCTAGGTACTGTGTTCTAGCATGACATTCAAACACTATGATGTGTGATCTTGCTAGGTACTGTGTTTTAGCATGACATTCAGACACTATGATGTGTGATCTTGCTAGGTACTGTGTTCTAGCATGACATTCAGACACTATGATGTGTGATCTTGCTAGGTACTGTGTTCTAGCATGACATTCAGACACTATGATGTGTGATCTTGCTACATACTGTGTTTTAGCACGACATTCAAACACTGTGATGTGTGATCTTGCTACATACTGTGTTCTAGCATGACATTCAAACACTATGATGTGTGATCTTGCTACATACTGTGTTTTAGCACGACATTCAAACACTGTGATGTGTGATCTTGCTACATACTGTGTTTTAGCACGACATTCAGACACTGATGTGTGATCTTGCTACGTATGTTGTGTGATCTTGCTAGGTACTGTGTTCTAGCATGACATTCAGACACTATGATGTGTGATCTTGCTAGGTACTGTGTTCTAGCATGACATTCAGACACTATGATGTGTGATCTTGCTACATACTGTGTTTTAGCATGACATTCAGACACTGATGTGTGATCTTGCTACGTATGATGTGTGCTCTTGCTAGGTACTGTGTTCTAGCATGACATTCAGACACTATGATGTGTGATCTTGCTAGGTACTGTGTTCTAGCATGACATTCAGACACTATGATGTGTGATCTTGCTAGGTACTGTGTTTTAGCATGACATTCAGACACTATGATGTGTGATCTTGCTACGTATGATGTGTGATCTTGCTAGGTACTGTGTTCTAGCATGACATTCAGACACTATGATGTGTGATCTTGCTAGGTACTGTGTTCTAGCATGACATTCAGACACTATGATGTGTGATCTTGCTAGGTACTGTGTTCTAGCATGACATTCAGACACTATGATGTGTGATCTTGCTAGGTACTGTGTTTTAGCATGACATTCAGACACTATGATGTGTGATCTTGCTACGTATGATGTGTGATCTTGCTAGGTACTGTGTTCTAGCATGACATTCAGACACTATGATGTGTGATCTTGCTAGGTACTGTGTTCTAGCATGACATTCAGACACTATGATGTGTGATCTTGCTAGGTACTGTGTTTTAGCATGACATTCAGACACTATGGTGTGTGATCTTGCTACGTATGATGTGTGATCTTGCTAGGTACTGTGTTCTAGCATGACATTCAGACACTATGATGTGTGATCTTGCTACATATGATGTGTGATCTTGCTAGGTACTGTGTTCTAGCATGACATTCAGACACTATGATGTGTGATCTTGCTAGGTACTGTGTTCTAGCATGACATTCAGACACTATGATGTGTGATCTTGCTAGGTACTGTGTTCTAGCATGACATTCAGACACTATGATGTGTGATCTTGCTAGGTACTGTGTTCTAGCACGACATTCAGACACTATGATGTGTGATCTTGCTAGGTACTGTGTTTTAGCATGACATTCAGACACTATGATGTGTGATCTTGCTACGTATGATGTGTGATCTTGCTAGGTACTGTGTTCTAGCATGACATTCAGACACTATGATGTGTGATCTTGCTAGGTACTGTGTTCTAGCATGACATTCAGACACTATGATGTGTGATCTTGCTAGGTACTGTGTTCTAGCATGACATTCAGACACTATGATGTGTGATCTTGCTAGGTACTGTGTTCTAGCATGACATTCAGACACTATGATGTGTGATCTTGCTAGGTACTGTGTTCTAGCATGACATTCAGACACTATGATGTGTGATCTTGCTAGGTACTGTGTTTTAGCACGACATTCAGACACTATGATGTGTGATCTTGCTAGGTACTGTGTTTTAGCATGACATTCAGACACTGATGTGTGATCTTGCTACGTATGATGTGTGATCTTGCTAGGTACTGTGTTCTAGCATGACATTCAGACACTATGATGTGTGATCTTGCTAGGTACTGTGTTCTAGCACGACATTCAGACACTATGATGTGTGATCTTGCTAGGTACTGTGTTTTAGCATGACATTCAGACACTATGATGTGTGATCTTGCTAGGTACTGTGTTCTAGCATGACATTCAGACACTATGATGTGTGATCTTGCTTCGTGTTGTGTTCTAGCATGACATTCAAATTCTATGATGTGTGATCTTACTACGTACTGTGTTCTAGCATGACATTTGAACACTATGCAATTATAAATCAATAAATGTGAACATTATTCACTGAATTCTGCATGAATTATATTTTGTTGGTTTCAGGTGATAGTACAGAGGGCTCTGGCTGCAAAAACGTATGATCATGCCAAGACTGGGGCCATTTTCTGTAGTTACCTGAAAATTTTGCCACTATTCCTTCTTGTCTTCCCAGGAATGATTGCTCGTATTCTCTTCCCAGGTATGTTGTATGTTGTGTAAGCATCAGAACTCCTAAGATTAATTTATACACTTTGCAATAAATACTAATTTGTAATCCATTCTATTCAAATTATTTTACTGCAAGAATATGTTGATGGTGACAGAGTTTTCTACTGGTATGCATGTCTCAGTATTTTGGAACTGTTAATTTGTAATAGCTGGGTTTGCAACCCATTTCAGGTAGTGTTGCAAAATAATTTCCAGGTTTTTATATAAATGATTGTTTGATCATGGAAGTAAACAAAAATCCAAAGGGGGTGGGGGTCATCAAGGGAGGATGTGGCATACATTTTTTGTCTAAATATTTGATTAGGTTGGAAAAGTTTGAATGTTTATGGTGTGCCTACTAAACAAGCACAGATTTAATACTTGTGGTGCTACAGTTATTATTAATAATATAAGACTGGTTTGTTTTCACTTTCTGGTAAAGTGAAATATGTAAATAAAAATGTTTGGTTCCAGTAGCCTTCTGCTCTTTGGTACAACCCAAATGCCATTAACGTGGCAGATTACAGATGTGTCAGTATATCCTTCAGAAATGCGAAAATGACATTGTCCATTAAAAGTATAGAAAATATCTGTGACCAATGAAAATCAACAGGTGATCATTTCCAATAAACAAATCATTGTTCTTTAAACAGGGTTCCCATGCTATGGGGAAATTGGGAAAATGTCGGGAGAAAGAATAGGTTTGTTCCTGACCAGGAAAAGCCTTTTAATTTTGCAAATATTGATAAAAGTCAGGAAAGACTTCGAATTTTGAACTGCAACTTGATCTCAGAAAGAACATGTAATTGAGTTGTAATTGAACTGATCATGATTTAAATTTATTTAGTTCATACCAGTTGTTTCTGAGGCAGCAAAACTCTTGCTGTATGGATCATTTGGGTTCTTGCCCTGAACACATTTGTATAGTCAGTCCAAGCACTCAGGTGATCAGATTGATCAAGTAGACTGACTACCCCATAGTCAGCTCCTTATCTGTATTATTTCTTTTGTGGAAGGTATGAAGATCAGTCTGGCATCACATTGTGCCAACATGTTTTCTGCAGTCTGTGATCTCTGTACTTTTAAGAGAAAATTAATAAAGCTTATCTTCTCCAGTTTCACTTTTGATATGTAAAGTTAATGAAAATGTATTGTGATAAATCTTTGTTCATTATTTGGTAGTTCACACTAGTAAAATGGTGTTAAGCAGTATCATCAATTGTAACCTTTTCCACAACTACCACCCCCAACTTGCCTTTGCAGGGAACTTTACTATTAGAACTTGGTTAATACATAGAAATCTACCAACATCTGGAGCAATTTTCAATACAGAATCCCTGGGCACCCTTGACAATGATTGCATTAAAATAATTGTATTCAGTCCATAGTCGGATTACATTGAAAGTAGATGTTAGGGCACCAACCAGATATAAGTTGATTTTTTTTTAAAAAATCAGTCCTTCATTTTATACAGAGGTATATAATTTTTAAGGGCTTTTTGTCAAAGCTTAAAACAAACTGTTTCAAAAAAGAAAAAATCCTGGAAAAGACCTGGAAATTTTTGTTTCAAAAAGTGTGGGGACCCTTTTTAAATTTCAAACCAAGTCCCAACACTATTTAATGCTTTGGTTTTACATCAGTCTTTGAAAAACAGTACATTGTAACCTCATTCTATTAACCCGACAGCGCTGAAATGGATACACCCATGGCCATAAATGCTCAAGCATAGTAATAATGATACCATCAATGTAAGATGTTCCTTCATGCATAAATTTACTTGAGCTTCAAACTGGCATACCCTGTTGATTAAACTTGCTGGTTGCCTGACACAACATTCTTCTGGCTACCATGGCAATTTTAAAGCCAATGAAGGAGACATATAATTGTAACTTCTTAAATGGCCTGGACATTTCACAGTCATTTTGTCCCCAGCTAGATAAAGCTCAGTTGACATGGTGGGCAGAACATTGTCGCTTCAGGCAATTGGCAGGCTTGATCGACAGGCGATGACAGTTTGAAGCTTGATTAGTTGTAGGAAATGTACATAGAAACCATAGCAACTGCCCAAGTAACTCCAGCAACTGTAGGGGGTGTCCAAAATTCCCATGTAGCAACTTTTTTTATTGGGAGGGGGCCCCAGAAATAAGTTTTGCTATGGGGGGGGAGGCCAGAATTTCTTGCTATGCCACTGACACCACTGGTATAATTATTGCAGTGTTTGAGATATTATGACCAGGGATCCGATATTTGAATCTGGTGAAAGGAGTGAAAACATTCTGTGGGAAATGACAAAAGGGAAAAAGCAGACACTGACTTGATAAGAGAGTTGATGATGGAAGGTGGTTGCAATGGCTGTTAGACATTGCTAGCAGAAATTTAAAGTAAAAGGTTAAAGTTAATGGCAAGTGCAGTTTGAGTGGCATAAACCATAGTTCATGAAGTGAGTTCTAATGATAATGCATATATCAATATACAGCATAGTTCATGAAGTGAGTTCTAATGATAATGCATATATCAATATACAGCGTAGTTCATGAAGTGGGCTCTAATGATAATGCATATATCAATATACAGATTTTCCATGGTGTAAAGCATAGTTCATGAAGTGGGCTCTAATGATAATGCATATATCAATATACAGATTTTCCGTAGTGTAAAGCATAGTTCATGAAATGGGCTCTAATGATAATGCGTATATCAGTATACAGTCAGATTTTCCATGGTGTAAAGCATAGTTCATGAAGTGGGCTCTAATGGTAATGCATATATCAGTATACAGATTTTCCATAGAGTATGCTGTGAAAACTTTTAATGAACCAGAAGTTTGTTGTGAAATCAGAAGAGTTGAGTCTTGGAAGAAGCTAAAGATCAATCAATCAGATTTATTCCAATCTGTTCTCTTTCACAAAGAAATATTGTATCAAATGTTGCAAACCAGTCACACAGTTTGGATTAAGCAAATAATGATTTTTTGCATTCAAAAATGGATATAATTGGAAAAGATCATCAAAACAAACAAAAAACCAAAAGATATTCTATGCAGCACAGTATCATTTCCTTTGCATAAGCCAAAAATGCTCTCATGTCACATGTTGCATTGCAGCACATGTCCATAATGTTTCACATGATGTCCGTCTGCTCGGACATAATGTCATGAGATATCAGTCAGCTTGGATATAATGTCATGAGAAGTCAGTCAGCTGCACTTGTCTTAGGTTTTGTCTATTTTATATTATTCCCATATTGAGGTACCATGCTGACTCATGTATAACCTTCATTCTGCTGTATAAAGTGTAGACCCAGATCTGCCATCACATAATGCATTGTCAGATCAGGCCCAGAAATCATAAAACTCTTGAGCTTGAGTTTGAGCTTCAGATTTTGCTTTAACCAATCACAAATGATGTTACATTTGAAAGGGTGATTCTGATTGGCTGATAGTGCAAACTCAAACTCAGATGCAAGCTCAGTTTTTATGATCTCCATGCCAGGTTCTATGCTATTGCTGGAAATTGTAGGTGGAGGGAACAACACAGGCCCTGAATTCCAGATGCATGATGGGTATAAGCTGTTCACTATTGGGCATGTTTTGTACTGGAGCAGTAGATCTCATTAATCCAGTTGTTATTTATATGATCATTGCTTTAATACATCATATTATTGGGTTTGGGTGTGGTGAAAACAGCTGCAGTGGCTTAGTGATTAGCGTGCTGGACTTGCCACCAGAAAAGTGTGGGTTCAGATCCTGCTCAGACCAGGCTGGGTTGGCTGCTATGATGTGCCTCTGTCTAAGCCACTTTACTCCATTTAACATAGCACAGAATAATCTCTCATTTATCTCAGCATGATATAATTTCTCATTTTTTTATGTGCTATTAATCACTAATCAATCAGTTGTATTTGATTAACAAGAATAAAACTGTACATATGCAATATATTTAACCAGTGCCTGTAGTTATGAATGGTTAGCAAAACAAAACTGTACATATGCAGTGTATTCAACCAGTATCTGTAGTTATGAATAGTTAGCAAAACAAAACTGTACATATGCAGTGTATTCAACCAGTGCTTGTAGTTATGAATGGTTAACAAAACAAAACTGTACATATGCAGTGTATTCAACCAGTGCCTGTTGTTATGAATGGTTAGCAAAACAAAACTGTATGTATGCAGTGTATTCAACCAGTGCCTGTAGTTATGAATGGTTATGGTTAGCAAAACAAAACTGTACATATGCAGTGTATTCAACCAGTAAAGTTTTTCAATTTTTCCAATTTTTAGAATTTTTGATAATTATCTTGTGTTTGATAATTTGAGGACATTAACGGTCATTGTACTGTTGCAGATATCTGTATTACTAACTCGGCTGATGTAGGGTACTGATGAAGAAGACTGGTAACACTTAATTTGTGACTCAATGTCTTCAGTTCTCAATTGGTCAAACACAAGTCCATTATTTCCTTATTTCAATTAATTTATCAAAACTCTATGGAGAGAAATTTGATGGATTATTTAAATAAATAGCTTTCTGTCATGTTAAAAAATGCCTTTCATACATATTTTAATGTCAATACTACCCTTTGTATATATAAATAAGAAAGGGTTGGAGGTCTAAACATAGTCTGGAAGATATGTTTCTAACTACCGTATATACTCGTGTATAACCTGATACCAACTGCAAACTGCATAGACCCAGATCTGCCATTGCATAATGCGCCGGCAGATCAGGGCCTATGTCGTTTGTTATACTGATTAGTCCTTACAAACTGCATAGACCCAGATCTGCCAGCGCATTATGCGACGGCAGATCTGGGTCTATGCAGTTTGCATTTGGTATGGGCTTATATGCAAGTATATACAGTAATATTATTTATTAACTTCTCCAGTATATGCATAGACCATATCTACTTGCATGTAAGTCAGATCCAACTGCAAACTATATAGACCCAGATTTGCCATCATATAATGTACCATCAGATCAGGGTCTATGTAGTGTTAGAATTAATCAGTAGGACAAATACATAGACCCTGATTTGCTGACATATTATGCAATGGCATATTGGGCTGTGTGTTGTTTGCAGTTGGACCTGATTTATACATGAGTTTATGTGGTAATACTCACTTTTAATCATTTGCATTACTGACTATCCATAATTTTGTGTAAAATAAAGGAATGTTAGGTTCATGTGGCTTTATTATAGATCTGTCTGAATCAGATAATATGCCAGAAAGAAACAAGTGGACATCTATTGTACATATTGAATATTAGGACATGTACATCTTATTTACCCATGCATAATATGGAACCAACTGTGAAGCATAATGTATCCACATATCTGGGTCAAGGCTAGTCATAATTCCATCATGGATCTTTTTTGTCTTCCTTTGCAACACATGCAGAAAAAAACGTATTTATCTTGTGCAGTTGATACCTGTTTTAGAGTGCATGTCACCAACATTAACGTTCTTAATGATGTTACAGTGCGATTTTATCACAGGAATACACTGTCCATTGTTAAGAGAGACACTTGACGTTCTTAATGATGTTACAGTGTGCTTTTATCACAGGAATACACGGTCCATTGTTAAGAGAGACACTTGACGTTCTTAATGATGTTACAGTGCGATTTTATCACAGGAACACACGGTCCATTGTTAAGAGAGACACTTGACGTTCTTAATGATGTTACAGTGTGTTTTTATCACAGGAATACACGGTCCATTGTTAAGAGAGACACTTGACGTTCTTAATGATGTTACAGTGCGATTTTATCACAGGAATACACGGTCCATTGTTAAGAGAGACACTTGTGCTATAGTACTAGGTCAACAGTTTAAGCAAGCCAGTTTGTTTTTGTTTTTCATGTTATAATCTTAATGGCTACTTAAAAGAAAGTTACTATTTCAAAAGATAAAGGCCTGTTTTCATTGGTATAATTTTTTTACATAATCCCCTCTTACTGGTGTGCTTGAGGATTATTTAAAATTGCAACACTGAAAACAAGTATATATCGGTTGAAATAAATACTTCCTTACTATGATGCCATTCATTGGAGCCATAAAACTGGACCACCCCTATAAGTGAGATCACCATATATTGATGTATTTTATACATAATATTACTACTAAATAATGAAATTGGATCCATGATGTTATCTGTCTTATAAAAGGATCACCTTGTATTGATGTATTTCATACATAATATTACTACTAAATAATGAAATTGGATCCATGATGTTATCTGTCTTATAAAAGGATCACCATGTATTGATGTATTTCATACATAATATTACTACTAAATAATGAAATTGGATCCATGATGTTATCTGTCTTATAAAAGGATCACCTTGTATTGATGAATTTCATACATAATATTACTACTAAATAATGACATTGAATCCATGATGTTACCTCTCTTATAAAAGGATCACCTTGTATTGAGGTGCCTTATAGTGAGGGAATATTTCATAAGTATAACAAAAAGCACAGACCCTGCTAGTACATAATATGTCAGCAGGTCTGGGTAAACACTGTGCACAATTAGGTATACATTGTACAAAATTAGGTTTACATTGTACACAGTTGGTCCTACACTGTATACAATTAGGTCTACACTGTACACAGTTGGGTCTACACTGTACACAATTAGGTATACACTGTACACAGTTGGGTCTACACTGTATGCAGTCAGGTCTACACTGTAAACAGTTGGGTCTACACTGTAAACAGTTGGATCTACACTGTATGCAGTTGGATCTACACTGTATACAGTTGGATCTACACTGTACACAGTTGTGTCTTCACTGTATACAGTTGGGTCTGTATTGTACACAGTTGGGTGTACACTGCAGTTGGTCTATACTGTACACAGTTATGTCTCCACTGTACACAGTTGGGTCTACACTGTACACAGTTGAGTATACACTGTACACCGTTGGGTCTTCACTGCACACAGCTGTGGTATTCATGAGCAGATATGGTTATAATAAGTGGAAGTTTACCAGTAATTGTGTATGAGTGGAATTCAGAGCTTTCATATCTTTACATTTTTCCATTAGATACTGTTGGTTGTGTTGACCCGGAGATCTGCAAAGCTGTGTGTGGGAGTGAGACTGGCTGTTCCAACATTGCCTACCCCACACTTGTTATTAATTTGATGCCATATGGTAAGTAAACATATTTGTATCTCAGCATTCTAAATGGTTAATTTCTTATTTTAATATTATATAAAACCTGGAAAAATAACATACAATATTTTTAAATTAGTGAAGGGCGGGTGCACTTATTTTTGATATACGCTTATCAAAAGCGATATACATCACAATACAGCTATTTGTAAACTTTCAATATTCATACTTATACATTTTTATTACAATGTTAAATAAGAGGAAGATAACAACAAAAAAAGGCAGAAACAGAATAAGGACCATAGATGAATAGTGACACCAATCACCCAAAAAAGAGAATAGAACAGCCATTTAAAGAGTAAATTTTACATTATATACATGGTTGTTCTTTCATGTGCATATGCCCTTATTTTTTTTTACATAAATGACAGAAAGGTTCTGTGTGCTTATTTTTGTATATTCATAATGATCAATGCTTCAAAATCAACAGTTTTATTGTTCATTGTGTGTGTGTCTGTCTGTCTGTCTGTGTGTGTGTGTCTCTGTGTGTGTGTGTGTGTGTGTGTGTGTGTGTTTTCTACATCAACAGGCATTATACTCTTCAAAGATATTAGCCCATAACTCAAACTTGAGCTCAAACCTCTAATTTTTATCCTTTTACTAATTTTTTTTTCTCTTCAAATTTACCATACATTCAGAAGAATCAAAATTAATACAATTTAAATTTTATAGTAAATCACAATCATTATGTAAAAAAATTTAGACTTTAAATTTGAGTTTCAGGTCCAAAAGAAACTTTGATTCAGAGTTCCTGTTACATATTGTTGATTATCAGACTTCACATATAGAATAACCCAATACACAGAGAGTTGGTCATCACACAGAGGATATACAAAAGTTGCCACATTTATTTAAGGATTTTCCATACAATTTTTTTAAGTTAAGTGAAGTATGAATTGAAACAATGCTGTGTAAACTGTATGAACCACATAGTACATGACTACAGCCATCACTGAAATCTAGGTTACTCTGACCTAAATTAAGGTTAATTGATTTGTGCCTACATTTGCATTGAACTCAGTTTCTCTAGGTTAGAGTTAGCATGTAGATCAGTTTCTCAGACACTATTGCTTGTTGTGTCATGTAAGTTGATATTTAGATGTGTCAGTCCATTGTTCAAAGGAACAAAAAAATCTACAAAGATTGGTACACCATAAAATAGAAAGAATTTACAGTATTCATAACCATCTGCAGTTTTCTATTTTTCCTTTAAAAACCCCACTGACCATCTCTCTAAATCCCAACACAAGCTTAAGCTGATTTTTTTCACCCAGCTTTTCGACAAAGGCGGGAATCAGCTAAAGTTATAACAATTATAATGGAGTAAAATTCATGATTTATATTACGGATGCAACTGAACAGAATATGAAACTTTGGGTTTTGTTTGGTTCACAGTTTCTTACAAGGATTGTATTGTCTATTAAATCACAAGGCAAAGTCTACCTGTTTAGTCCTTTCTGAATAGTCAATTCATTGTGACCTTGCTAGATGTTAAATGTTATCTAGAGAAGAATATGGAATGACAGGGATCAACTTCTCTCTCTTGCTCTTTCTCTCTCTCTCTCTCTCTCTGTCTCTCTCTCCATGGACTTATTTGATTTTTGATTAATCAAACTTTAATCTTTAAATTTTCAGAATTTTTACAAGTCAGATTACATATTGTTTTGTCATTGAATAATGTACACCATACGTCTGAAGTACACTGAACTGCATTTACTAATCACCCTGCCATTGTCAGTGTAAACAAAAATTTCATCTTTTTAGCTGGAAATTTATTTTACCCATAATTCTTTGTAAATGTCTGAAAAGTAGTGCCACTATGCAGGGCTAAATGAAATATTTTTGGATTCATAATGGTTTAAAGCAAAGAAATTAAAAAGGCCTGGCCAGTGAAATTGCTGGGAACTATAAAGATGAAAGAAAACTTAATTATATTTTATTAAATACAAGGCAGCTTGCTTATGTTGCATGCTGAATATTTCTGTTCATAGATGACACAAACTTGGTTACACCTTTCTTGCTTTGCAATAGTTTTTATGCCAATTATTTTGGCTTGTTTTTAAGCGTGGCCTAAAGTTTCAGTTCTGTTCCTGACAAGATAAGACAGGTTCCACAGAACATTAAAATTATTGATTTTGAAGCATTGATCAGTATGAATATGATGTACTTCTATAGACATCAAGTGGCTAAAACAGTAGATAGCTAGGATCTTGGAAATGCACTGATTGGCTGTTGTCTGTATAGTTACACAGGCTTCATATTCTTCGAAACTTTTGAACTTTAAACTCAAGCTCAAGCTCAAGGTCAACCAAACTTTGATGGTACATAACTTTGTATAGAGACAGAATCATAGAATTTTCAGGATTTTCTTTATTCAAGTCCCATTCCTAAATATAGACTCACCTGGCCATAAGGACAAGTTAGCTCATGGTGTGGCCCTGTGTTCATCATGCATCATGCTTCTGTCAACAATTGCTATTTTCAACCTATTCTCAAAAACCACTGGACCAGTTTTGACCAAATGTGGGACAAAGCATCATAGCCTAAAGGAATTTCAAATTTGCACAAATTGTTCTAATCTGCTATCAAAATATAAACATGGCCACTGTTATTTACAATAATAAAAGTCCTTTGATTGACTACTCAAAACCTACTAAACAGAATTTGATCAAATGATAGCATCTTGTCAGGATGACCTTTCAGATTTATACAAATTGTGCTGATCAGCATTCAAATATGGCCACTGTTACTAAAAATAGAAAAGCCACCGTTATTATAAATTGAAAAACCTTTACACGACTTCTTTTCCAAAACCACTAAACATAACTTGACCAAACTTGACAGAAAGAATCCTGGCATGAAGACCTTTCAAGTCTCTACAAATGATGTCAATCCACAATCCGATATGGCTGCTATTACTAAAACTGGAAAAGCATTTAAATGACTTCACAAAACTGCTCAACAGAATTTGACCAAATTTAACAGAAAGCATCCTGGCATAGATGGTTTTAAATTTGTACAACTGATGCTGATCTGCCATGTTTGCCATCAAATATGGCTGCCATTACTAAACATAGAAAAATTTAACATAACTTCTTCAAAACTAGAACTATTGAATAGAATTTGACCTAACTTGACAGAAAGCATTACGGCTTGAATAAAATTTTGACAAAACTTGATAGGAATCATACCGGCATGAAGACCTTTCAGATTTAAACAATTGATGCCGATCCACCATCAAATATGGCCACTGTTAATAAAAATAGAAAAATACTTGCAATTACTTCTCTCCAACTTCTAAATAGAATTTTGACAAAACTTGATAGAAAGTATCCTGGCATGAAGACCTTTCAAATTTGCCTCTCTACCATCAAATATGGTCACTGTTACTAAAAGTAGAAAAACCTTGAATCAAGTTCTTATCAAAAACTGCCTAATGGAATTTGACTAAAGTTTATAGAAAGCATCTTGGCATAGAGGGTCTTCACGTGTATACAGATGATACTGATCTGCCATCAAATGTGGTTTCCATTACTCAAAATAGGAAAACCTTGAATGATTTCTCCAGAACCATTGAATAGAATTTGACCAAACTTGAGGGAAAGCATCCAGTCACAAACTCCTTTCACATCTTTACAAATGATGCAAATACATGTTCAGATATGGCTGCCATTACTAAAAATAGAGAAACCTTTAAATGGCTTCTTCAAAACCACTAAAGAGAATTTGACAAGTCTTTATTGAAAATATCATGGCATGGAGGCCATTCAAATTTGTACAATGGGGCTGCTCCATCATCAAATATGGTCACAACAACTAAAAATAGAAAAACATTTAAACATTTTCTTAAAAACCACTTGACAGAATTTGACCAAATTTAACAGCATTCTAGCATAGAAGCTTTCACATTTGTACAGATAATGCTAATCCACCACTGAAAGCAGAAAAACATGTATACAATTTTTGTCTAAAAATAACTGCTGGACATAATTTGACCAACTTTGCAATGAAGTGTCCTGGCATAGGGGCCTTTCCATATTGGACAAATGATGCTGATGTGCTATCAAATTTGGATGAATATACAAAACTAGAGAACATTGAAACAATTGTTTTCATAAGATATGCAATCGACAGCATTGGAAGAAATTCCAATACAAAGCATCCTACTGACCTATATTTCTTAGCCAACTGCTCTTGCATTTGGCTATTAGGCAGATGTCAGCCAGGTGAGTGATTTCAAGCCTGCTTGGGTCTCTTGTTAAATTTCACTGACCAAGATTAACTCAAAGTATCCTCTGTGATTTTGGAGTTTGGAACTTGAGCTCAAGTTTCTTACTCATGAACTTTTGAGAATACAGACTGAAGTCTGTTTTTTAGTTGAAGAGTTGGAATAATCCTTGCAAAAATAACATTTTCCCTCTCCAGGTGCCAGGGGTTTGATGCTGGCAGTAATGATGGCAGCACTGATGTCATCCCTTACATCTATTTTCAACAGCAGCAGCACGATCTTCGCAATGGACATCTGGACACGGATCCGAAAACAGGCTTCGGAGTTGGAGGTGATGATTATTGGAAGGTAATGTTTAGCAAGTTATTTTGTGTGGATTTTATTATCACTGCATTTGCATTGCATATAAATAAAATGTTCATTAAATGTTTCATACAGTCATATAAATATACATACTGAAGAATAATAACCAATGGACATCAGTGCAAAAATAAACATTGCAAAAATAATCAAAGACTGTAATCACACAATTTTAGCGTTTTGAAAATAACCTACAATACATAACACATAGCTCTGAATAGAGATGATTATTATTATTGTAAGTTCTTGGTTAATGTGAATTTTTGCAGGTTTAAGGATAACTGCTTGTGAAATGTCAGTCTCGCTTTTTGTTAAAAGGATAGTTCTCCATTACTTCATGACAAAAGAATCTAATAACAAAAATAAATGTGGTACCTTTTGTTCCACTAGGCTCTGCAAAATGTGTTCCAAGATATGAATAATTATGCTGAAAAGTAAAGGAAACGATACCCGGACACTTCATATCTCTAAAAAATATTCATTAGGTTTATTTAAAAATCCTTACATTTGTCATGGTTGAAAATCATACATTCCACTCATTTATACAGCAAAAAAGTGCAGGTTACTGAGTGAACTTGTATCCTATTTTACTTAGTATTTAATACATCACATGGTAAATTCTCACATTCTGATTGGCTGACAACAGGATTTATTTTAGGTAAGTGCACATTTCCACTTGGCTATGGTTAATATACCTGACTATGGTCATTATACCTGTTCCAGTAGGCACTACCCCTTGACTTTGGGTACTATACCTGGTTATGGTCTATCCCTGTTCCAATGAGTACTACCCCTTGACTGTGGGTGCTATACCTGGTTATGGTCATTATACCTGTTTCAGTGGGCACTACTCCTTGCTTATGGGTACTATACCTGGTTATGGTCATTATACCTGTTCCAATGAGTACTACCCCTTGACTATGGGTACTATACCTGGTCATGATGATTATGCCTGTTCCAATGGGCACTACCCCTTGACTATAGGTACTACACCTGGTTATGATCATTATGCCTGTTCCAATGGGCGCTACCTCTTGACTCTAGGCACTACACCTGGTTATGATCATTACGCCTGTTTCAGTGGGCACTACTCCTTGCTTATGGGTACTATACCTGGTTATGGTCATTATACCTATTCCAATGGGCGCTACCTCTTGACTCTAGGCACTACACCTGGTTATGATCATTACGCCTGTTTCAGTGGGCACTACTCCTTGCTTATGGGTACTATACCTGGTTATGGTCATTATACCTATTCCAATGGGCACTACCTCTTGATTATAGGTACTACACCTGGTAGTATCATTACGCCTGTTTCAGTGGGCACTACCCCTTGACTAAGGGTACTATACCTGGTCATGGTCATTATGTCTGTTCCAGTGGGCACTATCCGGTACTATACCTGGTTATGGTCATTATGCCTGTTCCAGTGGGCACTATCCCTTGACTGTGGGTACTATACCTGGTTATGGTCATTATGCCTGTTCCAGTGGGCACTACCCCTTGACTATGGGTACTATAACTGGTTATGGTCATTATGACTGTTCAAGTGGGCACTATCCCTTGACTATCGGTACTATACCTGGCTATGGTCATTACACCTGTTCATGTGGGCACTGTTGTCATGTGATGACATCATAATTCACATTATACCTGTTCCAGTGGGCATTACACCTTGACTATGGGTATTATACCTGGTTATGGTCATTATGCCTGTTCCAGTGAGCACTATTGTCATGTGATGACATCATAATTCACATTATGTCATGTGAAATACTAATTAAAATATGTTATTGCCTTCTCCCTTGGGAACTGTCCTCCAGTGGTATTGTCTGGTGGGGTATAGTGCCCTTGCCCTTGGTTCAGGTACTGTTCCAACCAGACAAAACTATGGGAGAAAAGTTCTGTGTTCATTATTTATTTTGTCTTTTGTGTGTTGTTTATGCCTTTGAGAAAGGGGCCGTTAGGATGTTAGGACCTGAAAGTACTTAGGCTAGTTTAACATTAGTTATGCACTGTGTTGTCAGTTTGTTCTAATTGTTCTCTGATAAACATGATATTTATGTGGATCCAGTGCATTTTGAAATTTTGAAGGATTGTTATTTACCATAGAATTGGTTATATATATATATATATATATATAGAGAGAGAGAGAGAGAGAGAGATATGTGGTTTGATTTTCATAGGGAGATTTTTCGTTATAAAATCATGAATGATAAATGACAATCCTTCAAAATGTACTGGATTCACATAACTATCATGTTTATTAGAGAACAAAATTAGATATATAAAACAAACTGTATATATATATATATATATATATATATATATATATATATATATATATATATATATATATTCAGGCTTGATTTCCATTGGGAGATTTTCATTTGATTTAATATGTATTAGATAATTGTACTTTCGTATTTGTTAACAGAATGTAAGACATCACTCTTCCATTGGCATTTTTTTATGAAAATGATAGAACATGTATCATAGGGCCATGCACTTGCCAGACATATTGGTTGGCAGAACCCCTGTTTATAGGGCTGCTTACACTGGTAGACATATTGGTCTGCAGAACCCCTGTTCATAGGGCTCTTCACTGGCCAGACATAGTGATCTGCAGAACCCCTGTTTATAGGGTTGTTTACACTGGCCATACATAGTGATCTGCAGAACCCTGTTTATAGGGTTGTTTACACTGGCCAGACATAGTGATCTGCAGAACTCGTGTTTATAGGGTTGTTTACACTGGTCAGACATAGTGGTCTGCAGAACCCCTGTTTATAGGGTTGTTTACACTGGCCAGACATAGTGATCTGCAGAACCCCTGTTTATAGGGTTGTTTACACTGGTCAGACATAGTGGTCTGCAGAACCCCTGTTTATAGGGCTGTTTACACTGGTCAGACATAGTGGTCTGCAGAACACTGTTTATAGGGTTGTTTACACTGGTCAGGCATAGTGGTCTGCAGAACCCCTGTTTATAGTGTTGTTTACACTGGTCAGACATAGTGGTCTGCAGAACCCCTGTTTATAGGGTTGTTTACACTGGTCAGACATAGTGGTCTGCAGAACCCCTGTTTATAGGGTTGTTTACACTGGTCAGACATAGTGGTCTGCAGAACACTGTTTATAGGGCTGTTTACACTGGTCAGACATAGTGGTCTGCAGAACCCCTGTTTATAGGGCTGTTTACACTGGTCAGACATAGTGGTCTGCAGAACCCCTGTTTATAGGGTTGTTTACACTGGTCAGACATAGTGGTCTGCAGAACCCCTGTTTATAGGGCTGTTTACACTGGTCAGACATAGTGGTCTGAAGAACCCTGTTTATAGGGCTGTTTACACTAGCCAAACATAGTGGTCCACAGAACCCCTGTTATAGATAAAAGAGCTGTTAACTGGCCATACACAGTGGTCTGCAGAATCCCTATTTGTATTTGATAGCGCTGTTAACTGGCCATACATAGTGGTCTGCAGAACCCCTGTTTATAGGGTTGTTTACACTGGTCAGACATAGTAGTCTGCAGAACCCCTGTTTATAGGGTTGTTGACACTGGTAGACATAGTGGTCTGCAGAACCCTGTTTATAGGGTTGTTTACACTGGTCAGACATAGTGGTCCACAGAAGCCCTGTTATAGATAAAGAGCTGTTGACTGGCCATACACAGTGGTCTGCAGAATCCCTATTTGTATTTGATAGCGCTGCTCACTGGCCAGACATAGTGATATGCAGAACCCCTGTTTATAGATCATTGGGTTGTTCACTGGCCAGACACAGTGGTCTGCAGAATCGCTATTTATGGATCATAGAGCTGTTTACTGCCCAGATACAGTGGTCTGCAGAATCCCTGTTTGTATTTTATAGGGCTGTTCACTGGCCAGACATAGTGGTCTGCATAATCCTTGTTTATAGATCATAGTGCTGTTTACTGGCCAGACACAGTGGTCTGCATGATCCCTGTTAGTAGATCATATGGCTGTTGACCAGTCAGACATAGTGGTCTGCAGAATCAATGTTTATAGACCATAGTACTGTTCACTGGACAGACATAATGGTCTGCAGAATTCCTGTTTATAGATCATAGGCCTGTTCATTGGTCAGACATAATGGTCTGCAGAATCATTGTTTATAGACCATAGCACTGTTCACTGGCTAGACATAGTGGTCTGCAGAATTACTGTTCAAAGATTGTTTTTATCCTGATACCTTAGCAGGGGATACTGTGATACCTTTTGTCTGTCTGCACATCCATCTGTCCATCCATCCATGCTGCCAGCTCATCCGTCACTTTTTTACCACATCTCCTAAACCGCTGGGTAGAAATTCAATACATTTTGTTGTTATGTTGCCTTTAGGATAAACATTTGCAAGAGTGTAGTCATATTTTCAAATATTACAAACACAAATCATTTTTTTTCATCAGTAAACTTTGTTTACTTCTGATAAATAGGTAAATGGTATTAGATTCAGTTATATGTACCCATTAATTTCATTAAATTCTGTTTCTCTTCAGAGTGTTTGTTATAATTCTGGTGATTATTAGTGTAATCTGGATTCCAGTTGTACGGATTTCTCAGGGGAGCGAACTCTTCGTGTATATACAGGAAGTATCCAGCTTCATGCAGCCTCCCATCTGCTGTATTTTCGTCCTTGGAATTTTTTGGTCCAGACTGAATGAAATGGTAAACTTTATTTTAGCATATAATGTGTACTTGTATTGGCATTATTATGTCATTTCATAAAAATCATATTCCACACTGTGGCATAATACTTAAAAATACCACATGGCAAGTTTCATAGAAGAATGTCATGTAATGGTAAAATATATTTTATCATATAATGTTAATCTGTCATAAAAAATCATATTCTACACTGTAACATAATACTTAACAATACCACATGGAAAGTTTCATTGTAGAATGTAATGTAATAGTAGAGTTTATTTTATGATAAAATGTTTATTTTTCTTGGCATCATGATGTGATGTTATACAAAATCATATTACACACTGTAAAGGACCTGCTGCCCAATACCAGAACATCTTGGTTGACTTTGTGAAGTAAGGTTAAGGACCTGCTGCCCAATACCAGAACATCTTGGTTGACTTTGTGAAGTAAGGTAAAGGACCTGCTGCCCAGTACCAGAACATCTTGGTTGACTTTGTGAAGTAAGATTAAGGACCTGCTGCCCAATACCACAACATCTTGGTTGACTTTGTGAAGTAAGGTAAAGGACCTGCTGCCCAATACCATAACATCTTGGTTGACTTTGTGTAGTAAGGTAAAGGACCTGCTGCCCAATACCACAACATCTTGGTCAACTTTGTGAAGTAAGGTTAAGGACCTGCTGCCCAATACCACAACATCTTGGTCGGCTTTGTGAAGTAAGGATCAGGACCTGCTGCCCAATACCACAACATCTTGGTCGACTTTGTGAAGTAAGGTTAAGGACCTGCTGCCCAATACCACAACATCTTGGTTGACTTTGTGAAGTAAGGTAAAGGACTTGCTGCTCAGTACCACAGCAGCTTGGTTGACTTTGTCATATAAGACGAAGGACCTTCTAATCTATAACACAACATCTTGGTTGATTTTGTGAAGTAAGGTAAAGGACCTGCTGCCCAATACCACAACATCTTGGTTGACTTTGTGAAGTAAGGTAAAGGACTTGCTGCTCAGTACCACAGCAGCTTGGTTGACTTTGTCATATAAGACCAAGGACCTGCTGATCAATACCACAACATCTTGGTTGACTTTGTCACATAAGGCCAAGGACATACTGCTCCATACCACAACAGCTTAGTTGACTTTGTTTTTCAAAGCAAAGGACCTGCTGCTAAGTACCACAACAGCTTGGCTGACTTTGTCATGTAAGGCAAAGGACATGCTGCTTAATACCACAACAGCTGATTTGACTTTGTCAGTACATGCTGCTAAGTACCACAGGAACTTGGCTGACTTTGTGAAATATGGTAAAGGACCTGCTGATCAATACCACAATATCTTGGTTGACTTTGTCATAAAGCGCAAAGGACCCGCTGCTCAATTCTACAGCAGCTTGGTTGACTTTGTCATGTAATTCAAAGGACCTGATTGACATTGTCATGTAAGGCAAAGGACCTGGTTGACTTTGTCATGTAAGGCAAAGGACCTGATTGACTTTGTCATGTAAGGCAAAGGACCTGATTGACTTTGTCATGTAAGGCAAAGGACCTGATTGACTTTGTCATGTAAGGCAAAGGACCTGATTGACTTTGTCATGTAAGGCAAAGGACCTGATTGACTTTGTCATGTAAGGCAAAGGACCTGATTGACTTTGTCATGTAAGGCAAAGGACCTGATTGACTTTGTCATGTAAGGCAAAGGACCTGATTGACTTTGTCATGTAAGGCAAAGGACCTGATTGACTTTGTCATGTAAGGCAAAGGACCTGATTGACTTTGTCATTTAAGATAAAGGAATGCTGCATAAAAAAGCAGCTTGGTTGACTTTGTCACAGGACCTGATGCTCAATACAACTACAGCTGCATTGACTATAATAAAAACTGGAGCTGAGGAATTTTGGATCCTACCCTGGAAATCATAAATCTCTTGAGTTTGAGATTGAGATTGTGTTTCAACCAATCACAAATGATGTTACATTTGAAAGGTTGTTTATGATTGGCTGATCTTAGAGACTCTAGCTCAAACTCAAGTTTAGAATTTTATGAGCTCCAGTCCCAGATTTCCTATTTAACCACTAGACCATGATACCATTTGACCTGATTGTGAGCAGCTCCAAAATATGGATTGATGATAATGTCCCTCCCAGTCAGTCCTTCTGCCTGAAACCATGGTAAATGTTTGCATTTAGCAGTTTCTGAGAACTTTATATATCAATGCATTATGAAGTGGTTTATATTGCTTAGGTGTACACTGCTCACACAGAACAAGGTTACTGTAACCCATTTTTCTCACTCCAGTGATTTGCATGCATTTTCAGATTTAGCTCAGTCTGTCACAATTTCTAGCAGAGTCATGTGTAGATGTCTTATAAGGGGTGCTACAATTAACTGATAAGACCAGATCACAAAGCATTATTTTCTTTGAATGCTATAGCACTAATGGCAAATCAATTTATGAAGTTATGTGACTCTGCAAACAATAGCGCCAGAAATGGAGCTTTACACAAAGTTTAATGCAAATTACTGCTATATAGAATAAAACATTACAGTGGCATATTTTTGTCAGAATAGTGTAGTAATTGACCTGATACATCTGCATCTCTAGTTACATGGTTTTGCATTTAATAGCATCTGAAAAAACTGAACTAAATACAAATATTAACCAAGATATGGATGCCAGCTGACTCATTGCATATAAGCATGTATTGTGTGGTACGTCATTTGTATCTCTGCAATGCATCCTGTGATGTTCCAGGTGATAAGGTATTGGACTTCTTAATGTGTAAAAAAAAACATTTGACTTTGTATTTTAAGGATTGCCCTCTTTATATACCCACCATAAGGCAGAGCGTATTATGACATGATATTGTCAGACCATCTGTCACCAAACTTTGTGGATGGTTTGCACTTGGGATAAGAAAGAAGCCTTTCAATTTTGGGGTCAAAAGCTCAAAGATCAAGGTCACTGTGACAGAAAGAAGAAAAATGGTATCCACACAATAATTTGAGTTCTCCGCTATCAACTGTTACTAAACTTTGTGGATGGCTTGCTCATGGGAAGAACCCTATTGATTTCAGCATGAAAAGGTCAAAGGTCAAAGTCCTTATGACTGAAACAAGAAAATGGTTCCACACATTAATTCAAGTTCTCCACCATCTACAGTTACCAAACTGTTTTGATGGCTTGCACTTGGGTAAGGAAGATTCCTATCGATTTTGGCATCAAAAGGTCAGAGTTCAAGGTCACCATGACTGAAAAAAAAGGGTTTATGCACAAAAAAATTAGTTTTATCTGATATACCTGGACCAAACTTTGTGGATGGCTGGCACTTTGAGTAAGGAAGATGCCTTTTGATTTTGAGGTCAAAGGTCATGGTCACTGTGACTGAAAGAAGAAAAATGGTTTCCACACAGTAACATTAGTTCTACATCGCAGACCTGGACCAAACTTTTTGAAGAGTGTACACTTTGTGTAAGGAAGAAATCCATTAATTTTTGGGTAAAAAGTTCATCAAGTATGTAGAACAAGGAACGCAATATAGAAGGAACTTAATTAGTGTAGTGATACCTTAATTCCCGTAAGTATAGTTATCCAGCCTCCCCATGATGAAATAATTTCTAATTTGAAAAAACTCAAAAAAGAGAAATCTTTTTTATATGTTTCTCGTGTACATATAGCCATGTGCTTTGCTTCCTGCAAGTAATGCTTCATTACAGCTTTGAAAAACTAGAAGATGGTTTTGCCAGTTACCAATAGATATAACATATTTAATGTAAAAAATCCTTTTAGTTTTCATGGAATGTAAAAGATGATGATTTCTTATTCTTGTCCAGTGTATCAAATACCACCTTATGAGACAAAAGTGTATGAACTACCACCCCTTGAGACAAAAGTATATCAACTACCATCTGATGAGACAAAAGTGTATCAGTTACCACCCTCTGAGACAAAAGTGTATCAGCTACCACCCTCTGAGACAAAAGTGTATCGACTACCACCCTCTGAGACAAAAGTTTATCAACTACCACCCTCTGAAACAAAAGTGTTTTTCTTTCAATTCTATTAAGAAAGTTTTTGATGATGTGCCACAAGAGAAAATCTTGGACTTTCTAAAATAGTGCAGTTATATAAAAAAAATTGTTGACTCTATTTTTAGGATTCAATATCTTTTAGCTTTATATTTTTTTTTTAATTTTTTTTTTTTCTTTTAAATTTTTACACAAGACGTTTTATTCTTTTTATCTTATTGTAAATGTTTATATTTACTCCAAGGAAGGTTTTATTTTCCAAATGATTTTAGCAATTTACACTCATTATGATTTTTACTACCACCACTATGTAGACAGGATTGTGTTGATGTGCCATTAAACCCTTTAAATGCATATTCTTACATTTTAGGGAGCTTTCTATGGCTTGACTGCTGGAATGGTGATGGGAATGGTGAGATTTATCTGGGAGTACTCCTACCAAGTCCCGAGCTGCATGGAGAACAAACCTGACCCACGACCTGCAATCATCAAGAATTTCCATTATCTGTATTATGCTGTGTTCCTATTCATCTTCACTGGTCTTGTGGCTGTAGTCATATCTCTTCTTACCAAACCTATCGAACCAAGATGTGTAAGTTTGACATCAGTTCTGGGACACACTATGCAGGGATTAGTCTCAATGTACTAGTATCAAATAACAATGACTCCCTGATCTTTACATTGAAAGGAACTTAATTATTGACCAGATTTTACAGAAACCGCATGTCATGACAGGTCATAACACTATATAATCAGTAAATCCATGCAGTGAGAATCTGGTATTTCAAAAGACAGGTTTTACTTTATTGACCAGTGTGAATCTTGGGCCAATATTTATATTTTACAGCCCCCAAAACTATGTATCAAATGAAACAAAAGCCCAGCCTTGTTTTATTACTTTTGTATCATGATAAGATACATTACCCGATCACATTAACGTTAGAAATGACTTTCTGCTACCTACTGTAGATGTAAAAACATCTTTCTGTCTATAGCTCATGTAGAGTAAGGGAAGCAACTCTTAAAGATTAGCTCCCCTTATCCCGCAAGGTTGCAACTCATAACCTGGATGTAGTCAGTTTAAAATTTCACTTACAACTGTCAACAGGCTTCGATGAACATCCACTGGTATTTACGCATATTATCAACCATCAATATTTTTGTTTTTTTAGTAGTATAGTAAGTCTGATTGTAGTTACATGTAGTGTATACTTCATTTACGTGTTTTTCTGTGAAGTTAGTGATATTTTTCAAATTTGTTACCGGTTCGTTATTGTCTGTGCGATTTTATTGGTAATGCCATTATCCACCACTGCGTTGTTTGCAGATTATTTCTTTGTTCTTAGGATGCCTCGAGAACATGAGTTCTCCTAATTGAACATTATATATTCAATATTTTATATTTATTATTTGATATTTTGTTCCTGGTTTGTTACTGTTTATGTGATTCAATCGGTAACTCCATTACTTACTGCTGTATTATTCATTATCGACCACTGCATTGTTTGCAGACTATTTCTTTGTTTTTAGGACATATTGGGAATGCAAGTTCGCCTAATTGAACATTGTGTATTAATATTTGATATTTAATATTTGATATTTAAACTTGTACTTGTTAGTTTCTCTTTTCAGTAGTCAACTAAGATGTCTATCAAGTATAAGAATGTCATCATTACAAGGTTGTGTAGGACAACCACAAGTCATGTTTGGCTTGTACTAAGTGTTCATTGACACACACATGTAGTGTGTGTCCCATTTGGACTATGGGTGTCTGGTCCAGCATCCTAAAGAAACAACTTAAGGGTTGAGAGAAAAGGGCCAGGTCGAAAACATCCAACCAAGATATACTTAGTATTCACCCAAACTCAGAATCATTGACCAGCTTTAATATAGATATGGAGATGTCTTCACCTCCAACAGCTAAAATAGTCAAATGCCCCCACCTGCAGAGACCTTGCCATTAGAGTCTAATCAAGACCTGGAATCAAAAAAAATATTAGAATCATACAGAAAGTTCTGTCTACAAGAATGTCCCTGAACAAATTCAATGATTACTCATCCCACTGGGTGTAACTCCATATCCATACCTGTTAATTAATTAGGGAATGAACTTGGGTATGTGCGAGTATTTTACCTTGCCAGCTGCACCGGTCTGCATGAATTTCATTATACAATGTATGACATCCCATTTGCTGACCGACCTGTCCAGCTGTCCAGACATTTGAGATACAGTAGGGGGATTTATCAAGCTGGCATCCAAGACTGGATAAAAATGTCACTTTACTGTACTTTTGGCCATAAAGTCATATGCAGAATATGACACCTGGACCACCCAGTAGGCCATCCAGCCGAACTGACTGCAGCTGCAACACTGATGCCAGAATTGCACTTGGAGCCAACCATCCAGCTGTCTGTGCCAACCCTGAAAACTGTGCCGGACCAGCATCATACAACTGTACCACATTCAGTCTGGGATGCTTCAAGACTGGCTTTTAGCTTTTCTGACTGGGAGATCTCTGGCAAACAGAAAGAGTATAATACCCCAGTTGAGGAGCATTCCAACTCGGAGTTGCCTGAAAATTCGGATTCAACAATCGAATGAACTGAATTTAGTTTCAAAGCCACTATTGAAAAGATTTATTGAATCTTACCTCCAGCAGAATGCCATCTTCCTCCAGTGGTGAATATGGCCTATATAGTCAAGGCTTCGTTAGATGAGGATGATGATGAAGAACATCTGTCCTTCAGAATTTTACCACAATTGTCAAAGAGCACAGAAATTACCTGGCGTCTTTCAGATAAGATCTGCAACCCCAGTAATAGTAATTCATTCTTCACCAATCAACTTCCTGCCACCTTCTCACTGCATTGGTTTAGGTATGATACCAATGCATGCCATACTGAAGTGCCTAGCCTTGACAAAGACTTCATGGCCGTGAACATGTCTGCCCCATTATATTATAAATTGGACAGACAAGTGTTCAATGCCACAACAAAGTTGCTAGGGAACATGGTCTCAACTTCCTCTCTCCTCGATTTGGCTTCCCAGGCTATGTACCATTTTGGCAGAGAAGGCCGGAAATGACCACTCTTTGGATGCTGTCAGCCAGATCACCAAGGTCATCAACAGGGCAGCTAACCACACAATGGCATTCCCTAATAGCCTCCTGCATTTTTGACCTCATAAGAAGGGACACTCTCCTGCAGTCTTCTTCATTAAAGCCACATCATGCAGTAACCCTGTGCTCCTCTCTTTCTTGACACATCCTCGTTAAGAAACATCCCAAAGAAAGGAAGTCAGACAATAGAGAAATTACAGGGGTTGCCCTCAGCCATGGCAAACTTTCGGAGGCCATGTGAGCAGTAGGCAGTCATACCCACATACTTATCGCAGGCAGACTGGGTGGAGGGTGAGAAAACAAGTTTTTTTCCTCCCCTGAGCTTACCACCAAGAGGCACTGACTTGCCACTCCTACTGCCCTCTGGCAATCCTCCAGTGGGTTCCAGACCCTTCTGTTTCGCAATGCTTGGATCAGGTTATTCCCAGACAATGGTTGGTTAATCCAGAGGGGCTTCGGATTTCGTTCACACAAGCCCCTCCATTTTTGATGTTCCCCTTCATGACAGAGACTCTTAGCTATCCCATGAAGGTGGACACATTACAGAAGGAAATACAAACTTTACTGACAAAATGGGCAGCAGAGATAATTCGAAAACCGGACTTTCTGGGTTTCTATTCTAGGCTGTTCCTGGTTACGAAATCCAATGGAAAGTTAAGACCAGTCATAGATTTGAGCAACCTCAACCAATTCATAAAAGTCCCAAAATTCAAGATGGAATCAGCAAGGTTAGTCCATTTGTCCATCCGACACGATGAATACACAATAAGTCTCGACCTGTCCAGTACATATTTCCATATCTCTATTCACATTACATCACACAAATACCATTGTTTTGCTTACTGTCGTGTTGCATATCAGTTCTGTGCACTCCCATTGGACCTTCACCATGACATTGGACTGCATCATAGACCACTTCAGGACGACTTCCTCCACAGCATCTGTGGTGTACCTGGATGACATTCTACAGAAACATTCAGTAAGTTTGGTTTTGGTTCATGACATGAACAACCTTCTTGATGTTATATACAGTTTAGGATGGAGAGTCAATGTGGAGAAGTTGGACCTTATTCCTTCTCAACATTTTGTTCATTTAGGTATGGAGTTTCTAATCCATATCAATCTGGTTCATCTTCATCCCAAACTCATAGACAGTATCATTCAAGCATTGGAGAAGATGACTTCCAAAAGTTCATTATAGCGAGGGAATTTTTTCAACTCCTCAGTCTGTTCATTGCAGCAATGGACCTCTTATACCTTGGCCACTTTTACATAACCCTCTGCAGATTGCTCTCCTCACTCAGCAGTTCCCAATAGCGGGTCCTGTAGATCACCAGATAGCGATCTGATTGAAATCCAACTCTTCCTGTCTCAATGGCATAACAGGGAATGGCTAGTGGTGGAAATACCGTTAGAAGCCCCACAGCCAGAGTTCACAATCTGCTCAGACACCAGTTTGTTGTGTTGGGGGACCTACTTGCTACTGGACATTGTGACGGTCAGCGGCAAGTGGATACAACAAGAGAAGGCTCTTCATGTCAACCTTTTGGGAATGAAAGCTATTCTCATTGCTTCTCACAGCCCGCAAGATTGCATTCAAACAAAGACTGTTTTGATGATGTCAGACAACACTGAACCTTTGCATTATGATATGGGAAAACCTTTGTTAGTATTCCCAATATAAGATAAACATACAAGTTGCACACATCCTGAGCAGGTTCAGTGTCCTGGCCAATTCATTGTCAAGGAGAGGTCAGCTGCTACATATGGAGTGATCTCTCCATGGGCCTGTCTTCCACCAAGTCTTTTGTCTATGGGGTCAACCAGTGGTAGATATGTTTGCAACAAGGTGAAACAACAAACTGCTCACCTTTGTCTCCTCGTTCCCAGACCTGAACACATGGGCTTTCGCTGCCCTTTTAATCAGATGGGAGGGAATCTGGGCGTACACCTTCCTTCCATCAGTTCTGATTCCAAAGATAATTCAGAAAATGAGGGACACAGACTGCAAGATAGTTTTGATTGCCCCTCTCGAATAGGACAAATCCTGGATCAACAATCTGCTCGATCTGGTGACAGACATACCCAAGAAAATCACAGCGACCCTGATGCTGCTCAAACAGTCAAGGTTGCCAGTATTTCATCTGTGTCCAGAGAAACACCTTCATGCATGGCTTTTGTCCGGAAGGCCTTGTATGAAAAGAAGTTCAATGCTTCAGTTGTGGAGAGGCTCTCAACAGCCAGATGGCCCTCCACTCAGAAAGCATATGAGGGGAAATGGCGAGTTTTCAATGAATGATGTCACGCAAATGTCACACCAACTGGCTAACTTCTTTCTCTTTCTCTCTCTTTGAAAAAAAGAAGCTAGCACCTATAACAATCAAGGGATATCATTACATGATTTCCGATACCTTCAGACATCATGGAAGAGAAGACATTGGTCACAACAAGGTCCTTTCCAACTTGTTGACCAATTTTGACATATCCAGACCATGCTTGTTTACCTTGTTCCCATAGTGGAACCTCTCCTGGGTCTTGATGTGGCTCAACTCATCCAAGTTTGAGCCCTTGTCTGCCACCCCATTGAAGCAGCTATCATACAAGATCTGCTTCCTGATAGCCTTAGTTTCTGCCTCCAGGGTGAGTGAACTGCATTCTCTGTCCATGGATTCGAAATACCTACAGTTTCATTCTGGCGGTTTAGTTGTTCTAATGACGCAGCCTCGTTTCATTGCAAAGAACAGGCTGACTTCCACTTGCAACCCAAAAATAAGAATACAACCCTGGTTCTCAATTTACCTCTTGAGAGAGGCAAAGTTGCAGGACCTGGTACGTGCTCTCAGATTCTACCTGAAACACATGGAGAACACCTGGGCCAGATGCCAGAGGTTTTTCCTGTCACTAACGGCAGGAAAGCAAGATATAACACCCCAAGTGCTGGCAGCTTGGTTCAAGGGAGTTATGAAGTCTGCATACTCTGACCTCTCACAGGACCAGGTACGACTTATGAAGATTTCAGCTCATGAAATATGAGCAATTACTATGAGCCTGGCCTTTGATTGCAATGTCTTAATTAAATACATAGTAGAATCATGAGGAAACCAATATGTTGTATTACTGTTGAGCTCGTGTAACCTGTTCAGTGAATCAGAATTCAGAATAATGTTTATGAAACTAATAATGAGTAGATGCCTTTCACATAGCGGTGTCCACTAAGGCAGGTTGCAGTCTACTTAATGTGTACTGGCAAGTGTCCACAAAGGCAGGTTGCAGTCTACTTATGTGTACTTGCAGGTGTCCACTAAGGCAGGTTGCAGTGTACTTAATGTATACTTGCATGTGTCCACAATGGCAGGTTGCAGTGTACTTAATGTATACTTGCAGGTGTCCACAAAGGCAGGTTGCAATGTACTTAATTTCCTTTAAAGTGCTAAAAAAAAGAATCTGTTGATTTTTTTAATTTGAATTGTTATGAATGAATCTTAAGGTGACAGGCTAGGGATGGGTACCTATAATTACAGACTCTTTAGCAACAATGGATAGAACTCTGTCAGAGTAAACAGATTGTTTGATTTTAAAGCTATACTCATCACTCAACTAAGCAACCAACCAATCAAACAATGTACCAACAGTCTATTTGAATACTGACTGTAGGGAATGAGCAAATGTTGATAAAGGGATGGAAGAAGAAGAAAAATGAAGGAGAAATTCATATCTCCCACACAATGATTACATCATTGTATGTGTGATGGTGGAATAATCAGAGGTGGGGATATTTTTCTCGAGTCCACATCAGGGGAAGTGAAACATAGTCCACCATCATCATCATCATCGTCAACAATTTGTTAAGATTCGATTAAAGTTTTTCAGCAGTACATTGATGGTTAGCTTGTCATGCAGGCCTTGTAATTATTGTATATGATTATCATGTGTCTGATAATAATAACTCATAATTCAGTACAGTAATCATTCTTACTTAAATTCTGTATTTTTCAACCCTCAGCTGGAACGCCTAACCTTCTGGACACGTCATAGCACCAAGCCGAGGTTAGACATTGATGAGTGGAATGCAATGGGCATCAAGTCAAAACCAGAGGCGTCCGAGGAAATTCCAGATGGTAAAATAGAGATGCAACCTATAAATGAAGAAACAAAAGCATCAGATGATGTTGTTGAAGAACCTAAAGAAGAGAACAGTTTTCCAGTCAACAAAGTGGAATCAGAATCAAAAGTTGACGATGAGAGAACTCTAATGAAAAGTGAAGAAGAGTCTGAGCTTCCAGCAGTTGTAATTGAACAGGACACCAAAGTTATACTGGGTAATCTTGTTAAAGCATTCTCAAACATAACTTGTGTGTATGTGTGCATGTATCACATCAGCAGAGTCTTGACAGCTGTATGTACTCGCTTATAATCAGAGTCCAACTCCAAACAGCATAGATCCTGATCTGTGGTTGCATAATGTGCTGGCAGATCAGAGTCTGTGTTGTTTGTTCTACTGATTACTCCTAATAGACTGCATAGACCCAGATCAGCTGGCACATTATCTAGATCTTGGTCTTTGCAGTTTGCAGTTGGACTTAATTTATAAGCGAGTACATACGGTATATAGTGCCAAGTAAAAATTATGCAGTAAAAAGGTAAAGGTAAAAAATTTTAAAGTCTATAGAAAGATAAACCATTCAGATAAAGTTAATATATTCTCCTGTAAGATAAAGGATAAAAGGTTAATTTAATCTTAAGCCTCTTAAAAAGATATGTAAAAAAATACAAGGATAAAAAACTTAAAATTGATCAAAACATTTTATTAAAACCGCATTTTTCAACAAAATCCAAGATTTTCTCCATCTCCATCAAATTCATTACTGGGTCATATTAACATTAGGAATTAACATACGCTTCCTCCCTCATCCAGCCATCCAAAAATTAAAAACTGTCTGTCCCATCAATGTACAGTCTAGATTATAAAAATATTATCTATGGGAAGTACCTCTTTCAAGATACAATTATGATTATCTCCCTTTGTGACTTAGGTGGCAATCCAAATACTGGATTACCTTCAGTTTAGGACTCTGCCCAATGCAGGTAACATCATATTGGTATACCTCCTGAAAAACTGTCTGCAGAGTCTGTTTTGTTTTGTTGAATTATGTTTGCTTCAAGCATCGGTAAATTAATTTTTGTTTTGTTTTTCACAAGTAATTTTGCATATATTTTCACCATTGTAGATTTCATCATCAACAATTCTGTCTTTATGATTTTGCTATTTTCATGCTATAATAACATTGATATATAGCAGGCATTATTGAATTTGTTATGTTTTTATAAGTTACATCTTTGTTGTGCTTCAATTTGTGTACAGTTTACACCTTTGTGTGGTTCATTACATGACTAGATTGCTTTTATCTTACCTGGCCATGAGACCAAGTGAACTTATGATATAGTACTTAATCCATCATGCATTGTCTGGCATCTATCTGATGTCTGTCAACAATTGCTATTTTCAACTTCTCAAAATTGCCAAACCAGTTTCAACCAAGTTTGTCACAGAACATCCTGGCATAAAGGCCTTTCAGATTTCTGCCAATGATGGAAACACTTAAGACGATTTTTTCTCCAAAACTTTTGAACAGAATTTGATCAAATTTGACATAAAACATCCTTGCATGAAGACTTTTCAAGTATGTAAAAATGGTGATTATCTGCCATTATAAATGGCCAACATCACCAAACATAGAAAAACTTGTCTGTTGTATATCAACAATTGCTATTTTCAACTTCTCAACAACCAACAAACTAAGTCCAAGCAAACTTGGCACAGAGCATCCTGGTATAAAGACCTTTAAAATTTTTACAAATGATGCCATCTGCAATCAGATATGGCCACAATTACCCAAAATAGACAAATCTTTAAATGATTTCTTCTCCAAAACCACTGAAAAGAATTTGAGTGAACTTGACAGAAAGCATCTTGGCATGAAGACCTTTAAATTTATTACAAATGATGCTGCTCTACAATTAAAACTGGCCACCATTACTAAAAGTAGAAAAATATTTATCCAACTTCTTGTCTGAAACTGCTCAGCAAAATTGGACCAAATTTGACAGAAAGCATTATAGTATTTATGGTGTTCAAATTTATACAAATGATGTCGATTCACTATCAGATATAGCCACCATTACTAAATGTGGAAAATCCTTTAAATGACTTATTCTCAAAAATCACTGAACAGAATTTGTCCAAATTTGGCAGAAAGTGTCCTAGAGTGAATGCCTTTCAGATTTATACAAGTGATGCTAGTCTGCCATCACCCTAAAAGTATACCAACATTCACATGGCTTTATCTGAAACAAATAATGAACAGAATTCGACCAACTTTGACACGAAGTGTCAAGGCAGAGGGGTCTTTCAGTATTGGACTAATGATACTGGTGTGTTCAAATATGGATGAAGATACAAAAAATAGAGAAATCTTGAGAACAGTTGTTTTCATAAGATATGCAATCAAAAGCATTGGAGAAATATCAACAGAAAGCATCCTACTGACCCAGATTTCTTAGTCAACAGCTGTTGCATTTGGCTGTTAGACAGATGTCAACCAAGTGAGAGATCTCAGGCCTTCTTATGCCTCTTGTTCATTGTTGTTGTTGTTACACAATCGTGACTAGATATGCCAAGTGTAAAATGTCAAGGAGGACACGTGTGAGATGTGCCACTGGTGCCGAACATTATTGTGAACAGTAAATGTAATTGATGATAAAAGGAATTTTTTTTGTAAATTATGTTCTCCAAGAATACTTATCCAGTCACATTATGATTAAGCCCTCCCACACATCTCCACAAATGCAAGCATCCTCATGGATGTATTGCTCAAGCTTTAACTGAAAAACATCCAGTATATGGGCAGCCACCTAGTGGTGTCAAAGAGAGGTAATTACTTCCCATATAATTTTTTTTTTGTGTTAGTCTATGTTGTATATAGATGTGGAAGGCACATTTTTTCATCTTTTGAGGAGAGCTGGATTCAGGATAGTTAATCAGGTAAGTATTCTTAGAAAAACTTAATTTATGGTAAAAATTTTCTTTCCAGTGAGCACATCCTCAAAAAACTTCTTAATCAAACTTGTAAAAATAGATTGGGCCAGAGAAGCACATTCCTTTTGGTGGCACATTAACTTCACAACTTGGTGATCCTGGCTTGATATTTGGTTTCAGCATATATACGGATTAGTGAATGACTTTACTGAGTCTGTAATATTTTAAGGTCATGCCACCAGCCTGGTGCTACATCTAAAAATCCATTAATACAACTGCCTGAAAATTGGTTAAAAAGAGTTCCTTTTATACAGATTTCAGTCATTTTATAGTGTATGCCTCCATTTACACAATGTCCTTTTGATTCACCCTTGAGAGGTCAGGATATTCATAATGCATATTATTTACCAGAAGTTGGTATAACCCTATATGGGTGAGCTCCCTTGAATTGTCACGTGCTTCTGCAGTCTGTATCATGATTTGCATAGATCATGTGTCCATTAATAATAATTAAAAGAACTTGTAGGGAAAAAGGAAAACTTTTAATGAAGTTAAACAGAATAATTAGTAGAAAGTACTGAAATAGAATGTGATCAAATTCTGTCTGGAGGGTGAAGCCTGTGTACCCCTTCAAATAAAACCCATTTGAAAACATGGTCACAGTTTTAATGTTATAAGAGCCTTGAGCTTCTGAGAGTGAATTGAATGTATACTTTTTGCATTAAACAGAGGAGAGAATTTTATGAAATTATTAAAGCCCATTATGTGGGAACTCTTTATTGCTGAATTGTTCAGATCATTGGTATTTATAGATTTTTTAATGCAGCATCAAGTACCATCATTGGCGATACCATCTGAAAACAACTTTAAAATACGTTTTTAGAACATGTACAGTTTTGAAATTGAACTGCTTTAGTCAGGTTAATATCTGTATTGAATTATTATAATGATTGAAGATTAATGTAGATTTTAACCCTGTGATATATTACTTGGTTTCAATTTTCAACCTTTGTAAACCCAATGAAAGGGGCTCCTCAGCACCAGACTTCAGTTACATTGAATTCACTATTTGTTTATGGGGTACCAATTTGTATCCCTGTGATATGAATACATGTGATAAGGACATATTATGTCAGTCTGTCTCTCTATAATATGGACATACTATGTCGGTCTGTCTATAATATGGACATACTATGTCAGTCTGTCTCTCTATAATATGGACATACTATGTCAGTCTGTCTATAATATGGACATACTATGTCAGTCTGTCTCTCTATAATATGGACATACCATGTCGGTCTGTCTATAATATGGACATATTATGTCGGTCTGTCTATAATATGGACATACTATGTCGGTCTGTCTATAATATGGACATACTATGTCGGTCTGTCTATAATATGGACATACTATGTCGGTCTGTCTATAATATGGACATACTATGTCGGTCTGTCTCTCTATAATATGGACATACTATGTCGGTCTGTCTATAATATGGACATACTATGTCGGTCTGTCTATAATAAGGACATACTATATCGGTCTGTCTCTTTATAATATGGACATACTATGTCGGTCTGTCTATAATATAGACATACTATGTCGGTCTGTCTCTCTATAATATGGACATACTATGTCGGTCTGTCTCTCTATAATATGGACATATTATGTTGGTCTGTCTATAATATGGATATACTATGTCGGTCTGTCTATAATATGGACATACTATGTCAATCTGTCTCTCTATAATATGGACATACTATGTCGGTCTGTCTCTCTATAATATGGACATATTATGTTGGTCTGTCTATAATATGGACATACTATGTCAGTCTGACTGTCTATAATATGGACATACTGTGTCGGTCTGTTTGTCTATAAACATTTTTGTTTCCAGAGCATAACTCTTAATCCATTCAGGGTATCTCTATGAAACTTTGTATACATATTAGATTAGTAGTCCAGATGTGTATACATACTAGATTAGTAGTCTAGATGTGTATACATATTAGACTACTAGTCCAGATGTGTATACATATTAGACTACTAGTCCAGATGTGTATACATATTAGACTAGTAGTCCAGATGTGTATACATATTAGATTAGTAGTCCAGATGTGTATACATACTAGATTAGTAGTCTAGATGTGTATACATACTAGATTAGTAGTCTAGATGTGTATACATATTAGACTACTAGTCCAGATGTGTATACATATTAGACTAGTAGTCCAGATGTGTATACATACTAGATTAGTAGTCCAGATGTGTATACATACTAGATTAGTAGTCTAGATGTGTATACATACTAGATTAGTAGTCTAGATGTGTATACATATTAGACTACTAGTCGAGATGTGTATACATATTAGACTAGTAGTCCAGATGTGTATACATATTAGACTAGTAGTCCAGATGTGTATACATACTAGATTAGTAGTCTAGATGTGTATACATATTAGACTACTAGTCCAGATGTGTATACATATTAGACTAGTAGTCCAGATGTGTATACATATTAGATTAGTAGTCTAGATGTGTATACATATTAGACTAGTAGTCCAGATGTGTATGCATATTAGATTAGTAGTCCACATGTGTATACATATTAGATTAGTAGTCTAGATGTGTATACATATTAGACTAGTAGTCCAGATGTGGATACATATTAAATTAGTAGTACAGATTAGACTAGTAGTCCAGATGTGGATACATATTAGATTAGTAGTTCAGATGTGTATACATATTAGACTAGTAGTCCAGATGTGTATACATATTAGATTAGTAGTCCAGATGTCTATACATATTAGACTAATAGTCCAGATTAGACTATTAGTCCAGATGTGCCTTTTGCTATTCGTATTTCTTCAGTTTTAATATTGTTAACATTTTCATGTTCTTCCATTCACACTTTCATTTTTGGAGCAAAACTCCAAAACCTTTTGAGATATTTATGCTAAATTTGGTACACGTATTAGACTAATGGTCCAGATGTGCCTTTTCATATCACAATTCTTTTGTTTCAATATTTTTAATGTTTTTGTCTGTTTGTCAAACCATCCATCCATCATCCACACTCTAATTTCCAGGGCAAAACTCCAAAACCATTTATGATATCTTTGTGGAAATTGACAGACATATTAGACTTATGATTTAGATGTAGCATTTGGTATTCACAATTATTCTATTTCAATACTTTTAATATTTTCATTCGTTTGTTTATCCATTCACCCATAATCCACACTTTAGTTTCTGGGGAAAGACTCCAAAACTATTTAAGATATTTCTATGAAATTTGGTACTTATTTCAAAGTAATATACAATTTGGTACACATTTCAAAGTAATATATAAATTGGTACACATTTCAAAGTAATATACAATTTGGTACACATTTCAAAGTAATGTATAAATTGATACATATTTCAAAGTAATGTTCAGATTGGTACACATTTCAAAGCAATGTTCAAATTGGTACACATTTCAAAGTAATATTCAAATTGGTACGCATTTCAAAGTAATATACAATTTGGTACACATTTCAAAGTAATATACAATTTGGTACACATTTCAAAGTAATATACAATTTGGTACACATTTCAAAGTAATTAATAATTTGGTACACATTTCAAAGTAATATACAATTTACTACACATTACAGAGTAATATATAAATTGGTACACATTTCAAAGTAATATATAAATTTTGAGTACTGGATCATAGAGTACTTTCAGTAAGAGTCTTTACATAAGCGTTCAGCCAGGGGAGATATGTCATCTTTGGATGACCCTTTGATTTTGTTTTTTCCACAAAACAGTTACTTAAATACCCATGAATAATGATTCTTCTGTGGGAATAATAGGACCCCCTTCCCCAATCCACAAAGTTAAGTACAAACCAAAATGTCATCTTTCCCAAAACCATAAAAATTGAAAACTTTGAGAATAAATGAATTCACCGAGTATTATAATGTGTAAAACATTAAACTTATTTCAACTTTAATATTATAAGGATTATCCTTAATGAGGACTTTAATATTATCAAGATTATCCCTAATGAGGACTTTAATATTATCAGGATTACCCCAAAAGAATACTTTAATATTATCAGGGTTATCTTTATGAGGACTTTAATATTATCAGGATTACCCTAATGAGGAATTTAATATTATCAGGATTATCCCTAATGAGGACTTTAATATTATCAGGATTATCTTTATGAAGACTTAAATATTGTCAGGATTACCCCTAATGAGGACTTTAATTTTATCAGTGTTATCCCTAATGAGAACTTTAATATTATCCGGATTATCTCAAATGAGGACTTTAATATTATCAGGATTATCTCAAATGAGGACTTTAATATTATCAGGATTATCTCAGATGAGGACTTTAATATTATCAGGATTATACCTTATGAGAACTTTAATATTATCAGGATTATCTCAAATGAGGACTTTATTATTATCAGGATTATCTCTAATGAGGACTTTAATATTATCAGGATTTCCTCTGATGAGGACTTTAATATTATCAGGATTACCTCTAATGAGGACTTTAATATTATCTGGATTTCCTCTAATGAGGACTTTAGTATTATCAGGATTACCTCTAATGAGGACTTTAATATTATCAGGATTACCCCTAATGAGGACTAATCATCTTCTACCAACTGGGATTGTTTAGTCATTTATATGTAATATCTGTATCTTGTGTGTCTGCAACATAAATCCCTTATAATAACTTGCCATGTAATAAATCTTGTGTAACTTCATAGAACTATATCAGAGAGAGTAGTTGATGCCAGAGGTAGCGGGTTCAAATCCTGCAATGGTCAGTCTGTGTTAGCTGCTGTGGTGTGTCTCTGGGTAAGGTACTTTACTCCCATTGCTTCGCCACTATATAACCCTTCATATGTTGATGTACATTTAAACACCAAACAAGCAAACAAACAAACAATCAGAAAAGAGGACATCAGGATAGCAGTACTTAATGTGGAATTATTCAATAGATCTTTTGTGCACCAGGGTATGAGACATTACATGAATCTTACTGTCTTTTTTTAATAATTTATTAGGTATAGCCGATGTTTTGAATGTGTTAGAGATTACAGTAATTTCTTCTTTGATCTAAAATTGTGACGTTGGGTATATTTATCTCTTTTCAGGCAAGAAGCCAATCTTCCGTCGTGTTTTCAATTGGGTATGTGGAATTGAGGATTACAATAAATATGAACTCTCAAGCCACAAGGTACAAGTTCAGGACATGTTGTCAATTGATGAGGATCCAAAATGGCGGATAGTCAGTAATGTTCTGTCTGTATTAGTGATGGTCATTGCCATGGCATTTTTTGGATACTTTGCCTGAGATCTTTTTTCATATGACTCTCAAATGGTAGAAAATAGATTGGTATTTTTTTCAGATAGAGAACTCAGAAATATCAATGGAAATACCTGCAAACAGAAATAGAAATGGATGGATTTCTTTCAGCTGATTTCATCACCATGATGATCAAGGTCCAGCCATACATTCGCTTAAGTGGAAAAAAAAAGAAAAATTACAATTTTATGCCCAGCTTGTTTTAACTGCCAAATCTACTTACATAAGTTTATATATTTTATGCTTCCATATGACAGGTGGTGTCTTTGATTCATGACTGGACTATATCAGTTTTCAATAAGAAGAGTTTTCATGTCAAAGTTAGTATAGTGGAACAGCATAACTAGAACACTTTTGTTTCTGGCCCTTTGTTCAGATTTACAATTACTTTGAAACAATGAAGTTGATGAATGATTTTAAAACTAGTGGAGAAAATACGTTATTGGATAAAAGGACATTTTGTTTGTAAATTATGTTCTCCAAGAATGCTTATCCAATCACACTATGATTAAGGCATCCCACACATCTCCACAAAAACAAGCATCCTCATTGATGTATTGCTCAAACTTGAACTGAAGAACATCCAGTACATGGGTATCCCCAAAAATGTTGGATAATTAATGTTGGATATCGAAATATTTGAATTAATAGCATTTGTATTGGAAAGACCTAATATCTCTCTTATCCCAGGAGGAGGAGAGATTTTTAAAATGTTATCTAAAGCCTGTTTAAGCAGGGTTGACATGATATAGCCCTTTCTGATTTAGTATGATAACTACAAACATTGACAAACAGGGAGTCGAAAAAAATTTGCGCAAGTAAATGTATTTTAATTTCAGTTAGAAGTTTCATTTGTAGCAGACAACAGTAAACACGACAAGACAGCACCATCGTTACAGGTAAGGAATAAAATGGCTGATTTGTTCAGAAATATCTACAGTTGCCATCATTTGCTACAGACCATACCACTGACGAAAATTCAAATTCATTTACTTGCTTAAAATAATTTCAGTCTTGTGTTGTCAAGGTTTTGTAGTTATCATTTTTAAATTGATGATGAATTTTTTAACAAGCTTGAAGGATGGGTCAACTTGACCCTTTTGAAACAGAATTGAAATCATTGTGGCTGGTCTACATGCAGAAGTTGGCTTGCATGGATTTTTGTTTGCACAGTTTATCACTGGCAACAAAAAAGGAGTCTAGAATCACTGTTGCTGGCAACAGTATATATTTTGTGAGGAATTTTTGGTGTAGTACTTTTGTGGAATCGCCCCAAAATTTTTAAAGTTGTGTTTGCAAGAAGGAAACATTATTTTAGATGTATTTTGCATTTGTGTAATTATTCATCTGTCCACCTAGGTATCAGTGGCAAAGCTGCCCCAATATACAATATTTTGCATTCATGTAATTATTCATCTGTCTGCCTAGGTATCAATGGCAAAGCTGCCCCAATATACAGTATTTTGCATTCATGTAATTATTCATCTGTCTGCCTAGGTATAAATTGCAAAGCTGCCCCAATATACCACATTAAGTGTAATACTGCACTGTGCACTATGTTAGCCTATCAAATTAAGCACACACCAACAACTCCCTTTGTGTTGGGAAATCTCCACTCTGGATGTTCATTCTCTTTCCTAATATGGTGATACCCAATAAAACAAATGTTAGGGTTGTTTTTGAGACTGTTTTAACCCACAAAGTTAATTGGTGTCAACACACCTGGCATGCATTGTGGTAGGTTCTGAAAAAATCACAGAGTTTTGGCGGATTTAGCTGTTGCTTCCCTGCCATGATGTATTTTAGAATCAAGACACTTGCTTTTAGAAGTGGCTTTTTTTAATGAAATTTCTGACTAAAAACATGAGCATGTGATTATTAAGGCATGTGTAGGTAATTACTCTGAATATGGTAATGTGTCAGAAAATATATGTATGCACAATAATTTCCTTATAAAGATACTCCAGTATTTTTTCATCAGGATATAGATAAATTACTAAAACTTTTTAAACTCATCTGATATCGCAAATATAATTGTTATCATAATTGCGAAGTTTTATTCCAAATCTTATTTTTTCCATTTTCTAAGTCAGATATGAACTACCATTTTGGCACATGCTGATTTTTAGCATGCCTGGCCATAAGGAATGGAATGGTCCTGTGTTGTTTTTAGCTCACCTGGCCCATAAGGAATGGAATGGCCTTATGTTTTTGTATCTTCTTGACTTCAATCTTGAAATAAGTATTACAACATAGACTTAAGTTTTATAATCATTCTCTACTTGTGCATTTTTTTTTCACAGATACTGTTTCAACTGTTCTCTTAATCTACATTTGTGTTTGTTTGTTATTTATCTTTTTTATAACATATTCTCATGTAAAGCTGAAGTTTGGTAAGTAAATGAGGGTCCAAGAGAACCCTGTTTATGCAATATGTTTTGTATTTTAAGTCTTCCAGTATTTCATATTCCAGAGAATTTACAGAATATCTGAATATCTGAAAGTGGTTGTTCATATTAAACATAAAATATTTACTCTGTTTCACCAATATTTGTGCAATATTTCTTGTTTTTGGTGGCATTGCTATATATTAGTTCATTGTATGTGCAGTAATTTTGATTTCAATCCCACATATTTCTTCAAAGATAAAACAGGTAATAACTCAATGTGCAGTGGGTTGTTTGCAAGGCATTACTGTGTAAAGGTAATTACTCAATGTCCAGTTGGTTGTTTGCAAATCATTACTGTGTAAAGGTAATTATTCAATGTCCAGTGGGTTGTTTGCAAGGCATTACTGTGTGAAGGTAATTACTCAATGTCCAGTGGGCTGTTTGCAAGGCGTTACTGTGTAAAGGTAATTACTCAATGTCCAGTGGGCTGTTTGCAAGGCATTACTGTGTAAAGGTAATTACTCAATATCCAGTGGGTTGTTTGCAAGGCATTACTGTGTAAAGGGCATACTGTACAATGAAACTTATCTAAGCTGGCCCTACAACAGCATCCTCATTTGCATAATGGCCAAAATGCCATGGTGGCCTAGTGGTTAGGGTGTTGGACTCTTGTCTACAAGGGAGTAGGTTCAAATCTCCTACCATTAGATTAGCCCTGATTAGATACTGTAGTGTGTCCTTAGGCAAGGTACTCTACTCTACATGCCTTGGCACAATATAACCTTCAGAGTGTTGTTTTGCTGTAGAATAACAAAACCAAATCAAAGTGCATAATGGCCAAATATTTTGGTCATAATAAGGTTACTGTTCTAATACTAATGGAACCTCCATAAACTGATAATCTCTATAAACCAAGTAAAAATTGTAGTCCTGACTGTGTCTTGCTTAGGGTGATGTCACTGTACTGGTAATTATTCTCAGTTTTCTTTTAGTATATAACAGTGTCTTATAAGAAAATTACAAGACCAACATATCAAAATTATTAGATAAACTTCCAGACATTTTCAGTGCATGCAGTATCATTATTCAGGGGGTAGTTGTTCCTTGAAAGATTTGCAGGCACTCCTAAAAAATGTACAGAGGGTGAGAAGGAGGGAGCCATTGCTGTTGATATAGGTTTTTCCTTCACAGCTATGCAGGCACTAACCATTGTTGTCTTTAGGCAGTTACAACCATTTGTTTCACAAAATACAGTGATTTGTCTTAAATCCACTGTTTACAGAGGCCACAATGGCTAGAATTCAGATATTTCCAGTAGCATATTACATTATTTAAACTTACTTAGAAGGTTTCAGTTAAGCATCATTTGTAATCACAAACTGCAATACCTTTATTCAGGTGAAAGAAATTAGACTACCTGTTTCTGTTTACTTCATTTGCAGTTATTCTAAAAAAAAATTTGGAAAGCACTGATTCATCTAGTTGATCTACATCTTGTCATTTTGTTGGGGCAAGATAGTTTGCATGGAGCTGCTTTTAGAGCTGGGCAACACTTGTTGAAAATCAGGCCTTGTCCAGGAGCAAAGGAAAAGTTTCAACTTTTCTGAAAAATTAATATTGTGTCACTTTAACAGGCTTGTGTTACTTTAACAGGCTCGTGTCACTTTAACAGGCTCATGTCACTTTAACAGGCTTGTGTTACTTTAACAGGCTCGTGTCACTTGAACAGGCTCATGTCACTTTGACAGGCTCATGTAACTTTAACAAGGCTTGTGTCACTTGAACAGGCTCATGTCACTTTAACAGGCTTGTGTCACTTTAACAGGCTAATGTCACTTTAACAGGCTTGTGTCACTTTAACAGGCTCATGTAACTTTAACAGGCTTGTGTCACTTAAACAGGCTTATGTCACTTTAACAGGCTCATGTCACTTTAACAGGTTTGTGTCACTTTAACAGGCTCATGTCACTTTAACAGGCTTGTGTCACTTTAACAGGCTCATGTCACTTTAACAGGCTCGTGTCACTTTAACAGGCTCATGTCACTTTAACATGCTTGTGTCACTTTAACAGGCTCATGTCACTTTAACAGGCTTGTGTCACTTTAACAGGCTTGTGACACTTTAACAGGTTTGTGTCACTTTAACAGGCTTGTATATAGAATATAAAGTAAAATATTCAGATTGTTGTGCTGTCTTATGTAAATCTCTATTTTATGAAGTAAAATGTTTTAAAATTTTTCTAGCTCTTCTTTTCAAGGGTTTTGTGATGTAATTCTGAGGTGACATTCAAAATGTTGGATTATCCCAAATGTTGACCCATCATTTAAATCTCAACTTAATTGACGATCTCATCAGAAACTCTTACTCTTAAACAGGGGCAGATCTGGGATAATTTCTTCAAAGTTTTGATCATTAAAAGGGGGGATTCATTTACCTTAAAATGGCCATTTTTTCATGTTTTTTTTTTTTTTAGTGAATAATGTACTATTTTGACTGGAAAGGGAGGTGGGGTATATGTGACTCAGCTCTCACCACACTCATTTAACCCCTCTAAATCTGCCACAGCCTAAGTTCCCTCCCTTTGGCAAAGATGGCTTCTATGCATTTTTATTGTGGGATTAGGAAGTTGTTATGATTTACTATGCTTAAAAAAGAAAACCAAATTTGTATTAAAAAAATGGCAATTCCTCACAAAATGCAAACTTTGCAGTTACAAATTCCCAACTAATACTTCAAATGGACCCTAAAAGTTTCATTGAAATAAAGTACGTCCTAAAAGCTATTGCCTCATTGTGACAAACTATTCTGTAAGCTTAATACTATTATATGTGGCAATTGTATGGTTAAAGTAGTTTGGTACTCAGAACAAATTAAAATTGGTTTGCTTTGTCGATCTTTTATTTTATTCTGTTTTACATTTGAAGTTTTACAAAGTAAGATTAAGTTGTTTATGGAAAGACAGAGTTTTTCTTTCAATTTATATGTGCAAGTGGTATTGCTATATATAAAAAATTCCTGAGTGATTATGAAGACATTTAATAAATTTAATTATCTCATTACAAATGGATGGAATTGTATATTGTTTATAAACCTTTTATTGGTTTTTCTAGAGATGTAACCATCATATTGTGTTAGTGTTATGTGCTTGTTTTTTTTTTAATGTTATACAAATTTAATTCTGCTGTTTATTTGTTATTGCATGTGAAGCTGTCTTACTGTGTATACTCCCATATAAGTTGGATTCAACTGCAAACTGTATGGACCCAGATCTGCCGTCACATAATGCGCCAGCAGATCTGGCCCTATGCAGTATGTTAAAAGTAATCAGAAGAACAAACAACAGAGACCCTGATTTGCTGGTGCATTATGCGATGTCAAATCATGGTCTATTTTGTTTGCATTTGGACCTGACCTATACACAAGTATATACAGTATGTTGGTTATGATAAGATCTGCAAAATGATGCACTTGATATTCATATGGCATTAGAGACAACCTTTTGATATCAGTTGATTGACAACCATATTTTGTTGTACAGAGAATCTCATAATTAAAATCAGGTTGCTGTGACATGTTTTTCATGCTGATGTGATTTCTATGGTATTAACAACACTGCAAATTGTACAAAGTGCATGGGTGTGAAATATTTTGAAATTTAATGAAGAAACCAATTTGGCAAAATTAGCATTGTATTCTTTATATATACATGAAGTTTTGGAAATTTCAGTTTAATACATTTGAGAGGATATTGCCATGATAGTCTTCTGTGTTACATGATTTCATGAGAGTTTTCAGGGTCTGACAAATTTAACAATTGTGATATTAACCCACCCAGGAAAAGAAGCTGGTATTCAGTAACCTGGAGAAGGCAATTAAGTATAATAAAACCGTTAGTTTTCCATGTTTTGAGTCTTTCAGTGTTATTATCCTGTAATTTTTCTATTTTCTATTTGACATTTTGAAAAGAATGTAGAAAAAGTCCTGTCTAGTAGTAGCATACAGTGCTACCCAAATAGAAAAAATTCCGGCTTACTCAGCATTCTGGTAGCCCAGACTCAGCATTCTGGTATCCCAGACCCAGCATTCTGGTAGCCACTGGGCTTCAGGTGTAAGATTTGTCAGACCCATGTATTTGCAGCTTTATATTTTCAGAATATTAAGTTTGTGAATTGTTTTTTTCTAAGTCATTATGTAAATATTGGATATTGCCTGTATTGTGTAGTGTACAAACTTTGCTAGTGCTGCTGATTAGATTGTCCACAAAGAGCACTGTACCTTTGTTTCCAATTGTAAATTATATTTACTTGCAATTTTTTTATTGTAGATCAAATACATTGGAGTGGGAGATGAAATTATTTGTTTTAAGAAAAGAATATTTCAATACACTTTTAAATGCCTCTGTGTAGTTCACTGTATTTTTTGACAGTGTACACTTTTGTGGGAATGCTACCATTGCCTTGCCAAAAATGTTTGTATTCCATATTCTGTAAATTTTGAATACCCTCTAATTTTATGTTAGATATCCATGTACATTGTAATTATTTCTGTGCTTCAATCTTTTTATAAAGAAAAAAAAATTCTTATTAAAACTTTGCACATTTTTGTACTTGATAATGAAATGAAAATTATAATTAATATTTTTGGCAAATAATAATTTATACATTTAAAAAAAAATTAGTTACCAGTGAAAGTGTATGAAAAATTACATATAATACAGTACCATATATACTTGCTTATAAGTTGAGTCCAACAGCAAACTGCATAGACCCAGATCTACTGTTGTATAATGTGCAAGCAGATCTGGGTCTATGCAGTTTGTTGGGAGTAATTAGTAGAACAAACAACATAGACCCTGATCTGACAGGGCATTATGCAATGGCAGATCAGGGTCTGTGTTGTTTGCATTTGGACTTATAAGTAAGTATATACAGTACTTAAAGGAATGTAAAGTGCAAAGTAAAATTAGTTATAGTATATCAACAACAAATTTCAATCTTTTTCTTTTTTACAGTAATCATATAAAACTAGTTTTGGCAATTACTATGTGAATTAAAAAATGTGTACATCATATTGCAGGAATTTTTAGTGGTGGAGAAACAATTCAGTGGTCTCAGAGTGAAATCCCAGAAATAAATCCCATAAATATTAACCACCATAAATATTATAACCTTTTTAGATCGGTAATTGCTAAAATACAGGATGTCAGTAAGTTAAATTCCCTAATTTTGGAACAAACGTGCCAAATTTTACATCCACAAAAAACACCTGCTGTATGCTTTTAGGAAAATAATAACAAAATACTAATACCCTAACAGTCCATTCTCAGTAGATGCACATAGGTTTCCTGTAAAAAAAAAGTGGTCTTTTTATTATGTGGAAGTTTTTGTGAAAAATGTTTAAAATAAGTTAATGCATACAATTTTTGAAAAGTCAACTTATATCATGTTTTTAGTGTTTGATGTTAGTAATTGTTATGGGTACATGATTGTATATTTGCATAAGATGTACCAGTGGTATTAATATTTTTGTATGTAGCTTAACTTGGGGTGTAACAATTTTAAGTAAGATTTTAATTATCTTTGTAAATTAGTTTATTATATTGAACATTTTACTTTGATTATATTTACAAGAAAATTTTCATGAAAGGATGGTTTTTTAGCTATTTTTGTATCCAGTATAAATTGTTGTTTTTTATACTATTTTTTGAATATACTGAATTAATTAAGTTCATTACAGATATAAATTAAAAGTGGTGGAAGCATCATAATTCCTAAGTAAATGCAGATTTTAAAAAATCCTTTCAAATTTGCACAGGGTCTCACTAACACTACGAATATATATTAAAGTATACAGACCTTAGTATAGTACCGTATTTTGATATGTATAACGCACAATTTTTACACTTATTTTCAGGAGGAGATGTGAGTTTTATGGTAAAACAAAAAAAAAGTTTTTTTTCTTGGTTGATCTGTGATGAGAGGATCATGGCACTAAAGCTTCCTACACACGTCACACGTGAAATACTGAATTTGTTGCATTGTAACTACAGTCTTACTAGCCTTATTTAAGAAATAACTAATGCTTACAAACCTCAGTGGTCATGTTCTTTGATAACTTATACTAATAAACTAATTTTATTTCACATTGTTGTGTAATTTTTGTTCTATCACACAACCGGAAATACACACTAGCAGAGATGCTTCCAGGGCACGCGATTGCGCGAATCGCGCAACATTGGTATGAATTTGCGCATTTGGAAAGCAGTGATGCGCGAGAACTCCCGCAACTTGCTTCAAAGTCGCGCATATAAAAATTGTACTATGCACAGCAGTATACAAACGTTATTTGTAACTGTTAACTGTTAAGATAAATTGAATAAATAAGAGTTGACAAATAAATTCAAAAGTAAGGATATTTTTTTTTCACAATACCTCTTTCCATTCCAAGTCTGCAGATGTACGGTAAGACAAAAGGATACTTAAAATCCCGGTAAATATTTATAACCGAAACACGTGTGTCCTATGTGGGGGTTCTGCAATTGATGCCCTTTCCTCTCAATTGCGCATGCGCTAACTTTGGTGCATTTCCGGAATGTGTAATTAAGCATGGCAGGACATAAGACAACAGATTTTTTTCAACGTCAAGTTAGTGGTGGCAGGAATGTGGAAAGTGAACTTCAAGTCAGTGGTGGCGGGAATGTGAAAAGTGAAAGGGAGAATGAAGAAAGTAGTGGAGTTTCTCACGAAACGGAGGGTGATAGTTCAAAAACAATGTCAGGTGCCGAGTTAGATGTACCGCCAAAAAAGAAACCGAAATATGAAGCAAAGTTTCAGAATTCTTGGTTGTCAGAGTACAAATGGTTACAACACAGCACCAAGAAAAGAGGTATGTTCTGTGATATTTGCAAAAGTTGTGGGAAAAGTAACCCTTTTACATTGGAAATGGGCTGCTTCAATTTTAGGACTTTGACTCTTAAACGACATGCAGTCACATGATTATATCCAGGCAATAAAGACTAATGCACTCAAATCGGACTTTCAAATCTTGTTTTGGAGCAGAGATATCCAAGAGACAATACCTTTCATCTGTGGAAAATTGTACACAACAATCATAAAGAACAGTTTCCCAACTTGTGCAAACTGGCTAAGCTAGCTATTCATATGCCCCTTCAGATAGCAGACTGTGAAAGGGGGTTCTCAGCACAGAACAATATTTACACACAGCTTAGAAACAGATTAAGCCCAGAAATAATCAATACATTAATGCTTATACAACTAGAGGGGAAATTTTTCAAAGATTTTGATTTTGAATGAGCTTTAACAGAGTGGAGCAGGAAGAAAGAGAGATGGATATATTAAGTGTTAGGTAAATATTGAACTATGTACTTTTCCTGCCCTCCTTTTTCTTTCTACTCACCCCATATTTTGTGGACAAGGGGGGAGCTCCCCCCTTAAGATGAAATCCTAGTAGCATCCCTGCACTGAGACTGGTAACTTGTTCATCTACTCTGTCGTGAATACTTTCAGGTTATGCAAAATACCGCATTATGGTAACATTGATACATACTGTGAAACTAACGATTAAGTTATTGTATCAAGTTTGCAATTGATTTACTTTTCTGTGCAAAATAAACTTGGTTCTTTGTTAAGTTTCTCATCATAAATCAGTATTTGATGCTTCTTTGTGACTATACAGTGATCAGTACTACGTTTGCTCTGCTTGACTTGTAAAGGTAATCAGCACCGGCTAAAGTTTTGTTATGCTAAGCATTAGTCCAATGCATTGCCTCAGTAAATTTGCAATTTATTTACTTGGTTATAAACTTGGTTCTTTGTTTTATTTTTCTCCTCATAAATCACAGTATTTAATACTTCTTTGTAACAATACAGTGGTCAATACCTCATAGACTCAGCATGGTGTTACAAGGTAATCTGCACTGGCAAAAGCTTTGATGTGCTAAGCATATGAACAATGTATTGCCTAGGTAAATTTTTAATTGATTTACTTTTCTTTTGAAAATAAACTTGGTTCTTTGTTTTATTTATCCTCTTAAATCACAGTATTTAATACTTCTTTGTAACCATACAGTGATCAGTACCTCATTGATTCAGTGTGGTGTTTTGAAAGGTAATCTGTGCCAGCTAAAGGTTTGATGTGCCCAACATAGTTACAGGGCATTGTCTGGGTACATTTTTTTAACTTTGATACTGAGATATATTTCAGAGGTGTCATTCTAGTCCAAATAAGTATAATACTAGACCTGAACTTACATTTGATCTTGAATCTAAACAAATCTAGCTAGACAAAGTATCAGTGTGGGCTGTGTAAGAAACTCGTACACAGAGAGAGACAAGCTAACCATCATAGCCAGATACAAGTATTAAGCACTGACAGAAAAGAACAGAGAAACAGGCAAGCACTGTTTTATATTAAACCAATCAACTACCCTGTAAAAAATGACCAGTGCACTATCCAAAATGGAAGAATGTTATTTCATGATGAAAACTGCAAAATCATTGAGATTTTGAACTGTAGGATACCACATGTGTGTTATACATCAGAACTAAGTTTTTTACCTCATGCTAGATTGAAAATATGGGTGCACATTATACATTAGTGTGTGTTATACACACCAAAATATGGTATTTGGAAATTGATTTCTTTATAAATTCAAATGTTATGCATATTTGGTTAAAAAAAAAAAATTCTTGCACATAAACCTAATGCAGTTTGCCAGGATGGACCAAGCAAGTGAATAATATTTACTTTTATCACAAAAAAGGTGATACAGTAAAACCTGTCTTGAGCGACCTCTGCTATGAGCGACCACCTGTCATTTACGACCACAATCATAATGCACGGATTGATTTTATTATATAAACGCACTGTCATGAGTGACCACATGCAGAACGCAACCAGCGACCATGATTTCTTGGCACAATATGCATTTTAACACTGCTATGAATGACGGCATCGGAAAAACAGAGATAAACACAAGTGAACTTTATTTAATCCTTTGTAACCGCAACCACTTCAAAAGTAAAGACTGCAGGCTGGCTACCGCTTTTGTAAATTTTACAGTTCATCCGTGTAGTATATATAATATGTTACAGACTGTAAAACAGACTAGAGTATCACGAGATCTGAGACAAACACCACTGACCTTAATTTAATCTTTTGTAGCAACGACCGTTTAAAAAGTAAAGATTGTTCGGAACAAAAACAAACAGACAAAAAAAAAATTAGGCTGGCTACGGGTTCCGTAAATTTTACAGGTCATGCATGTAGTATTTTTATGTTATAGATTGTACACCAGACTAGAGTACATGCAGATTGTTCATTCGGAAATACCTCGGCTGTTTCTGAGAGACTAAATTACGATCCGTAGGATTGACCATGAAGTTGCGAATGGTTGATTGTTCTAAAATAACACTGCTATGAACAACCCTATCACGAGAACTGAGACAAACACCACTGACCTTTATTTAATCCTTTGTAGCAACGACCGATTAAAAAGTAAAGATTGTTCAGAACAACAACAACAACAAAAAATTAGGCTGGCTACCGATTCCTTAAATTGTACAGGTCATTCATGTAGTGTCCTTTGTTACACACTGTAAACCAACTAAAGTACATCATGTCACTAACTGCCATGGTAGTGCCAAAGTCAATGTAGCGGTCACATACATTGTTTGTCTTTGGAGTTAATCTGTAATGCCTCATGTGAATGATGTCCTTGTCTTTGTTTTTAATACCAGTAGGGGAGAATCATTTTCTGGATTCGATTGTCATTGTTAAAGAGTTGTAGGGGTTTTTTTTTTTTTTTTAATGTTACAGTGATTACAACCCTCACACCAAGCCGTCATCTGTTCACCTTAATGCCGATGGTTACACCTTTTGTTTATAAAGTTAATCCCTTTATGTCGTCGGTGAATTAAGCCTTTGACTTTTGTCTCTAAATAAATGTATTCTGTTTCTGGATGAGTTAATTATGTCTTCTTTTTTTTCATTCATTGGTACATATACATGGTATATATACATTGTATATGTATTTGTTATTTCCCCAAAGCCTGATCAAAACTGCTACAGTCATTATTACAATTGATCACTGATAACATTAACACCTAGCACCTTAATAACAATGGCAGAATCTACAACGAAAATGAGACAAATTCTAACAATGGAAGAAACAATGAATGTAATAAAAAGAAGTGAAAAAGTTGAAACCGCTCATAAAACAACAGCCAGTTTAAACATCGGGAAAACTCAAATTCAGGGTGTTATAAAAGACAAGGAGTCAATTTGAAACGAATTCATATGCTAATACATGTACATGTATATGTGATCTTCAGATATAAATGTGATTCATGTTTAATGATAGATGTATATCTTTATTGCTATATAAATTATTTTCAGTTAAATGCATGCAAATTTTTAACAAAAAGTATAAATAAAGAATGCAATATAAATAGTGCTGAATTTCGACCTTGGAAACTGGTCTTTTTGTACAAACCTGTTATGAGAGACCGCTTTTTGTTGGCAGAAGGGATGGTCTCTCAAGACAGGTTTTACTGTACAATGAAGAAGCTGTTCTTCTTAATTAGTACCACCATTTATCTCCCCTTTTTATCTTTTGTCCTTAACAGTGACAACCACCCGTCATTATTGGTACCTTTGATAATTTGATCAGTCATGGATGTCAGCTTCTTCAAAATATCCTTATGCTGGCTGATGCATCAAAGAAACTTTAGTTAACATAGAATTGGTTGGTCTTGAACAGATAGATTATTTTAGAAAAAGCATTTTGGCTGCCAATTAACTATACCTCATGATTCATGACAAATTCTTTAATAATTCTTTTGAAAAGTTTTTGATATATGTTTATAATCCTACTTGAAAACTTCATTGTACTGGACACATGCACATACAGTGTAGTTGACCTTTGAACCTTTAACCTTTGATACGAACATAACCCATAATAAAAAGATACTAGGCAGCATCTGCTGGTATTTTTATGCTTTAAGGAACAAAAACAGGGTATGATTATGATTTACTACACAAAGCCTATTAAAAAAGTAAAGGTTTTGCTTTTAGCTCATGGCTAGCTAATGTTTTTCTTTGAAAAAATATTACAGCTCTATGTGAATATAGTCCTATAAGACTTCACATTCATAAACATTATTATTTACATTAATACATTGATATTTTAATTTGTACTTAATGGAGAAATGCAACAGACAAACACACATCCCCATTATATCATTAAAAGTGAATGTTGGAATACAATATTGAAGCCTGACATTGATTTATGATGGTTTATGTTATTGGACTATAAGTAAATGTCAGAATACAATATTGAATGCTGACATTGATGTATGACAGTCTATGTTTTTGGACTATAAGTAAATGTCAGAATACAATATTGAATGCTGACATTGATGTATGACAGTCTATGTTATTGGACTATAAGTAAATGTCAGAATACAATATTGAAGCCTGACATTGATGTATGACAGTCTATGTTTTTGGACTATAAGTAAATGTCAGAATACAATATTGAATGCTGACATTGATGTATGACAGTCTATGTTTTTGGACTATAAGTAAATGTCAGAATACAATATTGAAGCCTGACATTGATGTATGATGGTCTATGTTATTGGACTCTAAGTAAATGTCAGAATACAATATTGAAGCCTGACATTGATGTATGACAGTCTATGTTTTTGGACTATAAGTAAATGTCAGAATACAATATTGAATGCTGACATTGATGTATGACAGTCTATGTTTTTGGACTATAAGTAAATGTCAGAATACAATATTGAAGCCTGACATTGATGTATGACAGTCTATGTTTTTGGACTATAAGTAAATGTCAGAATACAATATTGAAGCCTGACATTGATGTATGATGGTCTATGTTATTGGACTCTAAGTAAATGTCAGAATACAATATTGAAGCCTGACATTGATGTATGATGGTCTATGTTATTGGACTATAAGTAAATGTCAGAATACAATATTGAAGCCTGACATTTATGTTTGACGGTCTATGTTATTGGACTATAAGTAAATGTCAGAATAAAATATTGAAGGCTGACATTCATTTATGATGGCCTATGTTATTGGACTATAAGTATATCTCAGAATACAATATTGAAGGCTGACATTGATGTATGACAGCCTATGTTATTGGACTATAAGAAAATCCTTTGGTTAAAGTGGTGCCACTAAAAGATTTAACTTCTATTAACTCTAAGATAAATGAAAGAAAATAAAGACTAAGATGGCATAGTGTACTAAAAATGTCTTAAATTTTTTTTTTACATAACCAGAAATATACAGCTTAATTTACAGGATTATGTAATTACACAGACAGAAATATACAGCTTAATTTACAGGATTATGTAATTACACAGACAGAAATATACAGCTTAATTTACAGGATTATGTAATTACACAGACAGAAATATACAGCTTAATTTACAGGATTATGTTATTACACAAACAGAAATATACAGCTTAATATACAGGATTATGTTATTACACAGAAGTATACAGCTTAATTTACAGGATTATGTTATTACACAGAAATATACAGCTTAATTTTACAGGATTATGTTTAAGTTTAAAACTACTGTCTGTCTATAAAGGCCATTATGTCATAGAAAGCAGATCATATGCTTCACAATCAAAATAAAAATAAGCTTAATGAAAAGGTTTAAAATGTGCCCACAAAATAGGCATGGCAATGAAAGGGTTTAAAATGTGCCCACAAAATAGGCATGGCAATGAAAGGGTTTAAAATGTGCCCACAAAATAGAATGCATGGCAATGAAAGGGTTTAAAATGTGCACACAAAATAGGCATGACAATGAAAGGGTTTAAAATGTGCCCACAAAATAGAATGCATGGCAATGAAAGGGTTTAAAATGTGCACACAAAATAGGCATGGCAATGAAAGGGTTTAAAATGTGCACACAGAAAGAAGGCATGACAATGAAAGGGTTTAAAATGTGCACACAGAATAGAACGCATGGCAATGAAAGGGTTTAAAATGTGCACACAGAATAGAAGGCATGGCAATGAAAGGGTTTAAAATTTGCACAGAATAGAAGGCATGGCAATGAAAAGGTTTAAAATGTGCACAGAATAGAAGGTGTGGCAATGAAAGGGTTTAAAATATGCACAGAATAGAAGGCATGGCAATGAAAAGGTTTAAAATGTGCACACAAAATAGAAGGCATTGCAATGAAAAGGTTTAAAATATACACAGAATAGAAGGCATGGCAATGAAAGGGTTTAAAATGTGCACACAAAATAGAAGGCATGGCAATGAAAGGGTTTAAAATGTGCACACAAAATTGAACGCATGGCAATGAAAGGGTTTACAATGTGCACAGAATAGAAGGCATGGCAATGAAAGGGTTTAAAATGTGCACAGAATAGAAAGCATGGCAATGAAAGGGTTTAAAATGTGCACACAGAATAGAAGGCATGGCAATGAAAGGGTTTAAAATGTGCACAAAGTAGAAGGCATGACAATGAAAGGGTTTAAAATATGCACACAAAATAGAAGGCATGACAATGAAAGGGTTTAAAATATGCACACAAAATAGAAGGCATGGCAATGAAAGGGTTCAAAATGTGCACACAAAATAGAATGCATGGCAGCAAAGAAACTAGAGGAGTGGTGAGCAATTTACTCGTGTAAACATACCTCTGCCTCTCCTGCATCCCACCCCTACCCCATGATGGAGATGAGTCGATAGTAGCGAAAAGTGCATCCCGCCCCTACCCCATTACAGAGATGAGTCGATAGTATCAACAAGTGCATCCCACCCCTGCCCCATGACGGAGATGAGTCGATAGTAGCGAAAAGTGTATCCTGTCCCTACCCCATGACAGAGATAAGTTGATAGTAAAGAAAATTGCAAACATCTTCTGAAAACAGTGCTAGTACATGTACAATGATTGGTCAACATGCATATCTTCTGATGATAACCATAATATGTACAGTTTTACCACAATCCACTAAAAACTGCAAAAGTAGTTACATTCACAAAATTCTGTCATACATTGCAACCAGCTGTAAAACAAAAAAGGCAATAACTCCAACAAAACTCATGGGGGCACAAAGATTTGTTTTATGTGCATCTTTAATTGTTGATGAAAGTATGTACCAAGTTTTACAGCAATGCATAAAAAAATTGCAAAGCAAGTTGCGTTCACTAGCTTTAGTTTTACACTGCATTCAGCTGCTTGACAAAAGGCCAATAACTAAGAGAAATCGTGGGAGTACAGTGACATGTCAATATGCATATCTTGAGAATATCTCCATAACATGTACAAAGTTTCAGGCCACAGAAAACTGAGTCTTGTTGTGTTTACAATAATCTGTCATACACTACATCAGGCTCCAAGTCTAAAGATGCAATAACTGTAACAAATATTGCAGGAGGACCGTGATTTGTTGATATGTGCATCTTCAGATAATGATGATTTCCCAAGTTTCATGGAGATTCTTGAAAATATCTATAAGACTGGTTGTGTTCACAAGAGTCAGTCATCCTCTGCATTCTGCTGTAAGTCAAGAAGGGGAATAACTCTTATACAAATTCGAGTAGCACAGTGATTTGTTGATAGGCACATCTTCAGGTGATGATCATAATATTTACCAAATATCATGGCAAAACAACAAAAGCTGCATGACTAGTTTTGCTAATGAGATTGTATCATACACGACAATAAGCTACAAGACAAAAAGGGCAATAGCTATAACAAAAAATGGAAAAGCAAAGTGATTTCTTGATATGCACATCTTCAGATGATCATAACATTTACCAAGTTTCATGGCAATCCAATGAAAATTGTAGGACTAGTTGCATTCGCAAAATGTTATCATACACTGCATTCAGATGCAAGTCAAAAAGGGCAACTCTTTTAAATATTTCACAAAGAAAGGGATTTATACATGTATGTGGATCTTGAGTGATACCCATAATATTTACCAAGTTTCAGTGCAATCCATCAAACACTACAGGACTGGTTGGGTAAATGAGATTGTGTGCCAGTCGGAACATCAGACATGAGGATTACTATAAAATATATATATACATAAAAGCCTATTTACTATAAAATATATATACAGAAAAGCCCATACATGAATGACATGTGACAAAGAAGCAATGTGAACACATGAAATGCCCTAGTTAGTCAGAAAGACTTCTGTGTGCGGATCATGCATGAGAACCACGTGATACTATGGCAACTATATATATATATATATATATATATATATATATATATATATATATATATATATATATATATATATATATATATATATATATATATAGTAAAACCTGTCTCGAGCGACCTCTGCTATGAGCGACCACCTGCCATTTACGACCAGTCGTCATGTATGGGTCGATTTTATTATATAAATGCACTGTCGTGTATGAAAACCAGAGATAAACACAACTGAACTTTATCTAATCATTTGTAACCACGAGGGTCTGCAGGCAAAGTGCAGATTGTTCTAAACGACAGTGCTATGAACGACCAGCATCACAAAAACAGATACAAACTCAATTGATCTTTATTCCATACATTGTAAACACGACCACTTAGGGCAATTGTTCTCAACAACAACAAAACAAAGTAAAGTCTGACTACCAGTTTGCTAAAATCGACAGGTCATGCAGGTATTGTTATGCGCTACAGACCGTAACCTAGACTAAAGTACATGTTACTAACTGCCATTGTAGTGCCAAAGTCATGTAAATCCCCATTACGATTAACTATTCCTTCTTCAAAGGGAGCAGTCCAGGATCTACATAGTCATTTGAAAAGGTACGTAATGACTCTTTATCACCGTAATGAGGATGGTTAGACCTTTAGTTTCAGATTTAATCTATTTATGTCGTCGGTGAATGAAGCCTTTAGATTTTGTCTCTGAATAAATATATTTTGTTCCTGGTGGGGTAATTCTGTCTTTTGATGTCATTCATTGGTACATACACACATATATTTCATATTTACCCAAAACTTCTACAGTACAATTCATTCACAAAATAAATAAATATTACCTTAGTTTATTTTGCAAGTCATATCCTTATACATGCACACGTGATCTTCAAATATAAATGTGAATGTTTTATGAAAGATGTATATCTTGACTGCATCAACAAATTATTGTGGAATGAAATGAATGCAATATTTTAACAAAAACTATGAATAAAGAATACAATGCGTGTACGGTAATTGTAGCTATTTTTCATTCTTAAGCCCTGTTGAACTTTGATCTGGAAAACTAGTCATCTTGCACAAACCTGTTATGAGAGACAACCTGTCTTGAGATACCGCTTTTTTGCTGGCAGAAGGAGTGGTCTCTCAAGACAGGCCTCACTGTATATATATATATATATATATATATATATAACTGTATGTATATATATATATATATATATATATATATATATATATATATATATATATATATATATATATATACATGTATGTATATATATATATATATATATATATATATATATATATATATATATCATATATATGCATATAGGTATGCTGATACAAGTAAACCAATCTTGCCATTTGTACGCAACAATAAAAGTGCCGTAGGAAGTCAGAAAGACTCCGTGGAAGAGCTGACCTCATGTGAGACTTATGCACAAAAACCGCTTGACATGAAATCAGCAGAAATAGACAAAGTCACATGTAAAAAGAGCCTAAGAAATTTCTTTATTCGCAGAGCACAAAGTCTGAGCATGAAGCATAGATGGAGATCGGTTATAACAAAAATAAAATGTAGCCCCCTCTCCCTCGGAGGTGGTAAGTGTGTACATCAGATACATGTATAACTAACCTCCAAGGGTGGCATCTACAGACATTGATATGGGTATTGTGCAAGAATTTGACAGGTCAAAGGTTATATATCAAAGATGACACATAATTATGTAAAATAGTTATTATGTACTGAAATATTTTCAGTTAAATAAATGTAAATGAACACTTTAAAACTTGATGCACCATTACCAAATATTCGAAAGAAAATACAGACTCCTTTAAAACAAAAGTAATTCAGAATGTAAACAACATTTACACAGTATCATAACGAAAAGATTTATAGATTGATTTCATCAGCTTTGAATCCGTACAGATTCTGTGGTGGTAACAACTAAGATTTGTATGAATTTTTAAATGACATTTAGGCATATTAAGACACCCACTCAAGACCTATAAAGACACCCACTCAAGACACCCACTCAAGACCTATAAAGACATCCACTCAAGACCTATAAAGACACCCACTCAAGACCTATAAAGACACCCACTCAAGACCTATAAAGACACCCACTCAAGGCCTATAAAGACACCCACTCAAGACGTATAAAGACACCCACTCAAGACGTATGATACTCTCTCAAGATATATAAAGACATCCAGTCAAGATATATAAAGATGCCCACTCAAGAATGAAAACAAGATGAGTACAGGTTGTGTTGTTGAACAGAGGTGAAATTCAAATGGTGATAGAAATATTCTTTGAAATGCACTAAATTTTGGCAGGAAATAAGCCAAAGTATTAGACTGATGTTTGACAGGATAGCATGTAGATAGGTATGTAGATAGGTATTAGCCACACAGGCGAAGCCCATATATCACTTTGTCTGAATGGGTTAAGAACAAAACAGTTTTTATAGCTTAAATATTATGGATAATATATTTTCCTATGCTGTGGAAATCAGAGACCATCAAAATGGAATTTGAATCGATACCGTTATTGGTTTATTATATGTCTGAAAACAAAAGAAAATTTGAAATTGAATTTGATATGTTTGTAAATGTTTATGAAATTTTTGAACCATTTTACATGAAACCAGTTAAAATAACTGAAATGGAAGTAGGGATACATGTTGACATGTTAATCATATTTGAATATAGGGGCCTTAATGGCTACAAAGATGATAGACATAATTATGTTGAATGAAAACAATGTTCGAGACTGGCGTCCCCACGTATATATTCAAACATGAAAGGAGCAAATACTTTTCGTTAAAGAATGTTTGTATTGTTCAATACACCACAAAAATTATCAGCACGTAAAAAGACAATGTAACAACTTAGATAACACAATAGATATAATGCCTTAAGAGGGTTCATTTATGAAATTAAAAACTATTAACACCAATTAAAAGTTCTGTATGTTATTATGATTTCAATAGTATCATTGTACCACAGGCACACACTTGTAATCAATAATTTGACATATCCTGGACAGTCAAAACACCCAAACACATTCCATCAGTGACACTGCGGTATGTAGTAAATTTTATAAGGAAAAGTTACTTGACCAATTTAACATGAAAAGACCTGAATGTAGTGATTTGCAAAAGGGGTATACTGGAGAATACGCACATATAAACATAGAAAGAGAAAAACAGAGTGGAAGGGTCTTCAACATAGCAACAGATAACAAAAGACACTAAAAGGAAGAAAATGGCAAATAAATAATGATGAATACTTAAAATAATAAAAATGAGTATGTGAAAGGGTATATCAGGGTTAGGTGTAAAATATATTTTAAAATTAAAATAGTTCAATGATGCTGACATAGAACATAGACAGCAATTAAAATCAATTACAAATCAAGAAGTAGGTTTGAGTTACTGTGTGCTCTTTGCATGCAACGTTTAACTAACTTGTTAGAATTCTCGAAAGTAGCAGGAATATAAACTCTTCACATAGATCATATAATACTGTGTGCTACATCGATTTGTCAGATCTGGAGGAACAGAGAGGATGTTTTAATTGGTGGAACTCATTAATACCAAAGATAACATTTCAAAAAGCAACAAACTGCCATCGAACATTGAGATCAATATCCATAACATCCTGACTGACGAATTTAAAGAGTTATAGAATAATTCCAATTTGTAACGATTTTATATTTCTGTGGGTACTCAAACCACATTACTAGCATTGTACGCTTAAGATGTTCTCTTCTTTTCATCTGGTATTAAGTGATTTTTGTGAAAAATATGTTGTGTTGCCTTTCTGAATAGACTGCAAAACATAACAAAGAAAAACCCTCATATTCTCAAATTAGTCGCAAACAATTGGTTTTTATTTTCGTGCTATTACCTACACAGATATATCATAATGACGACAACTAAATGTTAACTTAGTCAGCTCGGTTGCATTCTTTTCAGCACTATCAGTGCTGATGCAGTCATCGATCAGAAATAAAGCATTTGAACATTGGTAAACATCAACCAGTAACTTTAACCATTTATCTAATTTATCATCAGGATCTATACTACATTTTCATCTTTGAGTAGCCGCTTTCTATTATAAGTCTTGTTGAACAGAAAACTTGGACAGATGATAAAGATGTAGTCAAATATCTTTCTGTATTCAATTTATTTGATCTGATGAAATTTTTATTTTTTTTTCTTCACAATTTGTAACACCACAGATTGTCATGCTATGAGGTTCCTTTAGGTACATTTATCCGTGGGTAAAATTGGTTCTTTGCATGTGTGCTTTGAACAGCTACACTGTTTATTCATGTCTAAAATATAATTGAATTCAGCTGATTGTTTTGTATGGTTACTGGAGTACTATACAAAAAATATACATAAATTTTGGATGATCTACGTTTTCTTTTCTGTTAATCTGTAGTTGCGGATAGTCTTTTCTTATGTGGGCACACGACGGCCGTGCGAAGTTGGTACGCGGCGGCCGTGCGAATAGACACCTACTTATTTCTAACGTGTTTACCACTGTATTGTTTGCGCCCTATTTTACCTTCATATCACACGACGCAAAAACTTCATGGTGCAATCAATATATTTGGACTTAGCTTTAGAATTTCTATCTGTGGTATTTAACTTATTGTATCTTCTCCTGCTTGGGAGGAGTTACGTATTTATCGCAAGTTGCTCTCTTTGCTATTCATTATCTTCAAAAGTTTGTAAGCACCATATGCACTAACACCCATAAAATGTGCTATGAATATGTATTTGAATTTTACTTGATAATTAGATGGCTGGTAGAAATCATTCAGTTTAGGTTGTCTTGAGTATTCAAATTTTACTTTATTATTTGGATGGGTAGATGTGCCACAATCGTGCAAATTAAGTCCATGCTCAACGCCATGGATGGTTGAGTACAAGGAAAAAGTATCATCCAGGTTGTTTAATACTGAATCACCAAACCTTGTGTTATGTATGATGTTTATATAATATTATAAATATTTTAGGAAATTATAAATGTTTCTTCACTTTAATATTTGCTTAAATCTTAATGTTATCAGGAAAAACATGTTTAACTAGTGTCCTTGAATTAGGTTGTTTTGATCAATATGTTTTCTCAATTTGAAGGTCAAGGTTGATTTTTGTTTACAAGTAAAAATTCCATTAAGATGACTCATGTTCTAGAACATTCTGTCATGTGACCAATCTTTATATATACCATGTTTGGTGGACATTTATTCAGTTTCGACATTACCATCAGTCTTGTAAAGAGCTATTACAGTTGTGAAAATTCATTCCAAATTCTAAGAGAGGAATTATTTTAAATATTCATTGGATTATAACAGTGCTCATAAACTTTTGGATTTTGGATTTTTAATTGATGATTTTGGAATTTAAGTGAACTTATTCAGATATTTTGGAATACTTCATTTTGACATCAGCACATCAAGATTACTAGTATATCAGGACTTTGGAGACCATTAGCACATCATAACATTCAAGGACACAGCCGTGAATTCGGAACATTCTATATTTAGGACTTGTGATTAGAACAATCATTCTTATTGGATTATTAGGATTTCAAAACACATTACTGTAAGTGACTTTTTGATTTTTCATTTTAATTATCTAGTAATAAATTGCTTGTTGATTTTTACTTGATTTGTTGGTTTCACTTTCTTTCTGTTACATTTTTCTTAGACCATAGAGTCGTAACAGAAATTGGGGGCCGCTCCGGGATCTGAATTTCATTAAAGCATATTAGAGATATTAAATTTATCTTTGAAATTCATATTGATTTTGTCTCGGAGAATTTTTTTATTTTCTTTGGCAAAGATTTTTAATAGAGAAATTTTCTTTGTGTGAAACCAACAAGCATTTACAATGGCATCTAATGTTCAGAATTTCATTTCAAAACCTACCCAGGAGGGGTTAGAGTGCATGAGAAAGGATGAGTTGCTCGAGCTTGCCAGAAAATACAGTCTATCTGAGGCAAAAGTATCATTGACAAAACAGGAGATAAAGATTATTTTGATTCAGTATTTAGTAGGAAAGGGAATTTTTGAAAATAGTGCTTTAAGTTTGAAGAGAAAGCCTGTATCTGGTTCTGACAGGAAATTAAGGGAATTAGAGTTAAAGAACCAGATGGATTTAGAGTTGGCAAAGCTTCAGATTCAGAGAGAGAGAGAGAGAAAGAAGAGAGGCAGATACAGATGGAGAGAGAGAAAGAAGATAGGCGGATACAGATGGAGAGAGAGAAAGAAGAGAGGCAGCTATAAATGCAGAAGGAAGAGAGGCAGATACAAATGCAGAAGGAAGAGAGGCAAATACAAATGCAGATGCAAAGAGAAGAAAGGGAAATGCAATTTAAATTAAGAGAATTAGAACTGGCAAACAGAGCACACTCCACTCCTTTAAACACAAGTTCAGGTTTTGATGTTACTAGATATATTAGGTTAGTACCCCCTTTTCAGGAAAAAGAAGTAGATAAATACTTTCTTCATTTCGAGAAAATAGCTGAAAACTTGAAATGGCCCAGAGAGCATTGGATTTTGTTATTACAAAGTGTACTTATTGGCAAAGCTCGTGAAGTCTACACTTCACTGTCAGTACAACAAAGCACTGATTATGATGTGGTTAAGGAGTACATCTTGAAAGCTTATGAGTTGGTACCAGAGGCATATCGACAAAGGTTTAGGAATTGTAGAAAAGAAACTGGACAAACTCATGTCGAATTTGCAAGGGATAAAGAACAACTATTTGATAGGTGGTGCTCAGCCAAGAAAGTTGATCAAGCTTATGATAACCTCAGACAGCTCGTATTAATTGAAGAGTTCAAGAGATGTATCCATAGTGATGTTAAAACCTATCTTGACGAGCGGAATGTGGAAACTTTGGAAAATGCTGCTCGTATGGCTGATGATTATTCCTTGACTCACAAAATTTCATTTGGCAATAAGTCGTCCTCTCAGCAGTTTTCTGGTAAAAAACCATTTCAATCTCATTCGAGTACTTCCAAATTTCACAACAGCACAACTGTTAGGAATCAAACATCTGATAGACTGATCAGAAATCCGTATCTCTTCCTACGTGCACTTATTGTAAAACGAAAGGGCACGTTATTTCTGATTGCTTCAAGTTGAAAAATAAGCAACAGAGAAAAGACAGAGCTTTTCCAAATGCTCTTATTTCTACGAGGTCAAGGTCACGGTCTTGTATTGAAAGCAATACATTTGTTGGGTCAAACAAACCCCAGTCTGATTCTATTTTGGAGGCTTATGAACCATTCATGTCAGAAGGTTCTATATCACTTATTGGTGATTCTGCCAAACCTATCTTAATTAAAATATTAAGGGACACTGGAGCTTCTCAGAGTCTTTTATTATCAGGTACTTTGCCTTTGTCTGAGGAGTCTTCTTCAAGTGAAAGTGTTCTTGTTCAGGGAGTAGAGTGCGGCTTTGTAAATGTTCCTCTCCATTGTGTAAATTTGGCATCAGACTTAGTTTCTGGACCTGTGACTGTTGGGGCAGTGACTTCTTTACCCATAGAGGGTGTTCATTTATTACTAGGCAATGACCTAGCTGGAGATAAGGTTGTGGTTAATCCACTTGTAACTGACAAGCCTTGTTTGGATCAGAAAGTTGATCCTGTCGAAACTGAAATCCCTGATTTGTACCCTGCTTGTGCAGTTACTAGAGCTATGGCAAAAAGAGCTCTTGAGAGTGATGTTGATCAGGATATTATTCCTTTAGCTGACACATGTATTGGTCAGTCTTTTGATGAGGTCACTTTTTCCTCAGGTATTGATCAATCAAATGGTATTGATCACAGTGATCCTCTTTTGGCAACTCATTCTCTTTGTTCTAATCAGGATGACAAACGACAATCCCTTGTCGTTGAACAGGAGCAAGATCCCGAGATATCTTGTTTGTTTCAGAGGGCTATTAGTGAAACTGAAGCCACACAAGTTCCAGTGTGTTACTTTGTGAAAAATGGGGGTCCTTATGAGGAAATGGAGACCACCTGATGTACCCGCTGGTGACGAGTGGTCAGTGAGCTATCAAATTGTTGTTCCTAAGTCATATCGACAGGAAATTCTTAATTTAGCCCATGAAACTCCTTTGGCTGGTCATTTAGGAGTCCGTAAGACTTATCACAAGATCTTGAATCATTTTTATTGGCCGAAAGTCAAAAGTGATGTTTCTAAATACTGCAGATCTTGTCACACTTGTCAAATGGTAGGAAAACCCAATCAGAAGATACCTAAGGCTCATCTGCAACCTATTCCTGCATTTGATGAACCATTTAGTAGAATAATGGTAGACTGTGTTGGTCCTTTACCTAAAACCAAGTCAGGCAACCAATACTTGTTGACCATCATGTGTGCATCTGCAAGATTTCCAGAGGCAATTCCTCTGAGAAATATAAAAACTAAAACTATTGTGAAAGCTTTGGTGAAGTTTTTTACACTTGTTGGCCTTCCCAAATCTGTCCAGTCAGATCAAAGGTCAAATTTTATGTCTGGAATTTTCCAACAAGTTATGCATGAATTAGGCATCCAACAGTTTAAATCTTCTGCCTATCACCCTGAAAGTCAAGGTGCTTTGGAAAGATTTCATCAAACTTTGAAGAATATGATTCGATCATATTGCTTTGATACAGAAAATGATTGGGATGAGGGTGTTCATTTGTTGTTGTTTGCTGTTAGGGAATCAGTTCAAGAGTCGTTGGGTTTTAGTCCCTTTGAACTAGTTTTTGGTCATACTGTCCGTGGACCATTGAAATTATTGAAAGAGAAATTTCTTTCAAATGAAGATTCAAAGATTAATCTTCTTGATTATGTCTCTGATTTCAAATACAAGTTGTCAAAGGCCTGTGAAGTAGCAAGAACTAATCTTCACACTACTCAGTCAAAAATGAAATTAAGGTATGACAGAAATACACAGGAAAGGAGTTTTAAACCTGGTGACAAAGTTCTGGCTCTCTTTCCCATACCTCAGAATCCTCTTCAGGCTAAATTTTATGGTCCTTATACCGTTGAAAAGAAAGTAAATGACTTAAATTATATCATTAACACTCCTGGGAGACGGAAACAGAAACAACTTTGTCATATAAATATGTTAAAGGAATATTTTGACAGAGATAGCTCAGCTAATTATTTAGTTAATTTAGTTGTACCTGTCCCACACAGTGAAGATATCAACGATGGAGTACGATCAGACTATGGTGACTCTGGTATAACCAATCTTCGGAATTCAGAAATATTGAACAACCTAGACCAGAAACTTTCACATCTACAACAACAGGAAAGAAATGAACTAAAACAGCTATTACATGACTATGAGCACTTGTTTCCTGATGTTCCAACACGAACAAGTAAAATTTATCATGACGTTGACATTGTAGATTCTGCGCCTGTGAAACAGCATCCTTATAGGATAAATCCTCTCAAACAGAACTATCTGAAGAAAGAAATTCAGTATTTACTGGAGAATGATTTCATAGAACCAAGTAAAAGTAACTGGAGTTCACCATGTATTCTTGTTCCCAAGCCAGATAATACATTCCGTATGTGTACTGACTATAGAAAAGTCAACAGTGTCACCAAAACTGATTCATTTCCAATCCCAAGAATGGACGATTGCATTGATAAAATTGGAAATGCGGAATATGTCACCAAGTTTGACCTTTTAAAAGGATTCTGGCAAATTCCACTGACGGAAAGGGCAAAAGAAATTTCAACATTTGTAACTCCAGATGGACTTCATCAATATAAAGTCATGCCGTTTGGAATTAAAAATTCGCCTGCAACGTTTCAACGTCTGATGAACATGATAACATTTGGTCTTGATAATTGTGACGCTTATATCGATGACGTCATTATCTACAACAACACATGGGAAGATCATTTGGAAACCATTCGAAAATTCTTTGATCGACTCAGCGATGCGAATCTGACAATTAATTTGAGCAAAAGTGAGTTTTGCCATGCTTGTGTCACATTTTTAGGACATATTGTGGGACAAGGTCAAGTTAAACCTATAGAAGCTAAGGTCAAAGCTATCTCTGAATTTCAAGTTCCAAATTGTAAAAAGCAACTGATGCGATTTTTAGGTATGGCTGGATATTATCGGAAATTTTGTTCCAATTATTCCAAAATTGCTGAACCTTTGACAAGTTTATTGAGTAAGAAAACCAAATTTCATTGGTCTGACAAGTGTCAGGAATCTTTTGACAAGTTAAAGGCCATGCTTAAGAATGCACCAGTTCTTTCTGCACCAAATTTTATCCAATCATTTAAATTATCTGTTGATGCAAGTGATGTAGGGGTTGGTGGAGTATTGATTCAGGAAGACAAAAGTGGTGTGGATCACCCTGTGTGTTATTTTTCTAAAAAAGTAAACAAGCACCAGAAAAATTATTCCACAATTGAGAAGGAATGTTTGGCTTTGATATTGGCTTTACAGCATTTTGAAGTGTATGTCACCTCAGCTCTTTCTCCAATTATTGTGTACAGTGATCACAATCCCCTTACTTTCATCAACAAAATGAAAGATAAAAATCGGAGATTGTTGAGATGGAGTTTGATATTGCAGGAATATAACATTGACATCAAACACATCAGGGGAAAAGACAATGTGATTGCAGATGCACTCTCACGTGCCTAGAAATGTAATATTGCTTGATGTAATTAAGTCCAGTATCATAAAACATGTTCTTATGTAATTTTGGTTATTATAGTATTAGATGTATATTCAAAAGAAAGCTTTATTACATAAATCTTTCTTTTTCTTTATGAGGGGAGGTGTTATGTATGATGTTTATATAATATTATAAATATTTTAGGAAATTATAAATGTTTCTTCACTTTAATATTTGCTTAAATCTTAATGTTATCAGGAAAAACATGTTTAACTAGTGTCCTTGAATTAGGTTGTTTTGATCAATATGTTTTCTCAATTTGAAGGTCAAGGTTGATTTTTGTTTACAAGTAAAAATTCCATTAAGATGACTCATGTTCTAGAACATTCTGTCATGTGACCAATCTTTATATATACCATGTTTGGTGGACATTTATTCAGTTTCGACATTACCATCAGTCTTGTAAAGAGCTATTACAGTTGTGAAAATTCATTCCAAATTCTAAGAGAGGAATTATTTTAAATATTCATTGGATTATAACAGTGCTCATAAACTTTTGGATTTTGGATTTTTAATTGATGATTTTGGAATTTAAGTGAACTTATTCAGAGATTTTGGAATACTTCATTTTGACATCAGCACATCAAAGATTACTAGTACATCAGGACTTTGGAGACCATTAGCACATCATAACATTCAAGGACACAGCCGTGAATTCGGAACATTCTATATTTAGGACTTGTGATTAGAAAAATCATTCTTATTGGATTATTAGGATTTTTTGATTTTTCATTTTAATTATCTAGTAATAAATTGCTTGTTGATTTTTACTTGATTTGTTGGTTTCACTTTCTTTCTGTTACATTTTTCTTAGACCATAGAGTCGTAACACTTGTTCTCTCACTCTTTAATTCGAGTAATCTATTATCTTGGTCCTGTGTTTTTTTTTTTTTAACTCTGCACTTTTTCTCTTACACATGATACTTTGAACGAGAAGAATCTAATATTCACAGGGAATAATAAATCATTGCAGACTATATAGAAGAGAACAATATTTTAACAAAAGAAGGGCAAATTATGTCAGACTGTACAATCAAACCTGGCAATACTATCAAACTTTCTTACCATTGAATACTAAAAATAGCAGCTGCAGTAGTAATTATTGAAGGAACAATAAAAAGGGTCTAGTATTCACAGGAAACAATTTGTATTCACGGGAAATAATTATCTGTTCAAGTTATTTGATCCTAACGAAGTTGATGAAGAAGGAATTAGATATGTTAAATCATAGAAGAATCACAGAGAAAATGTGGGTGTCTTAACTATAGTCAATATGCAAGGTGACAAAAATGTGTGTAAGGTTGACTTTTTTATTTGCTGATCTAATGCTGTGACCACCCAATTTATATAATTTGTATTCAGAAAAAAAAATTATGGAGCATGGCTATATCCATAACTGTTAAGTGATGTCTGAGGGGTCTCAGACTGAAAAATGGCCGTCAACACTTTTATTATTTTATGGCATACATAAGTTCCTGCAAATACGGATGCAGGTACCTCTTTCATATTCTGCAAATTCTCGTCCCACGCCTAATATAATACCATCCTGATACTAGTGACTTGGCTCAATGTGAAAATCATAGAGCATGATGCATCCAGGCATTGGTTTGGTTTATTGTTCAAACTCCTTTTTTGTATTTTTTTATTTCGTATTTTGTTGTATCGATTGTAACACTCATTGCACGATTTTTAATACCCATTTCCGTGTTTAATTCATTTTAAAATTCAGCCATTTCAGTTGTAGACTGCTGTTTGCATTTATTTCAATCTTTTTTTTTCGCGTTTCGTTTTCAGCCTTTGATCTAATTCGTGAGTACCGCCGTGTACCACACCGATTGCTTTCTTTATTTAATTAGCTTTTTGTATATTTTTTGTATATGTTTTCGATTGTTCAATCTAGGCATGTAACTTGTTGTAAAATTCGGTAAATGTAACATCTCTAAGCATTTTGATCTTATCACACAAAACAGTAACATAAATATCATCAGTTGTTTTCATAGCTCTAACCATGTTTTCATTAACATTTATTTTATTCTTATTGTGATCAGATTTGTATAGCCATTTCTGCTAAATCGTTTTTCTTCTGAAACTCTTAAAAGGCATTAGTAATGTTATCACGTTGTTAAAATCAAGAATTGTTTATTCTAAAATAATCTGATATAGATTGATCTATTCTTAACCATGCTTGAGTTCATTATTCAAATCTTTCTTTAACTTTTTCAGTTGGGATTGTAAGGTGATATATACTCTTCCAGAGATTTTTTTATCTTCATGTCACTCTTCAAATCATCTGTTTCTCTCTTTGTCCATTGGTCATTTTGGTTGTAAATACTGCTGTTTATTGGGTATTTAATCTGCTCTTTTCCTTACGGTTTGTAGGCCTTGTATAGCATTAGACAATGAATTGAATTTGTTTGAACAAATCATGTGCATCTACTTTGTTTCTGTTGTCCTCAGTCTGTTGTGGTAGCTCTGAGATTTGCTTAGTTAATAGCTAATATTGCATTGTCAACGTTTTCTCTTCGTGCCTTAATGTCTTGCAAATTTGTATCCAGCTCGTCTCTGCACAAATATTCCTAATACCTGCATCAAATGTATGTACGGGATATGCTAGATTAATAATACAGTTATTATTGAAGTTTAAGTTATTTTTAATAAGTTGACCTATGGATACATATTATCCGAGATTTTATTTCCAACAGTATTAAAACCTAACTCACCAAGAGCTCTCAAAGATAATTCTGTCATCATGCTATGTATGTGCTACACTATCTACTTTCTGTAAAATATGTATGTTACCGGTATACCCATAATATAATATGCAAAATATTTAAATATACATTGAAATGTTTTCACTTTTCAATCTTCATCTTTAATGCTGATATTCAATCAGTTAATTGTACCCCTACCCTTTAATTATAAATGTCCATTCAAACTGTATAAAAGAAAGTCTATCTGAGTAACATTTTAAACTGGAACATATGGTAATAAAATGGATAAAATACCATTGAAATAATATTTAGTGTTATTGATTTGGTCAAGGTAAATATATACATTTGTGTGCTTAAGGAATCCACAAAGTATCTCAGATTCAGTAGATGCATTTATAGTTATTTAGTTACTGAATCCTAACAATTTAGCAATGTTGTTCTTTATGTACGCTGTGTAATTGTTACTCAGAGTGATTTTATGTTTTGAATTGTGTTTGAAATAGTCAATATCTGCACTGACGTCGTGATTAGTAGTTTTTCCCTCCGTGACTATGATAATATACGTTGCAAGGTTGTAAAAACGGTCATAAATTGAAACAGTCCTTGTTTAATTTGTGTCATTCATATAAGAGAGTTAGCTGTTTTGTAATTTGTCGGAAATATTGTAATAACCAACAACAATGTCTGTAATGAAATCGATATATTACCATTTCTTTTGTTAACTGCTTCTTTCTCAAGAATTTGGTCGATTATAATATAAAGTTTCATTTGTATAGAAAAAGTTTAAACAGCAAATAGTTAAAGTTTTTTGTATCCTTTGTGCTAACGATTATTGATTTTGTTTGCAGTTAACTTTTCCAAAATCTCTTTCTATTTCAATTTCTTTTCATCTTCCAAAACCTTTAATTTTCATTTCCTCTATTTCTTGGTTTTCTGTGTTGTTTAGTTTCCTTCCGTATACATGTTGTATCTCTCTGTATCTCTTGTACTACTTAATGATCAATATAAAGCCTCACGATTCATTACATTGTCATTTATTGCTTAGCTGATCAGGTTGTCAATACCATTCATCTTGCTGCTAGCAGATGCTACTATTTCATCTCGTTTTTAAACTTTCTTGTATGTCAACTTCTCCTTAAAAGCTTTTGCAACAAATCCTGCCAATGCTGCACCAAACCCAGCAAAAGCTAAAGAATTACTACACCGGTAGCTATTCCTGCAATACCTAATCCTGCTGCTGCTATTCATATACCACCTGAAACTGTAGTCATGCTAAACTCCATCCAATTCAAAACTGAACCTGCAAACTGAATTTAAGGTATTTTATTATTGGGATGTAGAATAAAACGGTTTTGCACTTTGTACTTTTTCATTCATCTATATATAGGAAAGAGACACCCTGGACATTGTAGTAGGAAGTGATTTTACTGACGGGCTAGAAGATTTAGGTTGTATTGGTATGTCCACTTTTCTCTTCGGCATGGATTGTTTAAAAACAGAAATGTAATTCTCTGAAGCAGAACTACTAGTTTATTCGGTAACAATTTTATCTGGTAGAAAATTGTGAGCTATGAGGCAGTCAGTTGATATCTAAATGAAATTGGGATAATCTTTATAAACACTTTTTGAATATTGATGTTTGATGGTGAACCTGTTGTAAACTTGAATTGCTTTCTCACAAGGATGCTGTAGGTAACAGTAAGAGCAGAATCTAATGTTCCATCATCATTAATTGTGTCAAAATTGTTTTGTTTCTGTCCATTTGCATGTATAGGTAAAAGCTATGCTACTCATTCAAAACAAACAAACAAAAAATAAAGAGCAAAACAATTTAAAATATTGAGCAATGTAAGTTTCTTTAAACAATATTAACAATTATGTGAGGTAAAATTCCAGATGTTATCGGGTTGTCAATTGTGAAGTAAGTGAAAATTAGTTTTTCAATTTCTTCCATATCCATGTTTGATGGTGGCCCAATTGACATCTTAAACAACTTTTTTTCTAACGCATACTGCACGTCATTGTGAGAGCATTTTTAGGTGTGAGTGGTAAACGGAATTATTAATATTCTATATTTCATCCTACAGTTGTATTCAGGTATAATATTTATTAGCTGGAAAAAGTTAAAACGGTTTTGGGTTGTAAAAAAAACAGACATGGCTTTTTCTGGCAGCGATTTAGTTTATTGTTTATTGTTAACTTCAAGATATTTTACAAGTGGATGTTAAAGACTTTGTCGAGAAACAAATTAGCTTTTTTGGGGTCAAATTACCAAGACACCTAAAACAGCTACACCATGACCTATCAAATAATAGATTTTGTTCGAACTTTGTGAATTTGTATCTTTGTTTTTTTTATCTTGTTATGTTTTATACTCTTCTCGTACTCTTTTAAATTCCAAGTTGCCTGCCAGATTCAACTGTGTTTCTTTTACTTTTTGTAAAGTTACCTTTCCAGGCGATTTATCTTTCTTTCTTTATTTCATTTTTAGTTTGTTCACCTTTCGCTTATTTATAAGAAAATTCGGAAAGATAAATCTGAATATGAACAAAGATACGTTGATTTAAAAGCTGACGTTGAGAAATGAAAAATATTTTGAAATTTACATACTAAAAATAAACGAGATGGATTTTAAGAGATGTCCTAAATGCGAAGAAGAGAAGATATACACGAGTTTTATAATTAGCGGCTGCAGCAAACCTTGTGAAAGAGGATACTGCAGAAAACAATTTAAACATGACATAACAAAGAGAAATAGTGCAAGAATGAACGCGAAAATAAACGAAGTTATCACAGTTCTGACAAATATAGCATAATTCACAATACTAGAAGGAGAATTTTAACAGCATGGAACCAAATCCTAAAATCAGATAAAATACCAAATATGCCTGGTGTTCATTTTATCGACTTCCATCGTTGATGGCTAAGCTTTGCAAAACCTGAAAGTGTTAGTGATTGTTTAGACTTTCATCGTGTTATTCTGTGTGCTTCTTTGAGCAGCAGAGATGTTTTCACGTGTCTAGCTCGATGTATATTAAAAACAGCGAAAACAGGTCAACAATGAAAACAAATGACTTCTAGAAAAGAAATAAAGGAAGAAATATTATAAGAAAAAGTTGAATCGAGATTGATAATTGATAATTGATAAAATTTCGAAAAGTATTGTCTTTTTCCCGCTGAAATAGTTTATTGCATGATAGACATACATTCCTGAAGCTACAGTTGTCATAGCAATGCTTCTCGGAGGCAGAAATGTATCTAGAACATGGAATCAGTGCACATGTCTGTTTATTTACGACTTTTTTATTTAAGATATTTTTTTCTGTTCTGTGTTTTGTACAGTCTTTAATATTTTCATCTTTGTTTCCTTTCTTTTAAAATTGACGTTCGCTTCGTGGAACGCAGCGAAGCTGATATGTTTGAAAATTATCAAATTAACATTCAATATTGATAGATGTCATCAATTCAGTAATAATCTGATTCCGTTTGAAGTTATATTATCGTCTTTTAATTTATTATGTAAACTAAGCTGTCAATCGGAATAAATTTGATAATCAGTGACATTACGGTGTAAACTACATAATCTGACAATGATTTGGACATTTTAGCAGCTCTTGCATTTACGAATATTTCATATTCTTCTTGATTTGCTTGTTATCTCTTTGTACGTTTCTTTTTGTAATAACCGTGCTCAATTCTTGTCTATATTCTTCAAATTCTATAGATAATTAATTTGACAGTTTTTCATCTAATTACCTAGTTCATTTTCCAGTTGACTCTTGTCCATTTATCTGCAATAAAATTTTCGCTGTTTAAATAACAAAAAATAGTACCTTTTGAGGATTGTGAAACGTATGAAATACGTGAAAAATACACGAGAGATAATTATGAACAGATACAGTCAGAAGAAGATATCAAATTATATTTAGCTGAACCTAACCTATCAACATAAGGTTCTGCAACTCCGCAGCAAATTCTTTAAGCAGAAATAATCAATAGGTACAAATAAAAAAATCACACACGGATTAAACCCAAAGCAACAGCGCTATTATTGAATGATAGATGATTTTAGAAGTGAAGACCACACATTATATTTTTATGACTCAGATGGAAACAAAGTACGAATATCACAGAGAAACAAAGCAGTAAAAATTGTGTCTGAAATCACAATAGAAGCTGAATCTTCAAATAAACAGACAAAAGGTAATGCTTTTTGAAAAACCTAAAATAGCAGCTATACGATTTTTCAAATTTATAAATTCAACAGAAAGTCGCAGACAATCATTTGTTAACCCTGCATACCCAGAACATGTGTTTCCTACCTTAACTGATATTGATTTTACTTCTACAATACAGATTAATTTCAAGATAGATTAAATATGCTTGGAAGAAGAAGCGGGATAAACATCGGAGACTCCGCAAAGCAGAACGGAACCTGGACAAAGTGCAACGCCACAACTAAGTGTCCGTTAGAACCAACTGCTGTACAAACACAACCAGTGCAAGTCCTTTAAGATATCGATATGGACACAATACACACGATCAATACAAGTCCCTGAAGATATCGGTATGCCCGCAATAAACACAAATGATCCGGTTTAACACCAAGTATTGGAATTAAAAATAGTATAAATTATTAGCATGAAAAATTCAAAGTGGAGACATCTAACTACATTGAAAAGACTATTTACTACAAAAGTGGAAAGAGAATAAAGGGAGTATGCAAATTCTGCAGAAGTTGTCAATCCGACCCTGCGATGTTAGTTCTATATTCATTTTGTACACCTTAAAAGCAAATTGCATAAAACCTAATGTTTTGATTTGATCTTGCTATTCATTCTTCTGTTGAGTCTGTTACTATCTGATAAAATAAAGTATGTCCAATCTGGTTTGACAAGACAATCACCATCCAAATCCATGGATTTCTCTTTGGCCAGTTAAATACCTTCTATCGTTGCCATTTAGATCTGCATGTCGTTTTCGCTAATTAAAGCCATTGTATGTAATTTTAAAATATTGTTCAACAAATGCTATCAACTATAACTGCTGTATTTGTTCTCTTTTAGGTATTTCCAATCATGGGGAGGAGGAATGCTAAAATTACTTCAGACTTTCTTAAATTGTTTCAAACTTATTTTATTGTTAGTTGGATTAAATTCACTTTCACTAGTTAGATATGTAGCAGATTCAAACAGCACTTTTCGTATTTAAAAGTAAATGTGAAATCTGTAACCAGATTTAACTAAGTTTGGTACACTCGAATCTATTAAATGAAAATAGGAAATTCCACGACCAGATTTAGCCCTTTATATTGCCCAATTTAATTGCAGAATTGATTGTCACACTATAATCTGTACCTATATCTATTCTGTACGTTGTTATAATCTTGAAAATATAGGTATCAAAATGTTCAGTGGTTTGTAGGTAAAATAATCTTTTTCAGAGTAAACATGTATGCAATGTCAGAGTTGACTGGAGCCTTGAAGGACATGATTGAGGTGCTGTACCTATTAGTGTTTTCTTTTATATCTGAGCCAATCACATTAGAAGTAGATCCTGTTACTTTATGACTAGATCCTGTTACTTTAGGACTAGATGCTGTTGCTTTAGGACTAGAGTCCTCCAAGGTTTCTGTAGGGTCTACAGAAGCAATACTATATCTATATATCTGTACATAAAGTCCATTATTTGCATTCGAACGATTAATGTGAAATTATTTTTCTTGACGAAATACAGATAGCTCCTATTTACCTTTTCTCACAGTCACATGTAATTCGTTATTGATATATTTGTGCCTCTGAAACATGTTGTTTCAATTGTGATTGTTTTAATTACTGGCGTCGTTTAATTTCTATTACTACTAGAGTGTGTCCACGATATCAATGTTAAATTTGGTTTGCTGTTGTTGTTTTTTTTTTTTTTGTTTTTTTTTTTTTTTTGGGGGGGTGTCTTTGATTTGTTTTGTTTTGGATCAGATATATTACATCACTATAGGGATAACAGGTTCTTGCTATAAATCAGGAATCATGCGAATCGTTTGACTAAAATACAAAGACAGCAAGATCAATCAAAGCACGCTTTACTCTGACACCTGACACCCCTAAAGTCAACAGGGAACATGTTTATATTTAAAGCTTGTGCATCATTGATATTGTGAACGTACTACAGATGTCAAATGAAAATTGTGCAAAATATTCAACGTCTGTATATCTACGCACTATGAAAGGTGTACAATATTTTACCTCATTTATGTGAAGCAAAACTTCTTCCGAAATCAATTGGTTTAGATTTGCTTTGTGATAATTCTTTGTGACATAATGTTCTATAATGTATTAAAATTGTACAGTATAAAAAGCTTGTCCAGAAAAAACTCAGTGTATTTGCTATACCTTCTTTGAATAAAATTCAACAGAAGCTTAAATGTCAGCATGATTATATGGATATTTATGTCATTTTCATAATTCATTATCTTGTACAAAATCTCATATACTAGCATGTAGTCTTTTACATTTATATATGTTGGTCAACTTCCTGAGACGCAGTAGGAATCAATTGCATGGTTTTGTTTGTTTATCTCTTTTCATGCCTTCTTTGGTGTCCTTTTTTATCCTGAAGGACATTGTGTACATTGTAGTCCCCTTATCACGTTTTTCGTGTGTACCATTTTGTTGATTACCTCTAACGTTTTTAAGTGTACTTTTTTTTCTTCTCTCCACTGGTTTTGTGATTAACACTAATTCAGATATCATTCATGTTTTAACATCTTTCTGTTCTAACGAACTGTTCTATATCACATTCTAGAAATTCGTTATCTTTCAAAACCACATAGTTCTCATGCTTCCTAATAGTTCTGCCTATATGTTCTACTTGCTGAATTCATTTTAACGCATACTGTTTTCAGCTGATTTCCAGATATGAAACGATTCAATATATCATTTCCATTTCACAATTACACTTTTTACCATTCATCCTGTTATTAAAAAAGATCCTTTTCAAATTTGTATATGTCACCTTATTTGTCATACACAGATAACTTTTGTTTGTAAAACATGCTCTCTATATCATCTCCCTCAAAGTCTTCCTATATATAAACGATTGGATAACCTAAAATTAACGGCCTGATTTTGAATATGTTCTTGGTAAAGGTAGCAAGGCAGCACTTGTCAAAAATTGCTTTTATACTTTTATAATTTGTTTTACACATTCTAACTTTAGACGTTACAAATGTATCATTTGCCAGGTAACTAAAAAGATTATGCATACTTTTGATCTGTTTTAATTATTTGCTTGCTTCAACTTATAGCTTGTCTATTGATTTGTGATGAGTAATATTATAGCCATCCGTTAGATATGGTAAAATATCTATCCGTGTTCTGAATTTATTTTGAGGGAAATATTTCCATATTCTAGTCATTGGAGTTCTGTTAAACTTTCCACTATATATGCATATTTGTTAGGGAAAGTTGAAAAGTGTTAAATATTTTCCTTTTCCAGCAAATCCATACCATTTGTTGAAAAACACATTTCCTTTATCAAAATGTATCTATTCAGGTTTCGCTCTTTAAAGATTTCTCTAAAGGCATCACACATCTTCCCTACCGTTTCACCTCAAGTGTATTTCGAAAAGATGTACCACTATCAAAACGCATCTATATCTGTCGTTATATTCATAATCTTTCATCTCAGCTATGTCTGCCTGCCACTGGTCATCCACGCGACTGATATAATATCTTTTGTAGGGATTTTGTTTCTTGCTTGATCGTTCTATGTGCAAGTATATCGTTCAGTTAACCATTCTTTTAATTCGCTATATTTGATCTTCTTTCTGTCTTCTTTAATCAGTTGTCACAAGTGATTGCTATTTGCGTAGGCAACTTTACTATCGTGATCGTAGTATAGATGTCTTCAACCTTGTCTTTTGTCGGTTGTTTGAAAGGAAAGAAAAACATCAAGAGAATACGCTATGCTTTATAAACTGTCCTTAGGAGTTATCAGTAAACCGACAGGACGTCAATCTACAACAGGAATTTTTATTTTAAAAATTTTGGAACGTTTGTTTCAATCCCTTCAAACGTTTGAATGATTTCAGATTTGTGTCAAACTTTGCCATTCCTACGGTTGACACAGTTACAGCTATTTCATAGACAGAGTCGTCATGCGCCGTTTTAAATCGAACGTTCTTTTCTATGATTCTACCTCTGTTTTTTTTATAATCGTTGTGAATTTATATGGTAAAGCCTGGGAGAGCTTCAAGACGTGATTCAATCTCAGCTGAATTCAAATCTTTATAATTACCTACATCAAGTATGTAATTTATTCCTTCTTCCTACTACACTGTTTGAACCATCTTCCTATCAGGGTTGATACTGCTGATCTCAGTGATACCATCATTAAAAGTAATCTGTAAATCTGCTGATCTCTGTTACCATCATTAAAAGTAATCTGTAAATCTGCTGATCTCAGTGTTATCATCATTAAAAGTAATCTGTAAATCTGCTGATCTCAGTGTTATCATCATTAAAAGTAATATGTAAATCTGCTGATCTCAGTGTTACCATCATTAAAAGTTATCTGTAAATCTGCATTTGTTGCAGAAACAATCGAGTATATCTTTTATGATGTCTGAAATAAAATTAAAAAAATAACACTTCCATTTTTTCCTTTTTTTTTTTTTTTTTTTTTTTTTTTTTGTTCTTTGGCACATCTAGCCTTGACCAAACCTTTTATCTCATTCAAACTTGCAAACAAATAAGGAATCATGTCTTGGTACCAACAGTGATGCTTTCATATTTAACTCGTGAAAAATTTGTATGACTTTTTGAAAACAGTTGAATTTACCTCAAAGTAGTTTCATGTAGGAGAAGCCTATACAGGGCACATCTATGTCATTATTTAAGATGACGAACAAATTTCGAATTATTTTGTGTTCGCTTCGCCGCTTTAAACATTTCGCGGCCATGTGCGTGAGCTCCGCTGAATGTTTAGCAGCTGCGCAAACCGTCTTAGTCTTACTGCGCTACAGCAGGTAAATATAGCTGGTTCTGTTAATGGGGTTTTGGAGTGAGTCATTAAATAAAATGCTACGACACCTATATTGTAATTGAAATTAATTCGTAGTGTTAATTAGTTAATGTACTAATTACAGAACCCAATATCTCACAAATGTTTTAAACTTTCCCACGACAAATCATTTATACTTTTAACGTCCTAATCAATGAGTTACATCACTTTCTTCCTGACCAGATCCCATAAGAAAAGTGTGTTGGCTGGTTTGTGCTATGTCGCCGTGACAAAGAGACACAACGCCAATGCAACTAATAGACAAAGTCCCAACATAACGTGACAAGCGAGAAAGCGTTAAGTTTACAAAAGTTGGTCGACAAAAAACATACTCATTTTTTTGTTCGCTTAATAGCCCTATTTTGTCGCTTTGTCCCGTTGGCGCTTAATAGCCCTATTTTGTAGCTTTTTCCCGTTGGCGCTGTCTCGCTTTCTCGCGTCGTTTTTTTTTTTTTGGTTTTTTTTTTTGGTTTTTTTTTTTCTTGTCGATCTAAGGCCTTGCCACTTTCTTTGGCGCTTGCTCGCTTTGTCGCGTTCCCTTTTTCGCTTTGTTTTGCTTTCAAATTTCTGTTGACATGTACCATATACTTAATGTCGGGTCGCCATTTACAATTTTATCGTCATGCAACCTGCGTACTCTTCTTTGGCTGGAACATGGAGGGACAAGGGGTATAGTATCTTTTGATGCTATAATAATATGTTTATTTTATTTATTTATTATTAATGTGTTTCGTTTGTATTATTTCTTTATTATTTCCTTAATACATTTTCAAATGGTATATATCATATCCAAATATGCAGTTACACAAAATAACAGATGATGGTGCTTGACGTTATCCAGTGCGCATGTCAAGTAGAAGGCGTCAACTCAACAAAGTGCCAAATAGTCACAGCGCAAACGAGACAAATTAGGTTGACAAAGAACCAAAATAATTCGACAAAGCGACATAATATTTATGTCGCCTTAATTTTGTCTCGGCGCGCCATTTTGTTGCTTTGACACTCTTTCCTCTTGTTGCGCTATTTTCGTGTATTGTCATTTTCTCACGTGGACACTTTGTCACTTTGTTGCCAGCGACAACGCGACAAAACATATGACATGACGCAAAACAATCACCATGGAAAAATCACTTAGAATTGTTAATCAACTGGAACAATGTCAATGCTCGTAGATACATTTACCTACAGCAGATAATTTGATGAAGAAAAATGAAGGATTCAGTGCAACCCATCTTTAAATTTATTCCTTGTCAGTATCTTAGTCAGTGTCTTCCATTTGCCGCAATTGATATATCATTCCACATCTCTTGATCAGTGTCTCAATTTAACGGCATTTTTCATAACATTCCACATCTCTTTATCATTGTCTCAATTTAACGGCATTGATATATTATTCCACATTATAGCTCATAAATATGTGTGGGTGTTCACTTGTGTTTCGTTTAACGTTAAAATGATCTAAGATAGATGAAAACATTTCCCTTAAGGAAACAAGTTCCGTTACAGTCATTTCCGTGGAAACATGTATTATATGCACGTACACAAAGAAACAATGTATCACAAGACCCCTGCCCAGACGACAGAAACCCCCATAGAGAGAGTGACAATGTATCCCATGAGCCAGCCCAGGGCCCTTGAAGGCTGGGGGAGAGGATTCAAGTAAGCCACAGTGTGAAATAGCCGGGCGGCAGTAAAAATCCTGAAGTGCATCTTGGCATACCAGGGGTCCGGGCCTGTCAAGATGTACAGGAGCCCGAGGAGAACAAACGGGATCACGTTTTCTAGGTCATTATAATGACAGCTGAAAATGAATATAAGGAAGAATTAATTATCTATAAATATATTACTACCCCCATCCCTCTCGCTCTCTCTCTCTCTCTCTCTCTCTCTCTCTCTCTCTCTCTCTCTCTCTCTCTCTCTCTCTCTCATATCATAAATGCATCTATCACGATGCAACTTTATTTGTAAGTTGATATAAACAAATATTCTGTGGTACCCGGTGTCTCGCATATGAACGGAATTATGTTTACAGTTTTCTGCTCACGCCTGTAAGACAGGAATGTCAAGTACAAACATTACTTGGTATATAGTAGATGTATGTAGTGATATTGTACCAAAGTTTAAGTTGAATATATCAACTAATGTAGATGATATACAGGCCCGCCGACAGAAATTCCGGGCCCCTGGGCAGAGCAATCATGGGTCCTAAAACTAGTTTAAATTTTTTTTATATAAAAACCAGTGTACAGTTTTGCATATAAAACCTGTTGTAATCTACCATAACTTAGACTCTTGCAAGGAACAAATTTTAATATTTACTGCAAAGATTCATTTATTTTTTATAACTGAGTTGACGGCGGGCCCCCAGAAATCGCCCTCCCCCCCCCCTCCCCCTTCTCGGCGGGCCTGATGATGTCTATAAATGGCAACAATTCTATATAAGGCCCTTAATCTTGATGAAAAGGCCGCCGCACTCGCCAACGGAGACCTCTGGCGCCCGTGGCATCAGCCCCGTCCGCCCCCCCCCCCCTTCCCCCGTCCCTCTCCCCGTTAGTACGCTACAGCGCCATTCACAGGTGAGACAAACAAATGTTGCCGTCGCCGTCATTGGGGTGATTATGCATATGGTTCGTCCAGCTTCCTGCGTGGTTTAAAACCAACCTATCAACCCCCCCCCCCCCAACCCCCGCGTCTTTAAAGAAATCTTGATCCCTTTGTTCTTATTAGACATTTAAATTGTACAGCATAACGGTTGAATCAATAGGCTACTTTACCCTCGCACTCGTTCAACATCCGGGTCATTTCTGCTCGGCTTAATCTCCGCTCCTGTCCGTCGTTTGAGAGCTTGGCAATCTTCTTCAGTCATATAAGCCTTTAAGAGAAAAAGAACGAATCAGTGTTAAAGACTGTAACCATTAAATATTAAACGCTCAGCTTCTTGCTTGCTTCATTGCTTGTTTGATTGCTTGCTTCCTTACTTGATCGAATAGGAACGTTACCGAAGAAAGAGCGTCTGTTGAGTGTCCCCCACCCCCAGTGGCGCAAGTAGATTTTAACTCCTACCGGTACGATACAGCCCCACCCCCTCCCCCATGATGTCAAAAAATAAACATGTTGGCAAAGACATAGAGATTGATTTATTTTTATTTCTAACCAACTTTTTCAGTATTTATATTAAAATGGCGTATATCAGGTTAAGAAGTAAACATTTTTATAAGTAAGGATGTATCCGGAATCCATTTAAATTCTATGTGAATATTTTGACGGGGCCCAGTCCCTTGTAATATTAATTTTCGATCATGTGCTCATACAGTCTCCCCCTTTCTTCTTACGGATTACTTGCAATGGCACCGGATTTTAGGCTGCATTACGTAATCATTTTAATGGACGTAATTTCCAAGACGTGTTAGCAAACTTTTCACCATGATAAGTAGAAACAATTATAAACGCAGTTTTCTTACAACTGTGAAAACACCTTTGTATCCTGCATTTGTACACACACACACAGACACACACACACACACACACACACACACTTTCCCAACGTTTCAATCAAAATAAGGTAAATGTCTTCCTCTGGGAACTGTAAAGAACTCGCGCAAAGACATACACACACAAAGAGTCACGTGTAAATATATTTACATTTTGGCACTGAGAGGCAAAACTATCCAACACTACAGAAAAACGAAAGCACGTGCGTATCTTACTGAATCCAAGTTTTACAACTAGATTAGTTTAGTGTAAAATCGATAGATTGGAAGGGACTTTATACATGCGCTACAGCACGGCCTCTTAGTCTCATAGTTCAATAGTTGGAGCGTTCCGTCACTTAGCATTCATTCAAGTGGGGTGCCCAATTTTGACCCAGGTTCGCCGCTTTGAAGCTGGTAGCAGTTTCGAGGTAAAATGCCGGAACACATTGCACACTGTGATATTAAAAGTGGAGTACTTAGACTGCACATTAGTAGCCTAATTTTTTCATAAATTTATCCAATAGACAGTAATTTATTTGATAATTTTTATTACGTCCAATTATTCGAATTTTAATAGGAACTTTTCTCTGAAGTAAAGAGGTAAACTATACTGATATCAAAGAGGCCTCCAGGCGGCCGAGTGGTCTAAGGTGCTCGCCTTTACAGATCACTCAGATCTCACCTCTGCCACGTGGGTTCGAGTCTAGGCTCCACCAACGTTGGTATGTTGCCAGTAACTTCCCGTGGGTCGGTGGTTCTTCGCGGCTTCTTCTTCCACCAAATATACTGGCCGCCGTGTATCATGTGCTGAAAAATGTGGGTAAACCCACAAAACCAAACTAAACTTAAATCAACACTCATTTCACATTATGATGATAATGTGTGCTGGCTTTGTAATTAATTGCTTGATACTAAACTTAAATCAACACTCATTTCACATTAATGCATATGTATGATGATAATATGTGCTGGTGTTGTAATTAATTGTGATTAATTGGGTGATAGATTCATTCATTGATGGATTGATTGATTGATTGGTATTTAACGGCACAATTGCGGCAATGTGAGCAAATTGTCTTGATCAGAAACGCCACGTCAGGTGAGGGCAAGTCTGGGCAGGGTTAGAACCCGCTACCCACTGAGTATCAGTTCTCATATTCAAAAATGTCTCACCACTTCTTCGCAGGAAGACACTTTAACAGAACTGCCAAATGTTTTTTTTTTCCAACATCGCATGAACTCATGGATAGCTTTTCAAGGTCAAGCACACGTAAACAAATTGCTAATAATTTGATTCTTCTCTGCCTCCTCCTCATTATCTTCTTCTTCTTTCTTTTCTTCATGTCCCCTTTAACACCAAGTACTTCATATTTCTCCATATTTGATTAACATATGCCGAAGACGACAGAAGGAAACACGCTAATAGGGGCGGGGGGGGGGGGGAGGGGAGAGGACTTCGTGACCTGCATAATAAAATGTTATTATTACTATGAATGTTAACATAGCATACAAAAGGGAACTCAACTTCATGGGCGCCCAGCGCCATTTCCCCGGGGGTTGGGGTGCAAAGCCAATTTTTCCAGGGGGGTCACAGCCAAAATCAAAAAGGGACGAGCTTGCAGCAAATATATATATATATATTGCACAATAGATTTTTTTTAAATCCGAAGAAGGGGGTGGGGGGCAAATGCCCTCCACCTGACCCACCCCTGCGGATGCCCATGTTCAATTTGACAAATTTTACGTTAATGCACAGTGCTGAATTACCCAATAAGCAGACTAAGCACGTGCTTAGGGCACCAGCAAAGCAAGGGCACCAAAAAAAAAAAAAAAAAAAAAGAGAAATTACGGTTTAGTATTGTTTTTATTTTGTATTACATATGGGGGAAGGGCACCAAAATCTTTTCAGTGCTTAGGGACTCTAAAGGTCTTAATACGGTCCTGGTTGCACACCTCACCTTCAGAAATTCATTACATTTAGTTCAATAATAGGTGTGTCTATTTTGAACCCATCTACACACTTAGATATAACCCGTTTTCATCCGTATACCAAGAGCATAAATCAAAAAAGCTGTAGTAAGTTATCTTTGTTTATACTGTAAATAGTATGAACTATGTGGAAGAAAAAAGTCACCAGGCAAGAAGTGAAGAGCTCCAATGCAACTGGAGTCTATAAGTCAATAAGTCTAATGGATAGAATGGCACTGGATATTATGGGACCCTTACAAGAAACTTCACTTGGAAATAAATATATCTGGTAATATTAATTGTGAGGCCTCTAGATGAGTACAATCTCCGGACGTAAGTACTTGACCTTGCGAGATAAAACTTTTATGAGAGGAAGTAAAGTAAATATTTGAGTTCTTGTTCTAGTTTAAATCTGAATATCGCAAGGGAAATTTACAAAATCTCAACGTCATCACACGAATTGGTCTGTAGTAATGCATGTACATATACGATATTAAATTTGTAGCTGAGTGGGAGTTGTATCGCTCTCTCTCTCCATATATATATATATATATATATATATATATATATATATATATTAGAGAGAGAGAGAGAGAGAAAGCGAGGAGAAACATACACACACGTATATATATATATATATATATATATATATATATAGAGAGAGAGAGAGAGAGAGAGAGAGAGAGAGAGAGAGAGAGAGAAGTAACAAACATGACAAAGACAGAAAACAATATACTTCTTTGGCAAATCAGGTGTAAGGGGTCTCACAACCAAGCGAATCAAACAACAACTGCTTGAGTCTGACTTGAAATTTATAGTTATAGTTAACTGTTGAGATTTCCATTTTCAAAACTTAAATAAGCGTCTTTGTGGATAGACTGTTATTATCCTTTAAAAAATATGCATATATCTCAATGTTAATGGTTTCTAAAACAGGAGGATATTTTGGAGGAGGCCATCCGAATTTTTTCAAAACTATTCATCAAGATAAAGAACATCTTTGATGACTGTTAAGGTGTTTTAACCCAGGTCTGAGTTGGTAACAGGAAATTATCTATTCTGCATATTAGAATTAGAAATAACTGTAGTGATTTACATAATGATTTATATTCTAATCATTTGAGAGATAATCTATTCTGTGCTTGTTGTGATGATATAGAAAATGAATATAATTACATATTTACTTGCAAATACTATATTGAACAGCGAGAGAAAATGGTTCAGACTCTAAATCATCTCCATATACCAGCGACTTCAAATAATTTGTCATACGGATCATCTGATTTTACAGCGCACGTTAATATTCGCTTATTTGACTTGTTCCAAACATATATTAAAGACACAAAATGCTTTATATAATTCTTTACATAATTAAGAATTTGATTTCTCTACTCGATTAATTACTGCCATTTTGATAAAGAAAGATATGACGTTCTTAATTTTTAGATATTGTATTCTTGTTCAATTTCTGTCACAATCAAACATAAAATCTCTCTCTCTCTCTCTCTCTCTCTCTCTCTCTCTCTCTCTCTCTCTCTCTCTCTCTCTCTCTCTCATACATATGAATCATGTATACTTACATATAATTGTATGAAATCATATTAACTTAGTGCCACTATCCAAGCAAATTTCTTATCGATTGTAGGAGAAGGGCTTATTCTAAGTTGTGAGAAAAAAAAAAACAAAAAAAACAAGTATTGAAATTATGGCGTGATAACAAAGTAACTTTAGATAAAATATTCGTATTTACCTTGTTCTTTTGTCTGTATCTGGCGGTAAGTAAGCTCATCAAACATGTTTTAATAAGAACAACTCCAGCATAAAACAGAAACTGGGCAAATACAGGATTGTCCAGCGTGAGAGTCGCACCAGCCATGCTGTAGAGTTAAAGTCGCCCAGTGAAATGAATGCAAATATGACCTGGGTGTACGCGGTAAAAGTGATTATATAGTCAAACCGAAGCGTTCAAGGTAATATGATAAATGACACACTTTGCGTCATGTGCAGATAGTAGACCCGCCCCTCTATGCAATTAGTTTAGAGGGCGTTTAAATGTTCTTCCGTTGTGAAAACAAACAAATAATTAGATACCGAAACTAATAAATATGTAGGACACGAGAACAAAGACAAAAGTTCAAAGTGAGCCCGATGTCGTTCACCGTGCTTGTGTCATTGAAGTTTATCACAGATTATGACGTGCTTACTCTATAGCGTACAATTCACTAGAAACTAAGACAAAAAAAATCACAAACACTGAGTAGTGATATCGTGAACGCCCTAGTGCGATATCAATGAACAAGCGATAAATGAATATAGTGGGGCAATTGTCAGGAAGGCGTGTTGTGAATGGTCTCGTCGTCCGTAAGTTAAGGGTAGGTTCTGGCATTGTGATATACTCATTGAAACATAGTCTGTTTTTAGCATACTAAGTATACTGCAACAGCGTTGACACGATCATCAGGGAAAATGGTCTATAGCAGATGAGATATAAGAATTAAACACACAGACTCCAAAGTGTAGGACTCACAGTACTAATTAAGCACCCATAGTAAACCCATGAAAACATCATGATATTACAAATTAAATAACTTGAAATTTCTGAATGCTCATGACCAAACCTATATTAATCAGTATAGACATATCCTTGATGGAAGCTTCTCTGTAGAGAAAACCATATGAGCCGCGGCATTTTCTGGATCTACATGTGTTTTCAATTCCGCAATAAAGAGTCAAGTGCTAATTTTAGTAACGAATTTTCCAAAATCAAGTCTGTAAAAGGACTGAAATTACATCAATAAAACGTTGTCTCAATTTTTTATTTCAGTTACAACCAGGATAAGCTCTCAAAAGATTCTTTTTACTAAAATTTAACTTTCATTATCAACCAATCCTGGCCTGTCAAACCCATCTATACTCTATTTTATCTTCATACATTTATAGACCGGTTCCCATTCTTCCATATCATTAGTACCATGAGTCCTGTAAGCATAACCTCAGTCTCAGTGAGACCTGTGAGTTATAGTTGGCTGGATAAGAAATAGGACCCGAGTATTGCTCTAATCTTTTTCCCTGAAGGACTCACGGTACTAATGATATGGAAGAATGGGAACCAGTCTAGAAACGGGTGAGGATACAATAGAGTAGATATGGGTTTGGCTGGCCAGAATTGGTTGAGAATGAAAGTAAAATAGAGTGTCTAGATTTAACTCTTCAAGATGGGGTGTTTTGCACATTGGTTAATATCTATGCAATCAAATATATCAAGTTTAGACAATTTACCATTTATAGAGTAATTATGGTCACCAATTAGATATTTCCTAGTTGTGTTTTGCAACATTATGCTTCAGATATGATCACTGAGGTCTCTACCATCATACTTAATGGTGATGACCCCTCATGATTTTGTGTCCCACCAATTTCATTCAGTGAATGTTTTGGAACTTCATATTTTGTATTTTAATTGCCTGATGCCTACCTTACATTTGTTTTAAATTATATGTGCTCTGGAGGAATTTTAAGCAATTTATGTCACTTTAATCTCCTTTTCTGAAGTAATACGTGCACATATAGATGGTCACATTGACATTTTACTCATTTATTGCGTAATATGACAAGGCTGATAATATATTTCAATCTGAAATTGAAGAGAGATAAATGGTGATAGAAAACAAGGTAACTCTTGATTAGACATATGTATTTTAATAATTTTTCTGATTGTCTTAAATGAAGCTGATATACTTAAATGTTGCCTGAAATGCACCATTACTATTGTTGGTATACATGAACTTGGAATATAATTTAATATGCACAAATGTAATCTCTGACATGCAGAACTATTCGCACTGTTTACTTTCGCACTGTTTACTTATACATTCTACTACCGTACATAGGTCTGTCAAGTAAATCAAGGTTGGATATAGGACTCACGGTACTAATGATATGGAAGAATGGGGACCTATCTAGAAATGGGTGAAGATAATATAGAGTATATATAGGTTTGACTGGCCAGGATTGGTAGAGAATGAAAGTAAAATTCTAGTAAAAAGAATCTTTTGAGAGTGCAAAATGCAAGATTTTCTATCATGCCATGCGACGCTTGATTTTGTATGCCTTCTGAAGTTATACTTGCAGCAAGAAAAACGAGCACTTTGTGAGCTAAAACAAAGAAATGGAAACTACATTACCTTTCAGACATGGAAGTTATTTTTGCTGAAGAAAGTGTACTCGACGCTGTTCATGTTTCAACGAAGTTATTTCCCCTGTACAAACTTGACAACACTTTAAAAAACCCATGTGATGCATTTCCTGAATGGATTTGTGGCCAGACAGGTAAATGAGTTTACAAAATGTCAAAAATGTAATTTATTGCAACTTTCTAGATCATCCCAAACCTACCGCCATCTTAAGTCACTGATTTTTTTTTTTCTTTTTTTTTTTTTTCTTTTTTAGTGATCAGCCTACGAATACGGTTAAAAGTGAGGTAAAGTTACGAAAAAGGTGGTGGCGGTAGTGTGCTGGTGAGCGAGTTGATTCTTCTATAGTATTTGCCTACCCTTTGTTTTTACCCACACCCAACCCCACCCCACCCCACCCCCCACCTAAATTAAAAAACGAAAAGCATGAAGGATATACAAAATGCACAAAACTTAGTCATATTATTCATTAATTTATAATTTCTAACCTGATTGTCACCAGGGGGCCCCTAACACTGTCATCTTGGTCGCGTTTCAAACTAAACGGAAGTTTTCAGGGTGAACAACCAGCCTGTTTGCTGTCCTTTTCCGCTTCCTGGAAAAGGTCATTATCAGTGATACATAGAAGGTAAAAACTGCGTCGTCAGCATCCAACATATGCTACGTCCAGTTTTAATATTTGTCAAAAAAATGAACAAAATAAAAAGGTCAAGCGGTGTCACTCTTATGTACATGGGTTCAAAAGGATGTAACGCCCAAAGTTACAGAAATTTACAGAACTATTCGGCACTTATCGCAGACGATGAACAAAATCACTCCTGCTGTCTGAAAAAAACAATAGACTCGCCCACGCAAATAAGGCGGCCTTGTTTGTAAAGATTGTCCCTGACAAACCTCAGACCACAATTAATTTTCCTACATAGTCTCTACATTTATTTGTTAGCACTGAACTTTCCACTGTGTCCAAATCCTAATAACTCATATGTTGATATAAAGTGTCTTCAAAGATGAAATACGATGAAGTTCTTGTCATAGGTTAGCCGGCATTCTTCTGAGAGGCAGGACTGTAAACAAAGCAACGTGCAATTGGTCACAGATTTCACTTCCGGATCAGCACCAATGCCTCATTACTCACTGTGCACTGTCGCCAAAATACACAGACAACCACACCATAATGCTCATATTCTAAACAATAACCAATTTCCTTTAAATCAATACTAAGAATGTCTAAATCCAATGCACACAAAATGATAGTAAAAAATGCTCTAAAAATAGACTGGGACTAGATACGTGGGTACTGAACCGGAAGTATTAATTGTGACCTGAGTCCTTACAGGGTTAGAAATTTTCATCTGAATGGAAAAAAGCTAAAATAAATGTGTCTGATTCTACGGTGTGTCGAATAAGCCACGTATGAGGAAAAAGTTGACACTTTTTTGTACAATTAGTTATATACATATTAGTGGTGAATTAGCAACATTTTTTGGAATTTGTGATAAATAGTTATTGATATTGTTTTATTGTGACATTTGAACACTGGGTAAATTAGCTTTTATCTTTGTACAATGTAGTCATTTGAAAAGACATGGGGTGCTTTAGAAAGCAGGACACAAGGAGGCGGCTTAATGTGGCTGGTGGTCTACATAAAAGGGAAGTATTAGACCAAACTCTTACATTTTGGACATTTTGCCTTGAACCCATTACAAGGATACCAAGAAAGTGATTAGAGATTTAAACTCAAGACTCATTAATAATAAAGTATAGAAAACTAAATTACCAATTGTGGTAGAATAGATAAATAGATGTACAGCATGTACAAAAAGACATGAGAGCGAAGAATATGAAAATATTCCAGACTGTTCATTTTGGGGATCATCATAACGTTTGGGACTGAAAATTATGTCATTATTAATATTAATTAATATTACCAAAATACATGTACAATTGTGTCATTGTCTTCATCATAAAATGCTGCTTATGGTCAGTGCAGACCAATCTACCTATTTATTTAGGAACTACTGTCAAGGTTGTTCAGGGCTGACAAAAATCCATTTTATTTGCAAACAGTATGTGCAGAAAAACAGCTCTTGTTCAGTTTTTCCAGGTTTTATACAAAATCCACTTCTTCTTGCCACTAAATGGATTATTCATAACTGTCAGTGACATTTCTTTTTCACTGCATACAGACTCCATATTGCTATACACTGCATCACAGTATGTGGACAAAAGGTATTACATTTTTTTTATTACAAGTTATTCTTTCACACACTCACTGCTAAATGTTACAGGATACTTAATTGAAAGAAATGGGACATCACTATTACCGTAATTTTCAGCCATTTCTTCACAATCAGAGTACCATCCCCCACCCACCTGTACTGAATTGTGCATTAGCAATAGCCCTTAACTGTCTGTTTCACAATGTCACTAACATATTGTCGTACGCAAAGAATAGACTTCTTGTGCTTTGGGAGATCTGTCACATGAAGATGAAAGCAAAGGCACATCAGCGTGATGTTACTCAAAAATGCACAGCTTGTCCTCCGCACACATGCCTCTGGGATGCTCTTGCACGTGTGTAATAGGCACGGATCTGTCGCTTAGCAGGAATAATAACATCTTCAAAATATGTCTATATATAAACACACTGTTGTACTTGTTTTTACTTCATGCAAATCCTGAACAAAATTCCCATATTAGTTGAATTTGGTCACTTTTGTGGTAATTCTTCGTGACTAAAGGTTTTATGGATGCGCTAAAATTGTCATAGTAAAAATTTGTCCAGGAAAAATGCATAATTGATTTGAGTATGTGTGTGAATTGCTTCTTTGAATGAAATCTGAAAGCAGTTTAAATGTCCTCATGATTACATCGGCATGTGATCTTCGTTAACTTTTATCTTCTTGTTCAAAGTCTCGTAGACCAATTTGTAGTCTTTTACAATGTGGTTGTTTTTCAGCTATATTGAAATGCAGTTTGAACCGACTTGATATTTGTTCATAATATCTCCTTTCGTTTCTTCTGTGATGTCATGTATTGCCATGCTAGGGCGTTGCCTATATGGTAATCGCCTTATTATGCTTTCATGTGTACCATTTTTTTTTTTTTTTTTTTTAATTTTATTTTTTAAACTGTGATGTTCTTGGACGTATTTTATTTCTTCCTTCTAGTTTTGTGATCAACAAATATGTGCATGACGTGCATGTTTTAACTCCTTTAATTTCTAATGCGCTGTTTGTTGTGGGGTTTTTTTTTGTTTGTTTTTTTTGTTTTGGGGGGGGGGGTCATCTGTTACATTCTAATCTCGTTATCTTTCGGAAACTCACAAATTTCATGCTCGGTAATATTTCTGCTTATGTACTGTTATTTGACTGTATCTGATGGTGGTGTCGTCACCTTTTGTGCAACAACTCTTGTCCTGAAAGGACAACGATGTGTACCTTCCATACATGGCCGATTTAATGCCAATCACTTTGCTATTTATCTGTCATGAGAAGTTATGTGCAACCCGCAGGTGACATTTATTGACCGACTGTTGAGCCGTATATTAATCTGCTTCAATTACTATTTTATTGTGTGTACAAAAATCAATTTATTTTCCGCTTTATTAAATGATTAAAATGCAAAGTGGTCAGGTTAATCGAATGCATTTTGCCTTTGAAAAATAATAGTAGTCCAGCTCTGAAATAACACAATGGTCCAGGAAATCAAAGGTATTTTGTTCTTGAAAATAATAAGTCCAGATCTTAAATAACACTATGCATAGACTAGGAAGATGGTGATATTTTGTTTTAAAAAATGAATGGTCCAGTTAAAAAATATAACTACGGTCTAAAAAGTCGAGTGTATTTTGTTTTGAAATACTATGAGTGTACCAGCTCAGAAATATTACTAAGGTCTAGGAAGTCAAGGGTATTTTGTTTTTAAAAAATGAGTGGTCCAGTTCTGAAATAACACTATGGGCTATGAAGCTGCTGGTATTTTGTTTTATAAAATGAGTGGTTCAGCTCACAGATATCACTATGGTCTAGAAAGGAGAGGGTATTTTGCTTTTAAAAATATGCGTGGTCCAGCTCAGAAATATTACTATACTCTAGCAAGACGCGAGTATTAAGTTAAAAATACGAGTGGTCCGGAAATGAATTCGCATAAGTATATGAAATTTAAAAATTTAAGTGAAAAAAATGTTGATGTACTTCAGGACTGGCAATACCTAACTACTTGAAGACATGTAAAGAAAAGTGTCAACTACCTGGGCCAAAAATAGCCTTATAATATTCCCCCTTTTTTTTAAATGTCTCCTCTGTATAGAAATTGTAGGATCTTCCTTGTGAAACTTTAAACAATGTTGAGACGTTTGCTTAAAGCAGAGACAGCTGAAAATATGGAAAGAGAAAAAAAAAAAAAAAAAACGCTACACAATGTTGGGACTTTTGTCTGAACCAGAGACAGTGCAAAATATGGAAAAATAACGCTACACAATGTTGCTAACGTTTAAAATAGTAAACCTTGGAATCTTGGTTTTCTTAAAAAGGGAGAGTTGTGGAATTCCTCAAATTTGCGGAAATCCTAAAATCTTCCTTAGAAATAAAATAAGGCTGTTTTCGGGTGAATGCAATACATTATGACCGTAATTTATTCCTTAATGACTTCAGAATGTTCAGTCAATATTTTATTGTTATCAACCAAGCAATAAGCGAGGTATTGTTTTTGAAAATCTCAATTTGAGGAAGACAGTTTAAAATATTTAGTGAAACTGAGACCGGATCCAAAACCAAGATATAAACACTGTGCAATTTATCTAGTCCTTAGCAGGACTTTGACATATAAGGGAAGTAACTCTCAAATGACAGAAAAACTAAGCCCACTGAAAATTCCCGTAGATTACATCCCCTAGAAGATTTTCTTCAGGAGAACAATAAAATAAATCAGGCTAGTCATCTAAATTCGAAGAAACAGAACAGTATCATACAGATATTTACTTAGTAGAAACAGCACAGTGTCATACAGATATTTACTTAGTAGAAACAGCACAGTGTCATACAGATATTTACTTAGTAGAAACAGCACAGTGTCATACAGATATTTACAGGCCGCTTTTGAGATATTCTACTTACCGTGAACCTAATGTGTCTACTGCTAAGTAACGATGGGTGTTGTACATGCCTCACATCAATTTCAAGAACACAAGACCAAAACACCTAATTCACAAATATATCCATTATCTTTAATTATTAAACAGTAATTGCTGAAAGAGTCACGTGAAAGCTTAAGTTAAGAAATTTGACAGGGCAGGGGCCAATTTACGAAACTCTGCCCTGCTACCTTAGTATGTGTATTAACACACTTAGATGAACTTATTTATAACATCCGCTATTATTGTGAAGTTATTCCAGGCCGGCACGCTCGCATATAGACATGGACAACCTCAATTTCGATGATTTACTTTTTGCACAATTTGCGTTTTACTCAGGAGTGGTCCTGATGAAAACGGTGCTAATGAGTGTATGGACAGCAAGACACAGGATTGGTTCAGATGTAAGTACTGCATAAATACTCTGTGACAATATTGAATTGCGGGAAGTGTGAAAATGCAAGTGCATTGATACTAAAGATCTGATTAGGTGCGCGCGTACTTACTTAATATAGGTCCTTTTATAACTGAACTAGCTTAATTGCCCGTCCTAGGACGGGGGTGAAATATCCAGGATATAATCTGCGGTTACACCATACTGATGTAAAACACCATAGCGGAACACACACACACAGAAAGAAAGACAAATGTTGGTGTTTATATATATTTATTAATCTAAACGTGAAATACGAACAAGGAAATTGTTACTCGTGACAATCTATAACTCTGCGCTCAGTCTGTATTAACTACACAAATACACTTTTGCAGTTAGACTTTATCTATACACTTTTTAACCCGTGGCTGATTTACCGTACGAGGGGTAGGGCTCATGCCCAGAGGTCGAATTCCCAATCCTTGTGGGTGCAGTATTAAAAATTTGGTCAACTCAATTCTTTCTTTTGCCCAATACTGCCAATGTTATGTGTTGCAGCTTTGCATATTTTGTAAAACGAGCTTTGTGTATGTTTATAAAATTGCAAGAAATGCAATCTCCATTTCTAAACCAGTTGATATCGTCTGCTGATATAATGTCGAGTTTGCGCATCGACCGCTGAGGGGCCATCAAGAAGGTGCCTTCAATTAATTAATTAATGTACAAATCGGACCTGAATTTGAAATAAACGTTTGCTTGTTCTAGCAGGTTTTCTGTATATATATATATATATATATATATATATATATATATATATATATATATATATATATATATATATATATATATATATATATATATAACTTGCCTCGTGTTTAGAGAGAAAATATATGATTCCTATATATGTACATACGCGGTAAACAGTATACATTTTGTGAACATTGATGCGTTACAGAGAGAGAGAGAGAGAGAGAGATGTATCCTTTGTCAGCAAACAACATAACCGTTGGACGCCTAATGTGGTAGTGTGACCAATATTTTCTTGTCAAGGACGATTTTGTTGCATTAATGTACTGTTTGAACTGTTGATTTCACCAGTTCAATCCGTCTCTGAGATGTTAATCTAAAAAGATACTAACTTATTCGTGGGAAAAAGAAATTGTCCTTTTGTAGGCAGCCGAACTAGAATTTTCCTGCTTCGTCTAGGCCTGATACAATACTGGTGGTAATAAATCAGGACGTCCTTGAGTTACTTGTATAGGATAGTATTTCGGGTCATACTCATATTGCTGGATCTACCAGGCCGTAGCTTATTATTATTTCAAAGTGCATTGTAATCTATGAATGCATCCAGAAGGGACAAAAACGTACGACAATAACAACGGAATATTATGTTTTCCTGACGGCCTCTGGTTGAAACCATGCAATCGACCTGCCAATCCTGCATACGGAGATAAGTCAATGTGGTGTGCGGTTGGGATTAGAAGATGTTTATCTCAATTAAAAACTTTTAAAACGAACAAATGTGCAGCTTTACTATCGATACATTGTTTCATTTTTTCATCTCAATAAACTTTTTACTTTTTTACATAGCTGGAAAAATTTTATGAATCGTTATTTTGAATTAAGAATTCAATGGCATGCATTTAAATTCACTCCCACCACTTTCAAACTCTATAGCGATATCGCGGAAAATTATCAAGAATTTGTGTAACCAAGAACAAGGGATTTTTCGTGTCCTCGTTGCGAAAGATCAGTGTAAATCATAGGTTCTTGTTGTTGTTGTATATTATTTCCCTTGCATGAGAAATTTTCTTTCACGACTTGTGTTCTTTTTTCAATCTTTATCAGAAACTGTGTGGAGATGTGTTGTTCGAAAGAATGAGTATATTATAGATAATGGGTGAGGAGCAGTGGACAGCTTGCAGACTCGGTACTAAATATGTGTGGGTTCGAGTCCTGCCCAGACTAAGCCGGGTCAGCCGCCTTATTGTCTCTCTAGACAAAGCTCTTATTCCCATTGCCTTGAGACGATATAACCTTCCATGTGTTGATGTACCGTTAAACACCAAACATACGAACAAGCAAACAATAAAACAAGATATTGAGAGAATGATTATAGACAATAATTTATTTTTATTCACAGACATATTCTAGTCACGAGGATTGTAAGTATTTCGGTGACAAGGACCTGAAGCCGAAATTTGATAATCAAGACGTTGAGAGAGTCAGAAGGTAATAATGCTTCTAGATGAAGCTAATAATAATAATAATAATAATAATAGCAATAGCAGCAGCATCGTAATTTAACGTGACTTTTCATTGTCCAATATGTAGCATATGTAAATTATGCCACTTATATTCTAAATATAAAATAATAATAATAATAATACATATGCATGTGCAAGAACTAAATATAAAGTAAATAGATGTTGTTTTATAGGAAAACCTATAATATCGTTGGAACTACACAGTTCTGATCATGTTACAAACTTAACCTTCGAAAATAGTTGTAGCTATAATTAGGGTTCTATTCAATCATCCCCCACTTTTTTTTGTTTCACTTTTACGTTAACTTTCATTGCTGTGACAGTTACTTTTAATATTTAAGACGTTGACTTGTGTAGTCCACAAAATATTTTCTATTAGTTTATTTATTGGCAATTCTATTAAACTTGTATAACCGTGTAAGCCTCTAAGTAGGATATATATTATTGGCGTTTATATGTGAATTTTGTACTTGTTTCACAAGGTCTATCATTAGGTTAATCGAATTTGTCTTACTCCAAGAAAAAGGTTTGTAAGTAACTCGCCTGTGCATGTTACTATTAAACACTCATGCCCGTACATGTTACTATTAAACTCTTGCCTGCACATGTTAATAGTAAACACTCTTGCCTGTGCATGCTAATATTAAACACTCTTGTCTGTGCATGTTACTATTAAACACTCTTGCCTGTACATGTTACTATTAAACACTCTTGCCTGTACATGTTACTATTAAACACTCTTGCCTGTACATGTTAATATTAAACACTCTTGCCTGTGCATGTTACTATTAAACACTCTTGCCTGTGCATGTTACTATTAAACACTCTTGCCTGTACATGTTAATATTAAACACTCTTGCCTGTGCATGTTACTATTAAACACTCTTGCCTGTGCATGTCACTATTAAACACTCTTGCCTGTTCATATAACCCACATTTATACGTCATTAGTGTAACCCTTTCAATATGTTGAAATATTTGGTAACAAAAGATGACGAAAAAAAAACACGCTCACTACCTCAGTATGTTGAACAAGAATAATATTTATTTCAGGTGTCACTTAAATGATCTGGAAAATGTGCTACCATTCGTTCTGATCGGCATGTTCTATGTCTTGAGTCGTCCGAACCCAACTTATGCACTGCTCCACTTTCGGATTTTCGCAGGAGCTAGACTGTTCCATACGGTTGCTTACCTCTCCCCACTTCCGCAACCGTCACGCTTCCTGGCATTTGGCGTCGGTTTTCTCGTCAACATCTCCATGGCAGCCAGTGTCATCATGGCGGGAAAATACTGATCAGGCGGCTATGAGTAATTTCCAAGCAATGAAAGATGAAAAAAAAAAGGAAAAAATAATAATAATAAATACAATAAAACATTTTTAAATTTAGTAGTTTTGGGTCATTCGGCACATGTTTCATCCCAACGAAATTGTCTGCCCTAAGTTAGATGTTGTTACCGGCACCAGGCTAATATACACGAGTGTAAGCAGCTTCGGTTAAGAGAAAATATGGATTTCATTCCTTTGTTTCGTTTATTATATTTATTATATTTTTAATTTTTATAATTTAATTCCTTAACTGTCAAGTCAAGTTTCAACGAGACTTGTTGCAACCCCCATCAGCCACCCTAGCAAGTTTCAATAACCATGGGTAATACATGCCCAGGCGTATTTTTTTCGTAAAGAGAAGTTTTGTCAAAAACAGCGAGATATTAACGAAGAGTGGAACATGTTTCTGCACACACTGGTCAAAACTCGCCGCATATCGGCCCACATGGTTGGAGGACGCCACAACACTAATAATTTACACACAAGCCAAAGCAATATAACACCCTAAGATTTGTCACATATCGTCCAATTTAAATTATATACTTTCAAAATTAGTGATATCAAAGTAGTAAAAGAAGAAGACTGGAGCAGACAAGAAGCTAAAATTGGACGATCAAAAGTTGTCTACCTCACATGAAGCTTTTTCAGAAGTTGTGGCTCTGTTCCGCACAGTAAACAATCAACACCAGAGCTGAAAATTATTCGTTACCCCACAACCTTATTCCAGCTGATTTACTTCTGTCAAGTAATGAAGAAAAACAAACAAAAAAAAAGTCGCCCGCACCCCCTCCACCCACCCCCGAAAAAAAAAGATACACGAAAACAAGACTGTCGTAATGTGTACATATAGAGAATATTTCAGAATACTCAGTAACATTATTTTCATGAATTATCTGGAGTTTCGATAAGGTGTATATAAAAGCATGAATCAATAAATATGTAAGTAATATTGATCATATGTCTATATCAAATGTCGTAGCATGCAGTATTATTTTACCGGCTTCTGTAATCGGTTGATAATCTTTGAATGCACATGAACCACAGATCATATGTAATTTTTGTATTAAATTTTCTCAAAATTACTATTCCGGAATATCTCTCGTATTCCTGTCGTATTTTCGCAATTTTGACATTTATTGGCATAATTTGTTTTATTATCCTAATTTCCGCTGCGTTAGATTTTTGCAACGTTCCACTTCACCGCGAAAGTCGAAAAAGATAAAAATGTGAACATTTTCTGATGAACGGAATTTTGTCCTTTCCTTGTGACTTCGTTTGATGTCATTCTTATCATGCAATCTATTCCGGTGGCGGAAGCCAAGCTTTACTGTAAGGTTCTAGCAACTTGTAAAGTCTTAAACCAATCAGATTCAACATGTAAAGTTTTAAACCAATCAGATTCATTTTGAGATATGTAGTTCTAGGATGAGAATCATTCACATGTCATCAACTTGTTTCCATTATATGTTGCTATATACACGTGTCATAAAAGTTCGGACAAAATAAAATATTACATAAATCAAATCTGTTTTATTTTCACATATATCAGTCCATTATTCTTAAATCATATGAGCATATTATACTGATGCCCCTCTCTCTCTCTCTCTCTCTCTCTCTCTCTCTCTCTCTCTCTCTCTCTCTCTCTCTCTCCATTGATTGTATCTATCTGCCTACCTAACTACCCACCTATCTATATATCTATCTCCGTATGTAGATATATGTATGTAGGTAGGTAGTAGATATATTCTTTATGAGACATCGACATATGACTTGTCACAACTCATTCCACCTTTTAATCAATTTCATTTAAAAACAGTGAATCAGTACACCCTAACTGTATTTTTCAATACATTTTATATTGTAATTTAGCACCTTTTTAATTTATGGTTTGAAATATGTTTAACCAATATCAGGTTGATTTTTCTTGATATGATCGATACAGTTCTTGCTGAAAGAGAAATTGTGATAAAACGTCTGTACTCCGTGTCACAAACCGCTACAGATGTTTGTCAAAATCTATCATTTTATATATATATATATATATATATATATATATATATATATATATATATATATATATAATCTATCATTATATATATATATATATATATATATATATATATATATATATATATATATATATATATATATATCTGTGTGTGTGTTTGTGTGTGTTTTACAGCTGTTAACTTTTATCTAAAATTCCTTCATTTAAGTTTCGTTGTCAAAACAACTGCTAACATTCGCTATTGATGGAATGTTTATGCCAGTACTTCTTTTCAGCAATCCGTCGACGTTGTTTTCACGTCTCACGGCGGAGATCAATTGCCGCTTGGGACCGTTTGGCTAGAGAGGGGAGAGGGCTTGGATTATGTTCATGGAATAAGAAAAGCCCGAAACGGGACATAAACGCAAACCTTAATCGGACGGTGAAGAAACGGACAGACAAGGATACAAACTAAAATCCTTAGCACACAAGTGGTGGGACTTCATCACATCTAAGATCGACAAAACAGCGGAACAATAGAACAATGAATAAATACGAAATATGTAATCTGAGTATAGCAACATCGTACAATAGGCAAATAATATACATTGTATTCTCCATACTCCTGTACCAGATTCTTTTTTTTTTAAAATATTTTTCCACCTACAGCCCCACTAAGTTTTGACCACTAGCAGAGTAGCCAATATATCTAGTTTATAGTTTAGAATTAATATTTACCAGTAATAAAAATTTCATTACAAGTGATACGCAAAATTTTATTTCCACTAATTACTTTTGTTAACAAGTAAACCTTTTGTTAGTAGATATACCTACACTAGAATTTGTCGGTAACATGTTCGTACCAATAACAAACAAATTTCACGTTTGTGAGATTTGAAAATTTACTGTTTACAAAAATAACAATTGCATCCTCTACGACATAGATGCCATGACCACTGGTATCAGGATGATATATATATATATATATATATATATATATATATATATATATATATATATATATATATATATATATATATATATATATATATATATATATATATAAACTGATTAGTGTGAAAATATTCATATGGTCGAGGTTCACCCTTCAGAAGGCATGCATCCGTCAGGTATGTGTGTCCTATGATCTATACAATGGATGCCACTATCAAACGAAGCGTTTGACGTTCCGAGGCTTGTGGGGGTTCCTTTCTAGATATTTGGCCGAGTAAATAGAACATGCAGATTCATAAAATATTCTAAGTCATTATATGGAATCTTCCATTCAGAAACGGGCGACTGGAGGGCAGCTTTCGCTGCTTCATCTGCCATTTCATTACACTTGATGCCAATGTGACTAAGCAACCAACAATATAGAATACTTTCTCCAGACTGGATGAGCAAACTAGGCAGACCAACATTTCATAATAAGTATGTATACAAAGAAATGTGGCCTGATGTCAGCGCTGGTAACACACTCGCTTTTAATCTCTTCGTTGCCAGGTCCAATCGATGGCACTTGCACCTGTGTGGCTGCAGATCGAAAATCGATGACTTTCTTCAGGTATTCTGGCTTCCTCAATTTCGAGCTGCACCTTACACCTTACACATACATCGGAGCTTTTGAGAATACTTGGTACATGTTCTAAAAAAATCGTTATTGTATAGCTTACGTCAGAGTAGAATTCTGTATGGAAATCACATATCCCGCGCTTTTCAACTTTTTGTTTAGCGTCAAGCAACCCCCCACCCCCACCCCCAAACCAGGTCAGCACCAAAGGGATGAAAAGATTATAACACCGTTGTGCAGATCTACAGACCATCCCGAATAATATCCCATATTTTCGAGTCTCTTTCTCGAACGGTATAGGAAAAGTTGTGCGACATTGTACAGAACTGCACATGCCCAAGCATTCACAGTCAGGCAGGATAATCCTAGCACTTTTCTTCGAAAAGAGCGGAGATAATGTTTACAGTTTCGTTCAATTAGCAATCTCAAGAAAAGAAGAATAAGGAGGAGTGGGAAAATGAACATGTTGGTTTAAAGGGTAACAAAGCTCTAGAAAATTTACGGAACGTTTTCACCCTTGACATACTGTTAACACTGTAAGTTTAACTTACTGATAACGTCCGCTTTTAATCACAAGATATACCAGGTACAAGGTCCACACCCTCGCACACCGGCATGGCCACCATCAATTTCGAAGACCTACTCTTTGCACAATTTGCGTTTTACTCCGGAGTGGTTCTGCTGAAAACGCTTCTTATGAGCATATGGACAGCAAGACACAGGTTTGGTTCGAACGTAAGTACGGTATAATTACACTGTTACTACATCGAAATCCAGAAAGTGTGATACAGCCAGTGCATTGATACTAAAAAATGTATTAGGACACTAGTCCACGTGTACTTACTTATTATGGATCTTTTTTATAAGTAAATAATCTCATTGTGAAACCTGAACAAAAAAATGTTTACTCGTGACAATCTATAATTCTGCGCTCAGTCTATATTAATTACAACAAATTCACTTTTGCAGCTACATAATTTACCAGTACATTTTGATCCCTTCGCTGATTAACCGGTTGAGAGGTGGTGCTCATATTTAGAGGTTCAAATGACCCATTCTTTTAAGTGCAGTACTAAAATGTGGTCAACTTAATTCTTCTTTTCGATCCGTACTGCCCAATTTTATGCGTTGCAGTTTTGCATTATATTTATTTCCGTATCAACAAGCTTTGTTTACAAAATTGCAGTAAATAAAATCTCCAATTGTAAATCAGTTGCAATTGTCTCCTGACATCACGTCAAGCGTGTGTGTAGACCATTTACAATGAATTAATTGATCAACTTTTGTACTATATATATATATATATATATATATATGTGTGTGTGCGTGTGTGTGTACATGAGCGTGAAACAATACACTCTTTGAGAATATTTACGTGTTTGTGCCTGAGAGAGAGAGAGAGAGAGAGAGAGAGAGAGAGAGAGAGAGAGAGAGAGAGAGAGAGAGAGAGAGAGATGTCCTTATACAACGTCTTCAGCAAACGACATGGTCGTTGGACACCTGACGTGGTGGTGTGACCGATATTTGTTGTCGATTATGTTGCCACCCGTCTCTGAGACTGGCTTTAATAAGATACTTACTTATTCTATTTATGTGTACGGGAAAGAGAAATCATACTCTTGTAATTAGTTTCACAAGGATTCACTCGCTTCGTCAACGCCTGATATATTCAGGTGATGATAAATCAGGACACCGATATGGTACATGTATAAGATAATATTTTATGTCAATGTAATACTTCTAGATCTAATATGCCGTAGAGTATTATCTCAAAGCGCAGTGTAATATATGAATGAAGATTGAACAACAACAACAAGAAAAAAATCGACAATAACAACGAGGTATTCTTTTTCTCCTGACGGCTTCTGGTTCAAACCATGCAGTCGACCTGCCAGTCCTGCATGTGTAGATAAAGTAAAGGTGGTGTAGAGGAAATTAAAGGTAAACTACATATATTGTTCCCCGGACTCAGCGTTGGGATGCGCGTGGCACAGATAAAAGGATACACATATATACAGCCGTATTGAATCTCAATCATTATTTATTCCTAAGTTCTAGGCAAAACAGTTGGAGTGGCTTTCATAGCACCTAGCCCAGAGAGAGAGAGAGAGAGAGAGAGAGAGAGTAACTTTCTACATAAGTGAACATTTGTTGTACATGTTTTTGCACACTGTATAAATACGTTTATACCTGGAATCATGAAACGTGTTAAGGAGATACAGCTTGATGAGTACTACACCCTAATCACGAAAGTATGGAACTATTACCCATGTTTCACGTTTCATTGACTTCGTTTAAATTGTGTGTTTTAAGTTTATTTGTCAAGTTCTGTTCATGCTAGAATCATCAAACTCAATGATTGTACGCATCTTTATTAGCGCCACACCATTACAACAAATAAAGGCAACTGTGACGTATAGTTCATATTTTACTGGCTTTTGCGTTTAGCTCATGGCTAAAATGTTTATTGCACCCTGTATACATTCTGTTATACCTTCCAGGGCTCGAAATTAGCGGTAGTCCGCTAGCCCGAGACTAGTAATTTTCCTGCTGGACTTGTAGTTTTCATAATTTTAATAGTCCGATGGCTAGTAAATGTATGTATGTATGTATGTATGTATGTATGTATGTATGTATGTATGTATGTATGTATGTATTATCTGTCTGCTATCCATTAATACCATTGTAAATATTATTAAATATCATTGAAAATACGCTAAATAATAATAATAATAATAATAATAATAACAATAATAATAATAATAAATTATTATTATTATTGTTATTATTATTATTATTATTATTATTATTATTATTATTATTTAGCAGATTTTACTGCTGCAGAATTTTCCTGCTTGACTAAAAAGAAAGCGAGTTTCATTCAGGTGTTTATAGGAATCTAAATTAGTTTTTACAAAATTGCTAAAGATTATATAAAAAGGACTCACAACATGTAGAAGCTGTAAGACCAAATGTAAATGTATTCTACGTTGTGTTTTTCTGGGCGATACAAACATTTTGAGTCCTATGTACATAGAGCAGCGTAACCTATAACATAAATGTGTTCTCTTCTTTGAGAGCCACAAGGGAGATTGAGGTTCACGAGGCAGTTTAGTTTTCTGTACTGATTGTGTCACTCTCATAAAATAAAGACCTTATTATTATTATTATTATTATTATTATTATCCTGGCCCAATGCATTTTAACGTTGTGCAACAGAGAGACTATAAACGATATATTCTTTTCACTTGGTCTCACAAACTTCCATATTAATCTCCCTTACAATTAATTTCTGCCAGCATGTGGATCATCGTATGGTATGATATGTGTTTCAACAGTGATGCAACAGCAATTCATACTTTACATAAGCCTCTATATCTCTAAAACAAAATCAATTTCCTACTATATTCAGTAGTTTTTTATCTTCTTCTAAAAAAGTATTTAAAATTTGTGTTTCTTTCGATCAGAATTTTCGTCGAAGTTACTCCTAACGGTGGCATGCTGTGATAATAATTAAAATAAACTGTCCCAGTTCATAATTCAGCTAGTTGAAACATGAAGCTTGATACATCACTACAGATAAGGTTTTTCTCACTCCCTAGGGTCACTGGCCTCATCTAAGCGGTCCCGTTATGATTGACAGCTCTAATTGTTCAAACCAGTGCTTTGGTGAAAACACAACTACCACATATAACCAAAGCATCACGCTCACCATACTATATAATTTCATCACAATACATTTCATGTTTTATTGGGTTTGCCTTTAGCTCGTGCCCAAATAGTTTCTTGATCCCTGTGTAAATACTGTTATACATAAAATCATGAAATTTGGCGAGGAGATGCATCTGGATAAGTACAACACCCACATCACAAAAGTAAGTTAATGTGACCCATACTTCATTAGCTTGGGTTCAATGTCAAGCACTGTTCATGCCAGAATCATCAAACTAGATGATTGTATGCATCTCTATTAGTATCAAACCTTTACACCAAGAGAAGGTCACTGTAACCTACATTTCACATTTTACTAGCTTATGATAAAATGTTGCTTTTAGCTTATGAGCAGACGGGTTTTTACTGTGTAATACTGTTATACATTGGCAAGAGGATGCATCTGTATGAGTACGACACCCTCATCTTTAAAGTAGGTCATTGTGACCCATATTTCATGCTTCACTAACTTTGGTTACAAGTTGTGTTTTTACTGTTCATTGTTGAATCATGAACCTAATTAATGTATACATCTCTCAGTACCACACCCATGCAAAAATGTCACTGTGACCTACATTTCACATTTTACTGCTTTGATGAGTACTCCTCTTTGATTTCAGTAGTATGTCATTATGGCCCATATTTTGCGCTTCACTGACGTGGGTTAAAGCTTGTGTTTGATGTTCATATCTCAGGCATTATTTCTGTCAGAATCGTGAAATTGATGATGATATGCATCTCTGTTACTACAACACCCTTACAGGAAAAGAAGCTCATCGTGACCTGCATTTCGTTTTTTTTTTTTTATAGCTCTGGTTAAGATTTTGCATTTAGCTCATGACCACATGAGTTTTTGGAATGCTATAAGCATACTATCCTAATCATATTGATAATAGATAGTGAGCGGATGCATCTTAATAAATTATACATTCTTTTAGCGGAAAGAGGTATCTATGTCCTATATTTTATACTTCCGTGTTAAAAGTTTGTTTAAAATTCATTTATTTGGTTCTGTTTTTGATAAGATAATGAAACTTGATAATTGCATGCATCTATGTTAGCACTACACCCTTACAACCAAATATTGTCACTATGACTTACATCTTATGCTTTGCTAACATGGGTTAGGTGTTGTTGTTTGTGACCACATCAATTCTTCCATCATAATTATTCTTACTCAGAAGGGCCTTCCTGACAAGTGCACATGGAAGAATAAATAAATATATTTACTCAATGGTAAACTTTCCATATTAATGATTATACATTATATATTGTGATAGGTAACCATCAAGAAGTTAACTGCGTTCTGTACATATGAATAAGTATAGGAATTAGAGTGGACTGCATGCTGCATGCTTTTAATTTGAGGCCACATCTGTAGTGGGTACTTAAGGTAATAACTGATGCATACACTATGTTTGTAGCTACCGGCTATCACTCCAATGTTACTGAAAGCCTGTGACTTTCACTGTGTAAAATCTGGGCTGGACAATGATAATAGCTTCAAAAGCAGATTTTAAGAACAAGAATGTAAAAATATAATACAAAAACAACATTAATTTCTGGTTTTTATCAACTCATCAATGAACCTCTTCTTGATAGCATAGAAAAAAAAATGTTCTTTTCATTGCTGTGTGTACTTTATTCCCTGTCTCAGCAGGTATGTAGATGGCTTAATGGTAGCTCAGGACAATATTACGTATATCGCGGCAATTCAAGGTTAAAAATTTACATTTTAACAAGATTATGCTAAAATGTAAAGAAAAGAATTGCACACACAAACACACACACCCACTCTCTCTCTTTCTCTCTCTCTCTCTCTCTCTCTCTCTCTCTCTCTCTCTATATATATATATATATATATATATATATATATCTTAAGTATGTGCAGATATAAGCGATAAATCTAACTTGACTTATCTTTTACAATGAATTTTTTTAAGTATGTGGCAGAATTATACATGGTAAGAGAAACAGTCTGCTTCAATATCTATAATAAAAATTGCATATTACCTCCTTTAAATTCTATATCCAGCATACAGTGGCCAACAATTTGTTGTCAAGGTCGCTTTAGCCTAAACTTATTTTCTGCGTGATACTTGTTTTTTTTTTTTTTTTGCTATAGGAGAAAACTAAATGCTTTGTAGACGTGCGCTATATAATCGGTGATTACGCTCTGGTTACCTTTTCGCAGGACTGTACAATTTTTCTTTCTTGCCTTGAATTGAGAATTAAATGACATGCATTGACATCCACCATAACCCCCTTCATATGCTATATGAATATAGGGCACATTATCAACAATTTGTGTTGAATATGGCAAGGGTTTTCTTTAGTCCTAAATTTGAAAGATCTGAGTGTAAATCACACGTTGTTTCATAATATTGCCTTCGCATTAGTAATTGTTGTTGGTTTAATGGTACTTTTAATACATTTTTCACATTAGTAACTGTTGTTGGTTTAATGGTACTTTTAACACACTTTTCGCATTATTAATTGTTGTTGGTTTAATGGTACTTTTAACACATTTTTCGCATTAGTAATTTATTCTTTTATTACTTGTGTTATTTTTGCAATCTGCGTCGGAAACGGCGAACAAACATGCAGTCTGAAGGTACGAGTATTTTACAAACAATAGGTACGGATCCGTGATGGCTCAGTGGTTAGGTTGCAGAATCGCTACCCGAAGGGAGCGGGTTCAAGTCCTGCTCAGACCACGTTAATGTCTCTCTGGACAACGCACTTTATTTCCATTGCCTTGGCACGATACATCCTTTCATGTGCTGATGTGCCATTAAACACCATACACGCAAGCAGGCAAACAATCAAACAAGATAATGGGTGCAATTCTTAGATGCAACATATTTCCTTTATTTCACAGACATTTGCTAATCCCGAGGATTGTAAGTCCTTCGGTAACAAGAACCTGAAGCCAGCATTTGATAATCAAGACGTTGAGAGAGTCCGAAGGTAATAAGGTGTCTAGATGAAGCTAATTAACACAACAACAACAACAACAACAACAATAATAATAATAATAATAATAATATTATTAATAAAATATCAGCATCAGCATCTTAATTTTCGTTTTAAGTTTTCAACATGAAGTATATGTAAGATACATCAATTATATCCTAATTCAGAATAATAGCAACGCCAATAATAATAATAATAATAATAATAATAATAATAATAACACATATGCATGTGGCAACAATTAAATATAGAAAAGATCTGTTTTCATAAAAAAAAAACTATTATATCGTTAGCATTACCGAATTCCGATCATGCGGCAAAGTTAACCACAGAACTTCAAAATCAGATACCATCATGTATAGTTGTGATTAGGGTTCCATTCAGTCAGCCACATTCTCTTTTTGTTTTGGTCGTATACTATTGCTATGACAATTACCTCTAATACTTTACGACTTTGAATTGTGTATTCACCAAACATTATAAACAGTAGTAGTTTATTTTTATGCACTTCTATTACACTCGTATAACCGTTTAAGCCCGTCAATTGGGCACATATTATTGGCTTTTCTGTGTGTGTGTGTGTTTTTTTTGTTTTGTTTTTTTTTTTTTTGGGGGGGGGGGTACTATTTTCACAAGGTCTTTCATTAGGTAAATACATGTTTTCTTACTAAAAGAAAAAACAAAACAAATTGTATTCCTGAGCATATGACCTATTGACACAAATTTATACGTTATTAGTGTCACCCTTTCCAACTCAGTAGATATGTAGAAATATTTGGAAAACAAAAGGTGAAAAAAGCCATTTACGTTATGAAACATTTTACTACCTGAACATGTTGACCGTGAATAATTTTCATTTCAGGTGTCACTTAAATGACCTGGAAAATGTGCTGCCATTCGTTCTAATCGGTATGTTCTATGTCCTGAGTCGTCCGAACCCAACTTATGCTCTACTCCACTTCCGGATTTTCGCAGGAGTTAGACTGTTCCATACGATTGCTTACCTCACTCCACTTCCACAACCGTCACGCGCCCTGGCATTTGGCGTCGGTTTTCTCGTTAACCTCTCCATGGTAGCCAGTGTCATCATGGCGGGAAAATTCTGATCGGGCAGCTATAAACAAGGAAAAAAAAACGCAAAAAAAAAAAAAAAAAAACTGTCATCCCGTTCTCTAGCCACTGTGTTGCACCTGATTATAAAGAGAACTGGATGGAAGATGTTCCACATTCGTATAGGTTTAGCCATGTTTGCGTTTTAGCGGTCTGATCAAATGTGTCTGCTCTAACTGAGATGTTGTTTCCGGAAACAAGTCATGAGCAAAAACGGTATCAACTTAGAGAAACGTGAATTCCATTCCTTTATTTCGTTTATTCTTTTTTCCCCAAAAAAATATTTTCATTCTCACAATATATTAGTGTTGGTTTTTGTAAAATTGTATTTCTTCATTGTTAAGCCATGAGTCAATGAGACATGGTCCAACTCCCGTTTGCCAACCTATCACGTTTGAATAACTTTGAGTAATATACGGCCATACGTCTTGTTTTGTAGATAAGGTTGTCAAAAACAGTGAGACGGTAACAAAGAGTGGGCATTTTCTGGATACATTGGTCAAAATACATTCCAGACCGACTCGCATGGCGTAAGGACTTCACAAAACCAATAAGCTTGCACAAGAGCCAACACAAAATATAACACTCGAAGGTTTATAACATATCGTCCCATTTAATTTTTATAATTATAAAATTAGTGATATCATTGTAGTAAAAGATAATACTGTACTAGACAATAAACCAAAGTTAGACAAACAAAATTTGTCTACCTCAAATGAAACTTTCTCAGAAGTTGTTTTTTTCGCACTCTAACAGTCAACACCAGAACTAAATATCTGCAAACCCACAACCTTATCTCAACTGTGTTTACGTCTGTCAAGTAATGAAGCTGAAAAGAAAACTTAAGCCCCCACCCCCCACTGACCCGACAAATGTACCAGATGTCATTGTCAAATGTCAAACGATGCCATATATTTTTACCGGCTTCAGGGATCAGTTGATAATCGTCGAATGCACACAAAAGAAAGGCTATGTTTTGCACAGATTGTTTTATTATCTTAATTTCTGGTTGGTTCACGGACAACAACGCTGCCACCGCAAGGTGAAGACAATTCCGTCTGTGTATATGCGGTGTCATTGTGGATACTCTTCGGAAACGTGAACGATTTTGCGTAGCAAAAATCTGCGAGCTTGCTGATTAATACACACTGGCAAACATTTACTCGATTTTCACTGCCTGTAAATCAATTACCTGTTTTAGGTCGCTAACGGCACGGTTCCGTTTCTGTGCACGGGATCACCAGTGGTTTTCCATTTCCATCAATACAATCTCGAACTCTGTCATATTAATGGTTTATCTTGGATGGCTACCGAGTACAGTTTATTAATTGTATTGAGACATTCACGTATTCAGGAATGTAACCATAATGAAATTATTTTACCAGCGCCCCCAGTCACACCGGTTGCTCTCGATATGGCTCCAACAACAATTCCGATTGATGTGCCTATAATAGTTGCCGTAGTCGTGATTCCTGCCACGGCAAGACCAACGATGGTTGCCGCGTCAATTCCACAACTTGCATCGGCGAGTAGCGCGGTTCTCTTAATGATTTCATCTCGCAGTTGTTGTTCCGCTTCGATTATTTTCTCGCGTCGGTAACTTTGAGGGTCTATCATTGTTCTTCTATTAATAATGTGATCGCGACGTATAATTGCTCGACAATCTTGCTTTCTTGAGGTGCAACACGCACACGCACTTCTAACCAATTATTCTTTTTTACTGGTACAACTGCCATACAATCATAGAAAATATCTACCTCGGAAATATTTAAATCTCCGGCGATTGTGCGTTCGTGTGACCTGGCATTACGTTCATATAAAATCATACCGATTACGCAATTGAATAGTTTCTGAAACGACCGTTCTCGTCTTCGCTCAAAAACCTGTTACGCGGACAAGTACGTCTTTGTTGAATAACAGTCGAGAATTTTCTCTTCTTGGTTGAGCCAATGTTCGTGCAACATAATAAATGGGAAATGCAACCGGGTTGGATTTGTCGGTGAACTCCACTTCATGGCTGTAGAAACAATCCCTGAGTGTTTTCACAACTGGTGGTGTAGTCTGCGACCGAATGTTTTCACGTGTTAATGATATAACACCATGCTGGCCTCGAGTTGGTATTGGTACATCAGGATTGTCCCAACTGTCAATTTCTAGTTGGCCCTTAACAAGATTATATTTCGCATATACCAGGGTTTGTTAACACCACTCTGACGCAGATATTCGTCGACAAGAGGCACACAATTCCTATCGATGTTAGCATCCGCTGTCAGCCGGTCCAAAACCCCGTCTATAAATTCCGGAACCTCATCACCGCAGTCAGAATTCATCACTTATATGTGCTGATAAATCTTAAAACAAAAACGCTAAAGATGGTTAAGTATCCCTTTGGAAAGACGTTGAGTCCAATTGAATTTCATCTCTGGCGACCAATAATATTGTTACTGCATATGTAAAATATTCTGGAACATTGTAGTCTTTGATGGTATGCATTACTAATGGTCTACCACGCTGGTCATCATATATTATTATTGTCATTGCACTCCTCCCGCCTATAGATCCGTTTAAGATAAACAAGTGCGATCCGGACTCGCGAACTTTTAAGATGTGAAGTTTAGGTTTATCAAACTCATCCCAGACAACAGTGAAAACAAGTCGACCATTTGCTATATTAATATTATTTTCTTCTCCTTCACTGGTTAATATTAACCCATATATTGGCGAGAGTATGGCTGATAGTACCTGGGCGGCCTTTGCATCGACGTAGTCTTTGATAAGCGCAACCGATACACCAGTGTCTCTGATTTCCACAATTTCATTTATTTCGGCCAGGTTTTTAGCGACGGCGCCTCGCAGCTTCAAAACAACATCTTCAATGTCCACGTTAGATGTTTTAAGTTTCCAGTTTGATCTTGGAAAATCACCAGCTCGCCCGGGTCTACGTCAGCAACAACCTGACTGTAGCGTCTGTAAATGTTAATAGGCATTTTGGTATACTATTAAGCGCACTTTCTAATTGATGATGTAAAATCAAAAAGCGCTTGTGGTGTTGGTGTACGCAGTGATTCAACAAGATGTCCACATACTGGGCAGTCCATTCAAGTTTGCAATGGCAGCGTCGAATAAAACAGCGATTGTCTGCCGCCCCGGGTTAAATAATGAAAAACCTCACCTTGCGGTGCAAGCCGGTACTAGTCAAAACACAAAAGATATTGAAGCGTTACCACGTATGCTACCCAATGAGTCATTGGTCCTGTTGATGAATCCAGGTTAACAATCCCGGTTTCTCTTGTTCTTGGGATCATCGATGTAAGTTCATCCCGCATAAAGACACCTCGGAAATGCTTGACTGACTTTGCCATAGCGAGTAAGTCAAAATTGGTTAATGGACGCGCGGCCTTTTGCGAATCGTACCGGGTAGCCTAAGACCTCTGCCTGGGGGTATTCTGCGAGTCGTCCTGGGTAGCCTTTTCCATTTTTTCGTTTACGAGACGCTATGGGGATTTTCCACCGACCGCCTTTTTCAGAGCCATCCAGGATGCAGTTCCGACGGCCCCTAACGCAACCGCTTTTGCAACCGCGGGAGCCGCTGCCTCTAACAATGCTGGAATGGCCTCGAGGAATGGAAATATTCCACCAGTCTTTTGCATTTGTGTCACCTCTGACATGGATAATATTAATGTCACTGAAGTGTTCTTTTATTTGGCTGCATTAAGCTGATTAAACTGTGTTTGGGTCAACGAGGACAATTCCATTTAACTATGTTGGAGAAAGTCTTAATGCGACACCACAATCATATCGTATTGCGCTATTTATTGTCGCATGCTGCTTTGGGCTAAGGTCAACCTTAATTCGTGATATGTCATTATTATTTAAAAATGTAACCGGTTTAATTCCTAGTCTGAGACAACTTTATTAATTTTCCACAGGTGCGTTAATAACCGGCCAATGAAGCCCTCCAACAACAACATCTTATCATAGAGAATCACCGCAATTAATATGTAATTGATGCCAACAGGTTGATGAACACGTGCATCAATGTGCATGTCTACCACAGACTACTTAACCATGTTCACGTGTTCCAACGAAGAGTAATAAATCGGGTACAACCCAGTGAAGTCTTTTTGGGAACTCTACAGACCTGTGTCAACTTTTTGGTCTCGGCCCATGAACGACCACTGCTTGTGAGATGCACGTGCGACATACTTCTTGTTGAAGTCAAGCAAAATTTCTTCGGTAGGTTCCTGAAGACCGTTTAACTGCAGAGAAATGTCAGACACTCCTAAATTATCAAATATCATTTTACTACGGATCTGTCCCTGACGCACCAGAATTAAGTTTTTAAATGTTATAAATACACGTCTTGGTGCGCTGATACCTTGTTGGGTAGTTATTTGCCATGAAAACTGCTGAACGCTGGCTTCTATCGAGTGCGTGGTGAGCGTGATAAATGATAGCGGTGATGTGCCTCCAGAACTCATAAAGGCCAACAAACGTGTTTCTGCAGCCATTGAAGGGATTCACAGATATCCAGAATGATAATTTTGACAAAAGAACTTTGCTATCACGAACACCATCAGCACGCCAAATTGTATCATTACTCTTGTCATTTCGGTCTAATGTGACTGTGCGTTTTGGCTCCGAAAATAGCCTTGCAGACATCTCTACAAAACCCGAATATATACCTGACAGGAATCGCGCACGAAAACGATAATGAGGGTTCACGAAGCATCTTCAGGCCAACTGAGAATTGTTCATATAGACGACCGTGTGATGTTAATCGATAGCTGAGTGTGCGTTCGTGTTCGCGTATGAAAATTGTAGTCTTTGCTAGTCATTATTGAAATCCTCCGTCGGATTGATTGATGCCAAGTCGTGCGCGCCCATAGGAAGTTCAACTTCTTGCCAGGTTACGCCATCATCCTCCGAAAACACAAACGAGTTATTCGCGGGAAGAACCCGGAACGGCAGCGATCGGATATTGAGCCAACTATAATCCACGAGTTATGACGCTTGTGCGACCTCGAGTGTGTGGGATTGCCTCGGAGTGATTTGTGTCGAAAAAGTAGCATACAATTCTGGTTTTGTTGATGAGATCGTGATTATAGAGATAACGCTCAGGATTGTATTTGCAACAACACGCTGCATCGCAGCATTGACTTTGCGACGAGTCGGTTCCGAATTCATCATCGGCGGCGTAATATACATCATCGATGTCTTCAATGAGTTCGTACATCAGCACGTGAAACGTCCCTGGATCCATAATATCGTTGGTGAGCAATCGCCTGATTGATGACTTCTGGTGCTTTGTTGCCGGCGCGAACTGATCCCACAAGCTCTTCAAACTGATCCACAAGTTCGTGGAAGTCACACGTGTGCAGAATGGATCCACCAAGACCTTCTCCTACAGATGGCTTGGAAGTTTCATGTTCTTCTCCCAAAATAGTAACTTCTTCATCGAACATGGGTGGGGGTGGACGTTTAGCTTTTGCTCTCACAATGGGTTTTGCTTTCGCCTTCATCTCTTCCAGAAGTGTTTTTCTTAGTTCGAGAACAACTTTTTGAGCTGTGAAAGTTCTACTGGTGGAGTTATACGTTTTCTCGTGGGTTTAGCTTTAGCTTCGTATGATGGCCCGGATTCAGCTGAACGTGCTTGCAGCCTTGGAATTTAACTCTTTCTTCGTTTCTCCACTCCTCTGCTTTTATCAGAAATTCTTCATAAGATTTTATACTTTGATCAACATCTTTATTGTTAATTACATTAAACATACATTTATAGGGTAACCACGCAGGACAGGAGGATTGTTGTTTTCCAGTAATCTTCCTGAATATCCACTTGTATCATATAATGTTCATATTATAATCACATGAACCTGCTGTTACATGCAACACGATCTCGTCCCAGTTGGGTGGTCTGTTAGAAATGGTTTGTATATGATTTCGAAAACTCCATTCACGACCTGGGTCGATAAATAATTGCTTTGGTGTTTTCATCATTGAATCGTACATGGGTAATGGTGTTAGTGGAATATTTCTAATGATCTTTCTAACGTCTTCGTCGAGTACACGGGGGACTTTTGCGATCACACCAATGTCCTTGATGCCGCCTCTGGTTGTAGCTAAGCCTTCTTGGAATATCTCCATCTGATCTGGCAACTGTTCCATGGCTCCGGCTGTCCGAACAATCGGACCCAGTTTATCTTCTGTTCCAATCATCACGTCGGTGGTTTCCGCGAGTTTCTTCACTTGTTCCTCAGTTTCGCGCGCCGGTCTGATCAGCCGTGGAAATTTTTGTTCAAAGTCCTCTGTGAGGTATTCCCGTGCAGATTGTCGCGACTGTAACATATCTTTGACACGTTTGCGTGCACCTATGTACTCGCGGAGAAATTCTACTTGTTCGCACGAAGCTTTGTGGCGTCGGACAGCAACCTATGCTATAGAAGCGCTGGCGGATTTCGATATTGTATATGTTTATTATAGTTGTTAAATCGCTTTACACGTTTGTGTGAGACATGTTCGTGTCCAAACCCACCCGATAATTAGACCCTGCGCGTCCACTCAAGTCAATAGTGAGGAAACTATACGGGCCCTGGGAGACCTCCGCAAACATATTCCGAAACTCATCCCACAAGTAATCGACGGCACAGTCCTATGAATGTTTGCGAGACCATGTGCGTCAATACCACGAAATACCATTAACATGTTACATTTGTCCCGGATCACTTTAGGCACGTATGCGTATCGTTGTGTTACATAGATCACATCTGCGTTTTTGTGTCGACCTCGGGAAAATATTCTCGCGGGATTGCCTTGATGTTCAAACATCACATCATGTACACGACAGGCTTATTCGAGCTCGAATCAAGGTCGTCAATGGTAGGAGTTTCATCGATTGTGGAAAAAAATGGTGGATGACGAAGACGTCTTTGACGACTGAAGCGCTTCCGTAAAATCCTTGAGTACATCATAACACGGCTGATCTTCCGCCAATGGCGCAAACACGTACAGGCGATCCCAAGTTAACCGTCTCACGATCAGATTCAGCAACAGTTGGGTGTTCCCGGGTCCAGCGGGGACAATGATTAACGCGCGAACTGAGTTTGGAAACATGTCACATTGTATTTCATGCGATGCCGCATGAAAACTGGCACTGTAAATCCCCGGATACAATTATTGCGGACCTGGAACAAGACTGGATATACGACTTGATTCTAACAATCGACCGAAGAACCTATAAACCGCGTTGATGCATGTTACTGACATGATCTCGCGTGCAAAACATCAAATGATATCCATGCGCGTCAACGTGACTTGAACGCGATCAATTCTACACTCGGAGAAAGAATCGCTAGATGGATCATCAAAGGATGTATGAAGGCCAAGATTGCACTTTGCGGATCTTAAGATCAGCTCAATTCGCTAACACGACACTTGATGGTGGACAACATTCATTCGTTGAGGTAAAACTGTAAACTGTAATATAAGAAACATGAATAAGAAAAGCGTGCTTCCGAGCGGACTTTGTCCGCAATATACTACATTCCATGTGGTTATTGGGAAGGTGAAGCTGCCGTTGGAAAGTTAGCGAGCGCCGCAAAGGTCCTCCACGGGGTTGCTCGAACATGGTTAGTCAAACAAGCTCTGTGGCAAATTTGCCTACCCCCACCAAGGAAGATTTCCCGTGAATGGTTTGATGTGTGGACTCCCAACGAAGTTCATCAGGCGGATCTTTTGTTTCTTTCACATGATCGGGTACGCGGTTCTTTACGATTCATTAAATATTCATGCGCGTACTGACGACCAAATAATCGTTCCTCAAGTGTACGGTTAAATCGTTCCACAATAGCCAAATCACGATGTATCCCAACATGTCCAAGACGAACGAGTACCTTATGTTTTACAACGCAGCAACGGCTCCGAGAAATTCTTTTCACGGGTCTGCTTGCAACAGCCGCGGCCAAGTTGGCTGTGAATGTGAGTGCATAAGTACGTTTAAGAGCATCTGAGACACTTGCTGAATATTTAGACATCAACGGCTCCGCTTCCTTGTATCTGCTGGCAACATCTACGATAGTTAACGCGTATTTGTATATGCGTCCGCGTACCCGATCATGTGGAAGAAACAAATGATCCACGGGCTGGTGAACGAGCAGCAAAGCCACCAAGCAGAGTATTTGTGCGAGAGAAATTGCAAGTCGTTCCCGGTGGTACGGAACTATCACCAAGGTCTATTCTGAAATCGTAAGTTGATTTATAATCGCGTGGTGCCCGTACGCGTAAGTGATGATTCCGTCGTGGAATATCCGTTGCGTGGTGTCAGTCGGGGACAAACTCACCTTGATGCAACAACACACACCTATAGGATGTTTCTTGGACCGAATAAGATTGGATGTGTGTGCGAATTCGCGTCGCTCGCGAAGACATTCCACATACATATCGTGCCGAAGATCCATCGAGAAAACAATCCGGGGAACTTGTTTAGCCTTCTTAATGTTCTTGCCAGATCCGGAACTTTCAGTTCCATCGGTAGAGTCGTAGGCTCCAGTTCCTACCACAATCGAGTACATTTTGGAGCACAGTCCCGCGTATTCTTCAATATGTTTACCCGAGCACTCATCCTTAAACTTACCAACAACCTTTTTTTGTTGGCATTTGTTAAACTGTGAATGACCTTTTGGATAATCACTTGTATCAAATTCATCTACCAAGCATGGCTGAGCCATGTCCGCATACACAGTTGTGATGTGCATCAACAATGAGTCTGTATCCGTGTACAGCATCTTGATGTTGTCACCGTACCTCGGTTTAATCGAGTCGTAATAGAACTCGTACATCAAGAGCTTTTACAGATCTAACACAGACGCGCCGACATAGACTGCCTTTTCCGGCTTAATTTTTCAGCTTCAGTTTTGAGTTTTTACTGTGAACATCCATGAATCCGCCGTCAAATAGCTTGCGTGACTCAAACGTGGGGTCAGCAACAAGCCTAGGAAGTTTATCTTGCTCGCTGTTTCTAACAACATCAACACGGATTCGCTTTCGCAGATACTCTATAGCTTTTTTCAAACACAGCGTTGTTCATGAGTTTAAAGAAATCTTTTTCAAACTCGTTTTTTCCTTCGGTACGCAGGTTTGAATTCATTTGTATATAGGTCACCATCCACGCGCTCTGGCGAAACAGTAACACTCGGTGGACTTTACATATACGCATTTCCAGCGTTAAATACAACTGCAGGTTTAGTACGTGGACTACATAATTGCTCTTCGTGCGAAGATTCGGGACAACCTTAATATATTCTGTAAACTTCCGTTTAGATTCGTCCACAATTCCACACTGATACGGGGATAACCAGTGGATAATTGGTATGGTTGTGGTGAAGCGCATCCGGGTACTCCAAGTAAACTTCATAAAAGTATCCGATATCGCTGTTATGATCGTATCTACATATCTGTTTTTGTATATCCACAGTTGTGCGATCAATCCACTGATACCCGCCAACAGGCATGGCGTGCATCATTGCCTAGTGATAGAGGTTGTTGGTGTCAAGATACATGATGTAACTGTTTTGGACGGCGGCGACGTATCCGTCCACTAGCGGATTGTTGACTCTAGCGTATCGGTGGCTTGCCATAGAAATTCCACCGCGGATGCCACGTTCCACAAACAGATGCTGGTCAATATCGGTGAGCAGTTCCAACTCGACCTTGGTTTTATACAACAATGCCTCCCAGGCCATTCACCGTGACGAAAAGTAGTGCGCGGTGTCTGTTTTCAGGTAAAGATCGTGATGGTCACACATGTTTTTGCAACTAAATGCGGCCCAGAAATTTATTGCATGGATTTCATCTCTGACGCCTTGATTTTCACGCGTCAGTTTGAAATAAAAACGCTCTGATGGTGGCAAATTAGTTTCATAACATTTTTCGAAATAATCCATATACTCATACGGATATACTCCTTTACGAAGCAGTAAGGTGAACCTTCGTTCATTATGGTCTGGTCCAAATGGGTAACATAACTAGTAATGTATTGCTTCATTAAAAGCACCGCCATATTGGCGAGTAATCTTAAAACGATTGTAACCATTCGCTGCAAGGTTGCTCACGAGTTTGTCCAGGGAGGAGTTTAGAAACTGCAGCGAATCGATGAACTGCAGCTGACCCAGCCGAAACGTGACATATTTTTCCATTGTGTTTGGAATGACCCTTATTGGTGCATTCGATGCTGTTGCGACTGCTTGCATTATCAAGTGGCCATTATACCAGCGCAGGTTATGAATCACTACGGGAATTTGTGTTTCGTTTTGATTACATGCGCTGTGCGCAGCTCCTCGGTACACACCAGTGATGTGACTGTGATCGCGAACTTTTTCATCAGTGGAGCTAAAAGCGCCATCACAGATCCAACAATGGGTGGCCGAAGAAAATTCGCGAATATTATCATTGGTCATGATCGTATCCGCGGGCGAGGAAAGCTGTTTCTGAATCCATTTCGCACTATTCTCTAACGATTTTAGGAACACCTCTACCGTGTTTGGGGCGCTAGTGCTTTGGGCGCGGTATAATGTTGGCCGCTTTGTTTGCCTGTTACATCCAACAACAATATGTTAGAACCCACTTGGGATTTGCTCCGCAACTTGGACTGTTTTGTTAAAACCCCAGCATTCAAAGTCTGCTTAGATGATATACGGGGCTTTCATTTTCCGCTGCACTGCGGTGAATTGCTGAATGTTTGTGCCAGACTCTGGCATGATAGTGCGGGTTTTCAATAATTCCACCGCAGTAAAAGTCATGTTCATGAAGCAGCTGTTGTGTGCTAAATAAATGCGGGCAACGTGGACACAGAAATATTTTACCATGGTGCTTACTATGTCGGTTCAGCAACCGGGAAAGATTCCTTATTCATATGTAATGATACCGCGACTCTGAACTATTCATATTGCTCAGCAACAGTAGATCGGGTCCGCCCATGCGAATTTTTGCTTTGTACGTGTCGGATAGTGCAAGCGCAGAAAAACCTTAGTCCCAAGCGGACACTTTAACGGCAGTACTGGGATTGAGATCTTCAAACCTTTTGAGTTTAGCCTTAGTTACCTATACAGGAAATTATATATTACCAAACTTGAGTTCACCCATGTATTGTTGGTATTTCCGCGGCTGGTCTGTGTTGTCGCTCGTGAGATGTAAAGCGGACAAAATCGCCCATACTAAACATCCATTGTCATCATTATTTACGTTTAGCCGTGAGCGCGGCGGAACATACTTTGGCGTTTCAATATTATTAGACATGGGGATTGGTATGTTTGGGGCAGTATGTAAATGAACTTCCACACATCTGTCAAGAATCCATCCTGACCCTGCGTTGGTTAATTTTATAACGTCTAGAGAATCTTTTCAAAGCTTGTGTTGAGTTCGTCATTGATCACCTCGCTGTCTTTACGGTACGAGCACCACCATGAATCCACGGGGTTGCAATTTCTAACCCATTCTTGTCTTATGACATACGATTAAGCGGCATAATCAAATGCACACCAAGAGCAATGTCCAGTTTAACCGCGGAGGTGCAAGAGCTCTGTACTGTCGATACGATTCCTGGACGCATCTTTGATAAAAGCTTTCTTGCGTCTTGCTTGGCGCGTACGACGGTTCAATAATTGCATGATAATCTTCAAAATCACCACAACGTTTTTGTAATTTAAATTCCAGTTCTTGGACTCGTTGACGAACATACTTGACTGCCTTAGCGGCGATAGTGGCTGCTATACGTCGGAGGTTTTGTTCATCCTCGATTATGTGTGCAATTTTCGCCCGCTTGGCTCGTGGAGGAATTTTGATATTTAATCGTGCTGCTGTTGCACAAAGCTCTCTCACGGTCTGATACGGTTCAAATGAGAGATCTAATAGCATAAGTAAATCTGCTTTTCTTGGGCCTTTTGGTATTTTTACTCCACGTACTTGTGCGGATTGTTTCAATATATTTACAGTTGGTGTAACTGGCTGTTGTTTATCTGGGGATAGTTGTTGCACAAGTGGCTATGATTCATTCGGGAGTCCTAAATAAATCAAATATGCCGTCTTTTCGCATACCGCTTGGTATTCGTACTAATCGCTCTCGCGCGAGTTGCCTTAATTGAATCAAGGTAGGCATACTGGTATATAATGAAAAATCATTGTCTAATTGCAAATTCCGTCTATAATGTTTTTAAATTATTTTTTATTTTACCAGGATCAAAAACTGCAATCGCTTCAATCCTGACTATTATTTCATTGTCTTCTCTATCTTATTCCTCAACGGTGTTGACGTCGTCGGGTGTTTCTATAACAATAGGTTCTATATTTGTTACCTTGGTGAGTCTTTGGCCGCGCGCGCGATAATACTCGCTTACACATCCGCATGGTCAGCAAAGCTGATTATGTGACTTTACTCCAATACCACATTCAAGTCATGATCCATCACCGATGCCATCACGTAACGCGTCCCAATGCATTTAGCGTTATATATATATATATATATATATATATATATATATATATATATATATATATATATATATATATATACATATACATATATACATATATATATATATATATATATATATATATATATATATATATATATATATATATACATACATACATATATATGCGGATTATATTCTTAAATATGAAATATTGTTATATGAAATATTGTTATCTATCCTCTCAATTTATGATGTTTGCAGTTTTACCACATTATGCTGTATTGGATGATAGCTGACATTATACCATCCATTAATTATAAATGATGCTGTACCATAAATGGTAATGTTACAAGGAAAGGTAGCGTCTCGCAAGCAAGATATTTAACCACGCGGCAGCCTTCGAAGTTTGGTATAAAAACAATCTTCTTGCGCAAATAAAATTTTCTTCATGTGGGTATTTGATGAAATCACTGCACATTTACCGTTTAGATAATGCATCACACCAACTCGAAACTGACCATGCATTGAGCGCTCACATGCAAGAATTTTAAACTATTACAGTCCTGGTTTTAGAATCTGAAATTATTTATAAATTATTGTGCCGTTTCCGAGTATTGACCGTATGGGTTCTGTATCTTTATATCGAAATAACTCTTCACAGAAATGCCACCATTTCATAGGGTTTTGTATTATTTATTTATATTCTTTATTATTACGAACGAATTCATTGTTATGCATACGTGTGAGTGCCATTGGTGTTTTTATATATTATGCTGAATACATTTCTCTAATTAATTTATCCTTGGTGATCTTCTCTGTCGCTGCTGTCTTCATTAATTGTTTCAATGTCATCATTGGACAATTCACTACTCGTTTCGTTACCTACACTGGGTGGTCAAAGTCAGAGACTTCAACTTTTCTTGCACACTATAATACAATGACTTTTCACGCTTTTTGACCAAGTTTACATCGTTCTTGTCCCAAAATAATTCCCAAGTCGATTAATTTATCAAGATGCTCCGGATACGTATTTGAATAATCATACAATATCGTTTGAGCCTCTTTGACAAATCTGTATGACGCATGTAAGTGAAATAGCGATTTAATCTTTTCTGTGGCATTACAAACACTCCACTGTTCGGGCAATGTGATTCCCGGATTAGATACGTTTATACATCCTTTCAAAATACTATCGGTGAACTTTTTGCTATTTATATAATATGTGCCGTGATAAATCTCTAATATCATATTTTCTCACGTAATTGGAAACAATCTCTACGAATCTATTGTAAATAAATATAGCTACAATTAATATAAAATATTCTCACACAAAGAAACCACCCTCCATGAAATCTATTGTATAGTAGAGTCACAATCAATAATAATATACGCTGCTAGCTATATATTTCTCACAAAGAGAAAACAATCTCCGCGTTATATATTGTATACGGTATAGTTGTGATCAATAATAACTGGTCGGTAGCTACAGTTGTGTATTGGGGCACCTCATGGTAACACCGCTTGGGTGCGCCGCGGGAAGGTTTATGCTCGCTGATTTTGCTGCACAAAATTGTTTACGCAATCAAAGGGTAAAATCATTTACGCTAGCAGGTTTTGCTGTGCAAAATCGTTCACGTTTCCGAAGAGTTTCCACAATGACACTGCATATACAAAAACGGAATTTTCTGCTCTTGCGGTGGCAGCGTTGTTGTCGGTAACGCCGTGCATTTCCAAAGAATTAGTAATTGTAGTAATTGTATTTCCAAAAAATTAGTAATAGCTACATCGCTACAATTATTTGTTACTGTCTACATTTTAGTCACACCGCATACACTCGCGTGTGACGCGCGGGTAAATTTTTTTACAGTCATGGGGTATAGAAGGCGTTGACCTAAATCAGCTACCGAAATCTTAATCGCCCATAGTGGTACTACTACATGTTAAGTTTGAAACCAGTCAGATTCATTTTGTGATACGATATGATAGTATGATAATGATTCACTTCATAAACTTGTATCCATCGATCATTTCCATTAGATGTTCCGATATACACAGGTCTTAATTTAGAAACATCAAGTATTACATAAATCAGATATGTTTCTTTTTCACCTATTTAGCAAGTCTCTTTACTATTCATAAAATCATATAAGTGTATTGCTGCTTCTTTCTCCCCATCTATCTATCTATCTATCTATCTATCTATCTATCTATCTATCTATCTATCTATCTATCTATCTATCTATCTATCTATCTATCTATCTATCTATCTATCTATCTATCTGTCTATCTATCTATCTATCTATCTATCTATCTATCTATCTGTCTGTCTGTCTGTCTATCTATCTATCTATCTATCTATCTATCTATCTATCTATCTATCTATCTATCTATCTATCTGTCTGTCTGTCTGTCTCTCTATCTATCTATCTATCTATCTATCTATCTATCTATCTATCTATCTATCTATCTATCTATCTATCTGATATTTTACAGTATACTGAATAAATTACAGAATGATAGGTGGGTAGACAATCTTTTTTCTATTCATATAGCAGTCCATTTTACCACCCATCTCACCATCATCTACCTACCTACCCACCTAACTATCTATTTTTCTATCTCAGTACGTAGGGATATATATGTATGTTGTAAGTATGTATGTATGTAGGTAGGTAGGTAAGTAGATATATTCTTTCTAAGACATCAACAGATGATTTGTCACAGTTCTTTCCATCGTTCATTCAATTTCATAGATACGCAGTTCAATAAGAAACTGTAGATGTGGCTTTCAATACATAATTTAGTGTATATGGATCATATATTTTATATTTGCATTTTAACTTTTGAAGCCGCTGTTGTCCTCCATTTTGTTTCAGTCAGTTGTGTATTGCCAGTCGTCATATGACTTGCTTACACCCCGTTTGTAAGTCACATGATCCAGTCATGACCTTGTTGGAGTTCTTACATCCCGCTAGAATAATATTTAGGAGAAATACTTAATTTTATGTCTTGATAATTGACCAAGTGTATTCCTTAAGATTTTGTTTATGAGTTAATAATATATTTTATATATGGGTTGGCAACGAGACAAGGAAATTCCAGTCGATATGTTGCATTATTGGTTGTGCTGATAATTTTATTCTGAGACTCGTCTTGGTGTCAACTCCAACACAATCCGAACATCTTCGTCTCCTTCCGATGCGAATCGAATAACTTCTTAGACTCTCTGAAAGAGACTCGGAGGTAGTGGCAGTGATACTTCCAAAAGTTGTAAGATTTTGGCTGACAAACATCCGGCTAAAGTGAGAAGAACAGATTCTCATAAAATGATAATAACGCTATACGACGCTTCAACAATCAATGAAATACCTGCACTTTACATTTTTAATGTTATTCCTGCAACTTTGTAAGTGAGGAAATCATTCGGTTTCAATAGACTGCAAATATTTTGCTTTCTCATATTGTGATATTCAGATTCAGGTGGGAGGAAAATAAACATATATTGGCCCTAACAATAAAACGAAATACCGTAACTTATTTTCAGCAGTATAGTTCAAAGAAGAAAAGAAAGTTTTTGTTGGGTTTTAACGTCATTTTTCAACACATGATAGGCTACACATAGCTACCCATATAGTTGGTGGAGGAAGACCCTGGGAAGAACAACCGACTCACGGGAAGAAAAGACAGAAAAGCACAAAGTATTAAAAAATATAGATGTTGGTATGCATATGTTGGGTCTCGATGAAATTCATCCTTCGCTGACTAACCGGTGGACACGATAAATAAATCTCTCATCGTTGATACCAAAATCACTTCTCATTAAGCCTAACTGAGAAACTGTAAAGTTGCGGTTTCGAATTAAATTTAACAGAATGTGCTTCACTGAATGTGGGTTATCTTGATAATAATTCTGGCATGACAGAAGATTGATAAGAATACCACCTTCTGGTTCTTAGTATAGTGGGTTTTTTATTCCTATGTATTCAACAGTCGACGAAAAGTAATATAAAATATCGCAAAACGGTACAAATTTATATATCACAATGGTCTCAACCTTATTACAACTGCTTTAAAAGAAGTTCTGTCGAATCTTTCAATACATGTGATGTTTATTTGGACTCGTAATATTGCTGTGGATTATGGATGACACTCACCTCCTTTTGACAACTAGATAACGCCTTGTTGAATTACATTGGTGAGTCACAGCTAAGTGTACTCACCATGTCGAGTAAAAGTGAGGTTGTTCTTTGCGGGAATTTTAAAAAAATCTGCAAATAGCAAAACAAATCATTGAAAACTTAGGATTGGCATCAAAGTGAACCTGTATAATGTTGAATACTGGATAAATATTACAATATACGGAATGTTACGATCGTCTTAAACTCTATACTCGGTTTGTCTTAGGCTAAGAGTGAATTCGTTTGATAGATATGTATTTAGTGGTACATAAACGCATTAAAGGTTATATCGTGCCGAGATAGTTGGAGTAGAGTGTCTTGCCCAGATACACACCATGGTGGTCTGGTCAGAGTTCGAACCAATACCATTCTTGGCGCGATTACATCACGCTAACGAGTGAACCACGGCGTTTTCTTTAGATCCAGAACAACTGTCGTAGAATGATCCAGTAGATAAAGGTCGACGCAGATCCTCACACTTATTATAAATCTCGGGGAACAGCACAAGTAAGTATAATATCCTGTGTCATAATTTTGCTTGTAGCCGTCATGATTATCCAATACATGCTTTATTTTACGATCGATCATTCTTGATGACTGGCCGAAAACACAGTATTTTTCTTGTTCGGATGATGACAGGTACCCATTGACTGTGTGTGCGTGTGTGTGTGTGTGTGTGTGTGTGTGTGTGTGTGTGTGTGTGTGTACATTATACAAGCTGAAGCAATAATGCACAGGAATATAGGATATATCCTCGAAATGAACATTTAGCGGGAAATTCCCACCTCTGTTTAAAAAAGGGAGGATTTTCGAAGTATAGCAGAGATTTAACGATGGAAATAAGGTGGGGTTTGCAAAATATTATGTGTAATTTTCGTATTCGGTTAAAAGTATGGCTCGTTTTTTGTTGGAGAAATTAGCGTTAATCTTGCAATAGTCCTTGCATCGACCATTGGGTATTAGTATTATATTGGGTAGCAGTGTTATATTGGATATAAGTATTATATTGAGTAGTAGTGTTATATTGAAGCAAACATGACTACCTTTACGTACCTTTAAACTCATTAAATGCATGTACACATATCATTATGATACTAATTGTAATGGTGCAAATTTCTGTCGATTCTGTAGAGCACATTTTAGTTTGACAGAGAACAATTAATTAGATTTATGAGGTAAGGTACCGTATGAAATCGCTAGACTGCGATGGTTTTAATGTCCGTGTTGAGGGGCGAAATTGATTCTTAATTAAGCATTCGTTTATTTAACGGTCTGACAGATTGGAAGGAGAAGGTTATTTGGAGGTCTACATATAAAAAATGTCTACGTTGAGAGGATGCAGGGATTGTTTGTAAAATTGTATTATCTTTTGAGATTGTCCAGAATCAGTTACTTAAATAGCGCGCAATTAGACGGTTACGCTAGCTACGATTGGCATGTATTTATAAAAGGCGGTAGATATATTTAATCCTGATTGGCTACGCTAAAAAAGGGGCGTGTTTCCCACACGAAATTTCATGGTTTTAATATGCGCCATCGCAAAATTTAGTCAGTCTAAATTCCTGCAAGAGGAAGATATTTTTTTCTCCGAGATTTAATTTAGAAGAAATTCTCTCGTAAAAACAATTATTCAAGGGACCGGATTTCTGGAAAGTTGACGGACACAATTCTGGCGGTAGAAGTGTGCAAGGCATGAAAGCACAAGGTATTTGCATCAATCTCATGTAATTCGTTGATACCAATATAATTATTTGCTTGAATTTATTTTTTTTGATTTGCATGAATTTATTTGTTAAAATTCGTAGATCAATTTTCTTGATATGAGTATAACTATTTGTATGAGTTCATTTCTCTGAATTCGTACAATAATCTTCTTTATATGAGCTTGACGAATTGTTTGAATTTATCGTCTTGATTGCTATAGGAATCATGTATTCTAAGGATTTCATGCATTACTTTATTTGATACAAGTTGTTTTAGATGATTTCATGTATGATAAAGACTTGAGTGAGTATTCACTGGAATTAATGTAGTTAAGACATGAAGTGAATTCCATTGATTTATTTTTATAATTAAGACGTGAACTGAAACTGTTATGCCTCGTGTGTTGTTAGATTGAGTCAGTGATGAAATAGCCGTTAGAAAATACATTAATCTTCTGAAACTACTTTAGTTTATGGTCTATCCAATTTGGCCTGACCAGATAGCCTTTGGTATCTGTTTGAATTCCGATAGGACGATATCTGACGTAACGAGAGTGGAGTAATGCTCCACTCCCAGAAGGATATTGGACAGAAGATTTAGGTTGCTTCTCTGTTTATTTTGAAAGGGGAAATAGCTCCATCCATTCACCTACGTATCCACGCACCTACGTATCCACGTACCTACGTATCCACCTACCCACACAAAGTTTGAGGGCCGAAAGAGGCGAGATAGAGAGAGTGAGGAGGGGAAAAAGCGAAAGAACGAAGAGAACAGCAACGTTGAATTTGGAGTGACAAGCGATAACCAGGTTATGCTGTTATGCAAGGGCAATGACTTCGATTGTACACTCGATTCTATGATGAACTAATTCTATCGTTTAAACAGATCGACTATTTATATAAGTATATTTGTGTTTTGTAATTGATTAAATTGTTGTATTTCATGTACGGGGGCTCGTGTTATTCTGTTCTATATATCTGCTCAGATCTCTATTTATTCCATCTATACAATTTCAAATTTTATTTCACTATTTACCCGATCCGTGCAATAACACCGAGGTCGATCATCCTCTAGATAACGATAACCAACCAGATAAAGCGGACACCTTGTAACGAGGGTAGTCCGCCACACTAATATAACAATTAATCCCCATTGATGTTTGCGTTCTCCTCATTTTGGAATGTTTGTACCTCTATTTCATATGCGATAATATCAACATAACTGTTAGTGTGTAAAAGTTTGAAATATTAATTTCCCGCATAAGAAATGTAATTCTTGCATGGGTATATCACATATTAATGATTTGTCCAGATAATCATCATCTGGGGAAATATTTTTGATGTCCCAGTTTGTGCATGGTCATATTGTAAACTGTGTTCGATTACCTTATACTTTGAATGGGGAAATAAGCACGTGTATCCATTTTTCTCCAAGGTTTATGCAATACTCGTGTACTCTGTAAGGGTGCTAATTTCTGTCGATTTCGGTAGAGCACATTAGTTTGGCAGATAACAATTAATTAGATTTATGAGGAAAGATACCGTATTAAATCGCTAGACTGCGATGGTTTGAATGACCCTGTTTGGGGCGAGATTTATTTTTTATTCAGCCTTCATTGTATAACGGTGGGACATAATGTTAATTTGGGTTTAGGTATCGAAAATGTCAAAGTTGAGAGGATGCAGAGACTAGTTGTAAAGCCAGTTGAAGTTGTTTTCTTTTATGAAATTTTCCAGAATCAGTTATTTAAATAGCGCGCGAAAATGAAGAGGGTTATGCTAACCACGATGGGCGTGTATTTATAAAAGGCGGTAGATAAGTTTAATCTGATTGGCTACGCTAAATAAAAGGTGTGTTTCCCAGACGTAATTTCACGTTTTAAATGTTCCACATCGCAAAATTGAATCAGTCCAAGTTTCCTGCGAAAGGCCGGTAAAATCTTGACTCCGAGCAGAATAAGACGAAATTTTCTCGTATAAACAATTCTTCAAGGGACAGGTGTCTGGAAGTTGAGGGACACGATTTTGACGGTTGAAGCGAGCGAGTCTTGAAAGCACAAGGTATTTGCATCAATCTCATGTAATTCGTTGATATCAATATAATTATTTGCCTGAATTTATTTGTTTAAATTCGTAGATCAATTTTCTTGATAAGAGAATAACTATTTGTTTGATTTCATTTGTCTGAATTCGTACAACAATCTTCTTTATATGAGTTTGACGAATTGTTTGAATTTGTCGTCTTGTTTGTTATGGGAATCATGTAGTCTAAGAATTTCATACGTTACTTTATTTAATACAAGTTGTGAGAATCTATGTGAATTTACCTGTCTTAGATGATTTCATGTATGATAAAGACTTGAGTGAGTATTCACTGAAATTAATGTAGTTAAACCATGAAGTGAATTTCATTGATTCATTTGTATAATTAAGACGTGAACGGAAACTGGTATATCTCGTGTGATGTTCGAAAGCCGTTAGAAAGTACATTAAACTTCTGAAACTAGGTTTGTTTATCGTCTGCCAGGTTTGGCCTGACCAGATAGCCTTTGGTATCTGTTTGAATTCCGATAGGACGATATCTGACGTAACGAGAGTGGAGTAATATTCTACTTCCCAGAAGGAAATCTGACCAGATATTTAGGTTGCTTCTTGTTTATTTTAAAGGGGAAAATAGCTCCACCTACCTACCCACCTGTCTATCCACATATCCACCTACCGACAAACCCAACCATCGATGCACGTATAAGTATCGACGTAGAGAGAAGAGGCATCCCACACAAAGTTTGAGGACCGAATGAGGCTGGATAAGAGAGAGAGAGAGAGAGAGAGAGAGAGAGAGAGAGAGAGAGAGAGAGAGAGAGAGAGAGAGAGAGAGAGAGAGAGAGAGAGAAGCAAAAAGTGGAGAACATCTACCTTGACCTGACAGCAGCGTTGAATCTGGAGTAACAAGCAATAACAAGATTATGCAGGCATGCTGTGCAATTGATTCGATTGTTCACTCGATTCCATGATGAACTAAGTCTATCGTTTTAAACAGATCGGCTAATTACATAATTATATTTGTGTTGAAATTCGGTAAATGATTTAAAAAAGAAGTTTATCTTTTTAATGTTATGTATTATTTCAATTTGCTTTACGTAATTGATTAAATTGTTATATTTCATGTACGGGGACTCGTGTTATTCTGTTCTATACATCTGCTCAGATCTCTATTTATCCAATCTATAAAATTTCAAATTTTATTTCACTATTTACTCGATCCGGGCAATAACACCGAGGTTGATCATCCTCTAGATAACGATAACCAACCAAATCGTACACATGTCACGACAGGTGCGTAACATACTCTCATATTTAAAAAAATATAAAATTCATAAGTGTGACGAAATTGTTCATGTTCAATTTTTATGCTGCTTGCAGTTCATTTTGAAATAATATGTGTTATTCACGTTGAAAACAGATATAATTTGAGAGGAATTATTTATGTAATATATATTCATTTGAATTACTAAAGTGCTAATTGACTTTTGATTGAATACATTATTCTGGACTTTTGTGAACTCAGTCAAAGATATCAGGACATTCAAGGCAACTGGAACTCATTCAGAATATTTTATGTTCTTTGATTTGTGATTAGGACATTTAGGATTATCTGGAAATTGATTCATGATATTGTAAGTATCTTTTGAATTTCACTTTGTATTGTAGGAAAATAAATTGCTTGTTGATGTTACTTACATTGTTGGTTTCGCTTTCTTTCTGTTACATATTTTTAAGACTTAGAGTCTTAACAATACAGTATATGTATATATATATATATATATATATGTATATATATATATATATATATATATATATATATATATATATATATATACATATATATATATAATGGAAATGAGAGCTGAGTGCCTTTCCCAAGGACCCGCCGATGCAGCCGACATGGACTGTCCTGGGCGGGTATCAAACCCGCGACCATTTTATTACGATTCTGACGCTCTACCAGCTGATTTACTGCAGCTCCCTATTGGGTAGTAGTATTTTATTGGGTATTAGTATTTTATTGGGTAGTAGTATTTTATTGGGTATTAGTATTTTATTGGGTATTAGTATTTTATTGGGTATTAGTATTTTATTGGGTTGTAGTATTTTATTGGGTAGTAGTATTTTATTGGGTAGTAGTATTTTATTGGGTAGTAGTATTTTATTGGGTAGTAGTATTTTATTGGGTAGTAGTGTTTTATTGGGTAGTAGTATTTTATTGGGTAGTAGTATTTTATTGGGTAGTAGTGTTTTATTGGGTAGTAGTATTTTATTAGGTAGTAGTATTTTATTAGGTAGTAGTATTATATTGGGTAGTAGTATTTTATTGGGTAGTAGTATTATATTGGGTAGTAGTATTTTATTGGGTAGTAGTATTATATTGGGTAGTAGTATTATATTGGGTAGTAGTATTTTATTGGGTAGTAGTATTTTATTGGGTAGTAGTATTATATTGGGTAGTAGTATTTTATTGGGTAGTAGTATTACATTGGGTGGTTGTATGATATTGCGTAGTAGCGATATATCGCGTAGTTCTGTTAAATTGGGTTTTAGTGCTATATTGGGTAATAGTGTTATATTGGGTAGAGTATTATCTTGGTTAGTAGTGTTTCATTGAGTAGGAGAGTTATGTTGGATAGAGTATTATATTGGGTTGTAGTGGTATGCTGAGTAGTAGTAATATATTGCATAGCAGTATTACATAGGTTAATAGTATTATAATGGGATGTAGTGTTATATTGGGTAGAAGTATTACATTGGGTTATAATGGTATATTGGGTAGGCGTATTCTAGTGGGTAGGAGTATGGTATATTGGGTAGGCGTATTCTAGTGGGTAGGAGTATGGTATATTGGGTAGGCGTATTCTAGTGGGTAGGAGTATGGTATATTGGGTAGGCGTATTCTAGTGGGTAGGAGTATGGTATATTGGATAGGCGTATTATAGTGGGTAGGACTATTAAAGTGAGTATTAGCATTATATTGGGCATTGCCATTACATTCGGTTTTGCGATGTCCTACAAATGATACTGACGGATCACTGCAAGTCCCGCTTCACTTTTAATAAAACTTTTCAAAAAGAGTTCGTACTAGACACGTTTTGTTTCCTTTATAAAAGTGCCATAAAGCCATAAAGCCAAATTTAAGATCATTATCTGAGTTTTGAGTTCCATATTAACGAGCTTGTTTCTAAACGTAGGTATTAATACATTTCACCTAATGTAGTTTACAAAAGGTCAGCATACAAAACCTGAGCCGAGTTTATAATCAAAGCTGAGACGTTGTATGAAAGCCTGGGGATCATAACACACCTGAAACCGAGCGTGTGATTTGTACTCAACTAATCGCAAGTAATTTAATTTACTTTTGTAACAACAATTTTGATTGGTTGATAACGAAACTCAAGCTCAAACATTCTCTGATTTCCAGGAGAAATCAAGCTCAGTCTCAGAAGTTTTACGCAATCCAAGCCATGTCACATATTTTTTGGCTCAGAATCGCAAAAGAAGTTATGGAGAATACAATGTATATTATTTGCCTCTTGTACAGTGGTACTATTTTCATATTACATATTTCGTATTTATTCATTGTTCTTTTATTCCGCCGTTCTGTCGATCGTAGATGTGATATAGTCCTACTACCTGTGTGGTAGGGAATTTAGTTTTCTTCCTTGTCTGTCCCTTTCTTTACCGTCCCCTTCCCCTCTCGAACCAAACGGCCACAAGCGGCAATTGATCTCGGCCGTGAGACGTGTCATCAACGTCGACGGATTGCTGAATTGAAGTACTGGTATAAAAATTCCATCAATAGCGAATGTTAGCAGTTGCTATGACAACAAAACTTAAATAAATGAATTTTAGATAATTGTTAACAGCTGTTAAACACATATATATATTTAAACAGTCACGGTTTGTGACATAGAGTACAGAGTACAGAACGAATCGAACATAGCGACAAAATCACCCTGGTATTGGTTGAAAATAGTTCAAACCAGAAATTAGAAGAAGAAAAAAAACAGTTGATAAATTACATTATAACATGTATTGAAAATATAATGAGAGAGTGCGCGGAGTCACTGTTTATATATGAAATTGATTGATAGGTAGAATGTGTTGTGACAAGTCATATGTCGATGTATCATAATAATATATATACTACCTACCTACCTAACTACATACGTGTATCTACCTACGGAGATAGATAGATATGAAAGTAGGTAGGTTGGTGGGTAGGTAGATAGATAGATAGGTAATAGATAGATAGATAGTAGATAGATAAATAGGTGGATTAGATAGATAAAATAAATGGAGAGAGAGAGAGAGAGAGAGAGAGAGAGAGAAGTAACACTGTAGTGCACTCATATGATTTAAGAATAATCGCAGAGGCCTGAAAATGAACATATTTGATTTATGTAATATTTTATTTTGTCAAAATTAGGTCATGTGTATATAGCAACATTTAATGAAAAGAATTTGATAACATGTAAATGATTCTCATCCTAGTATTTCATATCACAAAGTGAATCTGATTGGTTTAAAACTTTAGATGTTGTTAGGACCTCATATTAAAGATTGGCTTCCGCCGCCGAAATAGACTGTATAATAACAATGGCATAAAACGAAGTCACAAGAGAACGACAAAATTCCGTTTAGTGTGTGAAACAGATTGACATCTTCTGAAAAAGATTCATGTGAGGTGGACATATTTTGATCGTTTAATTTCAGTTTCTTGTCTAGTACAGTCTTCGTTTTTACTACTTTGATATCAATAATTATGAAAGTATAAAAAATAAATTGGACGATATGTGACAAATCTTCGGGTGTTATATTGCAGTGTGTTGATGTCTCGCTGTTTTTGACAAAACTTATCTACGACAAAATGACGTCTGGGCATGTATTACCCATGGTCATTAAAACCTGCTTGAGTGGCAGACGGGGTTTTACAAAGTCTCATTGATACTTGACTTGACAGTGAAGGAATTAGATGAAAATAAAAAAATAAAAACCACTTTTATACAATGAGAAAGTTATTTCCTTTAATAACTAAAATAGAATAAACGAAACAAAGGAATGAAATCCGTGATTTCTATTGTCCAAAGCTGCTTGCACTCGTAAATATTAACCTGTTGCTGGTAACAATATCTCAGTTAGGGCAGACACATTTGTTAGGCATTTGTTAGGGATTAAAGATGTTCAGAACGCGGGGCTTGTGCTCCAAATTTAAAAAAAATGTTTTGTTTTTATTACTATGTTTGTTTGTTCTTTTGTTTATTTTTTGTTTTGTTTTGTTTATTTCTTTCGTGTTTTGGGATTGCCCATAGCTGCCCGATCAGAATTTTCCCGCCATGATGACACTGGCTACCATGGAGAGGTTGACGAAAAAACCGACTCCAAATGCCAGGGCGCGTGACGGTTGTGGAAGTGGAGTGAGGTAAGCAATCGTATGGAACAGTCTAGCTCCTGCGAAAATCCGGAAGTGGAGTAAAGCATAAGTTGGGTTGGGACGACTCAGGACATAGAACATACCGATCAAAACGAATGGTAGCACATTTTCCAGGTCATTTAAGTGACACCTGAAATGAAAATTATTCATGTTCAACATACTGAGGTGATGATATTTTCTACGAGGTAAAGGGCATTTTTTTTCTTCTTTTCATCTTTTGTTTTCCAAATATTTCAGCATATCAACTGAGCTTGAAAGGGTTATACTAATGACGTGTGCATAAGGGTGTCTACAGGTTATTTACGTGTCTACAGGTTATTTACATGTCTACAGGTTATTTACGTGTCTACAGGTTATTTACATGTCTACAGGTTATTTACATGTCTACAGGTTATTTACGTGTCTACAGGTTATTTACGTGTCTACAGGTTATTTACAAATGCGAGAGTGTTTAATGGAAACATGCAGAGGCGAGTTACTTACAAAACTTTTTTCATGGAGTAAGAAAAACTCGATTTACCTAATGATAGACCTTGTGAAACTAGTAAAACACAAGCCACAAAAACGACAATAATATATATTCTTTTTAAGGGGCTAACACGGTTATACAAGTTTAAAAGATGTGCGTATAAATAAATTAATATAAAAGAATGGGGACTACACAATTCAACGTCTTAAAATATTAAAACTAACTGTCACAGCAATTATAGCGTATGACTGAAAGGAAAAGAGAGTGGAGCTAACTGAATGGAGCCCAAATCACGGCTACTACATGAAGGTATCTGTTTTTCAAGCTTAAGTTTGTCACATGCTCGGAATTGGGTAATTCTAACGATATTATTGGTTTTCCTATAAAAACATCTCTTTATTTTAATATTTAGTTGTTTCCACATGCATATTTATTATTATTATTATTATTATAATTATTACTTCGAATTAGGATATAGTGGTATAACTTACATATGTTACATATTGGAAAATGAAAAGCCACATTAAATTACGATGATGCTTATATTATTATTATTATTAGTAGTAGTAGTAGTAGTAGTAGTATTGCATTACTTATCTTCTCCTGGAAGCATTATTACCTTCTGACTCTCTCAACGTCTTGATTATCAAATTTCGGCTTCATGTCCTTGTCACCGAAGAACTTACAATCCTCGGGAGTAGCATATGTCTGTGAATAAAAGTAAATTACAGTTTCTAATAATTGCTCTCAATATTTTGTTTTATTGTTTACTTGTTCGTGCGTTTCGTGTTTAACGGTACATCAACACATGAAAGTTTATACCGTCTCAAGGCAATGGAAACAAGAGTTTTGTCTAGAGAGACACCAGGCGGTTGACCCGGCTTGGTCTGGGCAGGACTTGAATCGCCACATATCTGGTACTGAGTCCGCAAGCTAACAATTGAAACACCACGGTTCCCCACCCATTAACCATAATATACTCGTTCTTTCAGACTGCACATTTGCTCACTGTTTCCAACGAGGATTGCAAAAAGAGCACAAGCCGTGAAAGAAAAGTTCTAATGAAAAGGAAATAATGCGCAATAACAACAACAACGTCTGATTTGCATTCAGATCTTTTGCACCGAATAAAATCCCTTGTTCTTGGTTGCACAAATTCTTGATAATTTGCCACGATATTTCTATAGAATGCGAAAGAGGATGGGAGTGAATTTAAGTGCATGTCATTGAATTCTCAGTTCAAGGAAAGACTGAAAAAAGTTTTCCAGCCATGTAAAAAGTTAAATATTTGATTGATATTAAAAAATGAAACCAGGTATCGGTAAGAAAGCTACATATTTGTTCGTTTTAAGGTCTATTGGTAATGCCAACAGGCTTCATAGGGTGGGCGGGTGTGGTATTGCCAAATATCATGTATGGAACGAAGTAAGTGGAAAATGCTGCATTATTTACTTTTAAAAAAAAAAACAGTGAATGGAATGTGCAGGTAAAAGCTGTTTTTCAGAAGAGGTATTTATAACAACTAAAATTGGCAACTTAATATTGCATTTTACACGCTATAGGTAACGACATAGATATAGAATAAGCGATTGGATTGTAATTCTCGTGTTGCATAAAGACTAAACACGAGTGTTACATTTTGCAGATACATGGGGCCTTACGTATATCACATGTGGCAAACATCACGATGCAATGTAATGGAGGCTCCCGTAGTGGTCTTCTTCCAGTCAATACAGTCTCATGACTGAGAGTCATATTACACGCATATCTGTAACCCGATGGCTGTCATAGTTTCCATATTGAAAGTACAGCTGTGGTCGGTAATGAAATAGCGAAGAAAATTCCGAAACATCTGTGAAATTTATACTATCAACTGAGTTATTTCATTGTTTATATTTCACTTGATTGTCCTTTGTTTATACAGCGCATACAGTTCTGTAAATATTAATCCACCAATCTCAATATTTTCCAGTATTATCAGTCGTTTATTCTTAATACCCGTCTACAAATAATGAAAACTACGTTACATTTGCTTTTTATCGTAAATATGCATTATATTTCTTCGTAAACGGTACATATATTGATTTTGCTTGCAACTATGTGAACTATTGTAGTTGTTGGATGTGTTTCTGCTAGTGTGTGAGAACGCACTTCCTGCAAGGCACAAGGTGTGGTTCAAGAGAAGAAAATCGTTAATTCTATGAAAATTAAGATTTGACCCAGTACGATACACGAGAAAGTGCATACTTTATAAGAAGGTCGTTCCATCAGACCTGTTGAACATTACGATTGTCACGGATATTACTATTGTCACGGACATTACGATTGTCACGGATATTACTATTGTCACGGACATTACGATTGCCACTAATCATGAATTCTAAACGAAGTGTAGAGTAACATGGTCAGAGACGGTGAGTTTGACATGTATACATACATGTATATGTCCTCGCATTCTTCTACAGCGGAATCTACGGTGTGTCAATTAGGCCATGTGTAGAGAAAGAGTTTAAAATTATGTTCTATTAACTTATGTACATATTGGTGGTCTTTTATTGTTATTTCTTGCATTCGTGTTAAATATCGATTGGCTTTGTTTTGTGTGTGACATTTGAAGACTTTGGGTCAGTCAGTTTGTATTGTGCTACAGTGCTAGAGTGTAGTCATTTGCAAAGACATTTGGTGCTTCAGAAAAAAGAACTAAAAAAGGCGAGTTAATGCCACTGGTGGTCGACATAATCACTGATATAGGCACGCCATAAGTGAATTATCTACTAGTATATAAAGAGATGAGAAGATGGAACAGTATCGTGGTGCCGAGATGAGGTATCCACCATATCAGTTGATAAAGATGAAAGAGATATCCGCTGAAGAGAAAGTTACCAACATTGTTGTGCGTCGCATTGCAGTTCAGCATAATAAACTGAGTGGTTTTCATCATGATAGTACAAATTATACGCTTCAAGTAAAACTGTCCGTAGACATTTTTTTGATGGTTACAGAATGATCAACCTAGAATGTATGAAAGAGCATGTCATTGACAGCTCACTCTGGTATATGTGAGGGAGCCCAGAAGATAGTAGAGTATAGTGGCAGTCCTGTAACCTTGCATACTGAAAGTCCTAAATGGGGAACAGCGAGCTTTTTATGGTGTATTTCCCATAGTTGTGGTTCAAAATTTAAATTGAATAAATTCAGTCAGGTACATATATAGACAGACATACAGCATGTACAGAAAAACATATTAACAGAAATTATTACAATATTCCAAACAGTTCAGCTTGGGGACCATCATAATGTTTGTCACTGACATTATTCTCATTATTATTATTATCCACAGACAATTGTGTCATTGTGTTTCACATAAAATGCTGCTTATGGTACGTACAGGCCTCCATACTTTATATTAAGATCTACTTTCCCGGCTTTCAGATCAAATACACTGCTTCAAAGTCTGTCGACAAAAAGGTATGGAGTTTTTTTATTTTAAGTTTTTCTTTCACAAACTCACTGATAAGTGTTACAAGATGCTTTATTGAAGGATATAGGGCATCACTATTGCCATACTTTTTCAGCCATTTCTTCATCATCAGAGTACTATCTCCCACCCACCTTTACTGAATTGTGCATTACCAATAGGCATTAAATGTTAGATAGGCAGGTCGATTGAGAGACTACAACCAGAAGTCTAGAGGATAATATAATATCCGTTATTATCGTTGTTCTTTTTTTTTTTTTTTTTTTTTTTTTTTCTTTTTTTTTTATCCTTTCTGGCTGCATTAATAGATTACACTGCGCTTTGAGATAATAAACTACGGCCTGGTAGATCTAGCAATATGAACATGACCCGAAATACTATCCTATACAAGTAACTCAAGGACGTCCTGATTGATTACCACCGAAATGTGTCAGGCCTACACGAAGCGGTGAAATCCTGTTCAGGCTAACTACAAATGGACGATTGTTTTTCCTACGCACAAAAAGAGAATAAGTTAGTATATTATTAAAGCCCATCTCGTAGACGGATTGAATTGGTGAAATCAACAGTAAATAAATGCAACATAATCGTCCTTGACAAAAAAATAACGGTCACACTACCACATTAGGCGTCTAACAATTATGTTGTTTGCTGAAGACGTATTATAAATATTCCTCTCTCTCTCTCTCTCTCTCTCTCTCTCTCTCTCTCTCTCTCTCTCTCTCTCTCGCACAAACATGTCAATGTTTTCAAAAACCATACTGATTACCATTTATGTACGTATTTAGGAGTCCTATATTTTCTCTCTAAACACGAGACAAGATATATATATATATATATATATATATATATATATATATATATATATATACCGATAAAAACCGAGAACAGCAAACGTTTATATCAAATTCAAGTCCTATTTGTACATTAATTAATTAATAGAAGTCACCTTGATGCACCCTCAGCGGTCGATGCGCAAACTCGACTTTATATCAGCAGACGATATCAACTGTTTTAGAAATGGAGATTGCATTTCTTGTAATTTTATAAACATAAACAAAGCTCGTTGGTACGCTAGGAATAATTAACAATTATTTTTACAAAATATGCAAAGTTGCAACACATAACATTACAAAATATGCAAAGCTGCAACACATAAAATTGGCAGTATTGGGCGAAAACAAGAAATGAGTTGACCAAATTTGTATTACTGCACCCATAAGGATTGTGGAATTCGACCCTCTGGGTATGAGCCCTACCCGTCGTACAGTAAATCAGCCACTGGTTAAAAGTGTACTGGTAAAGTTTGTAGCTGCAAAAGAATATTTGTTGTTGTAGTTAATAAAGACTGAGCGCAGAGCTATGGATTATCACGGATTGTCACGAGTAACAATTTCTTGATTCAGATTTCACATTTAGATTAATTCACTTATAAAAGAACCTATATTAAGTAAGTACGCGCGCACCAGTAGCCTAATACATTCTTTAGTGTAAATGCACTTGTATTATCACCCTTCCCGCATTTCGATATACTATGGATATAGTCACAGCGTGTTTATGCAGTACCTACCTTTGAACCAATCCTGTGTCTTGAAGTCCATACACTCATAATGACCGTTTTCATCAGGACCACTCCAGAGTAAAATGCAAATTGTGCAAACAGGGGATTATCGAAATTCAGGTTGGCCATGTCGGTGTGCGAGGGTGTGGACCTGGTCTAACTTGATAGCGGACGTTATATTAAGCTCAGCTAAGCGTGTTAAAACATGCACCATGGTAGCAGGGAATAGTTTCGTAAATTGGCCCCTCTCAAATTTCCTAACTTAGACTATCACGTGACTCTTTCAGGTATTATTGTTTAATAATTAAAGATATGGATATATTTGTGAATCAGGTATTTCGGGCTTGTTTTGTTCTTTAAAATGATATGAGGCATGCAAAACTGCCATAGCTACTTAACAGTATCTAGACTTTGAAATATCACTGGACTTGGAAGCAGAGCTAGCCACCCATAGCAGTAGACACGTTGGGTTCACGGTAAGTAGAATATCTATATAAAAAAAACGGCCTGGATGGAAACTATTTTGAATGACATCAATCTGTTTTGTACAAACAGTTTTTCAAAATTATAACATAAGGAAAGGGCTTACATTTGTACAGTGATCATCACTCTGTGTCAGACATGACCTTCATACATGAAAAATGCATGTGTGATTTTGGGGTCAGGGTACATAAACCTTTTTTTGCTATAAGTTTCCATTGACCTGTCAAGTCAAATGAATCCTATTCTGATGTTTTGATTTATTACAGCTGACAGTAGAACACATTAGTGTCAAATCTATTGATTTTCACCCTGTGAGACAGAAGTATTTTAACGTGAACTGATTGTAGAAACTGTGTGGAGACGTACCACTCAAGAAAAACTTGGACTATTTAAGGGAATGCGGTTTATGAAATAAATTTTAATAATATTTTAGGGATTTTAAATGTGTTTTCTTTATCTGTTATTTTATATACATTTTACAGAATGTTAACATCTGTAAGTTTTATACTTTATCTTTTTGTACTTAATGTTTACATTTATTTGGAAGGGTTTATCTTCCTCAACTTTTGTACATTTTCAGTTGTACATTTTTCGAACTTTACTTCTAGTTGGCATTACGTAGTCAAATTTGTGCTGAGGTGCCCTTAAACGCTACTACATACATACATTTATTACAGCTATCCAAAAATATGGACCTTTTTTTGGCATCACTGATGCACTGTATTTTCTATGAAATTTTATATCAGGCAGGTTCATGCGGCATCAACTCTGTGAATAAAAACTGTCTTTCGCACCCTATATCGGTCTACTCTGTATGTAAAATCGGAACGTCGTCGGGCTTTTCCATGCATGCTAGTTATTCGACTCGCATCGAAAGAGACGATATGTTCCGAATGCTTCATACAATGACAATATCTTACGGGGGATAACTCTTTCCGTAAATGTTTTTACAGCTTTGTTGTCGTTTAACGTAAGACGTTCATTTTTCTCCATTTCCTTCTTTTTTTTTTTTTTTTTTTTTTTTTTTTTTTTGAGAATAATAATTTAATGAAAATTTAATCCGTATTTCTGCGCTTTTTGAAGAAAACAGCTGCGATATTCCTGCTTGACTGTGAATGCGTGTGTGATATCGCAGAACTTCTCCTACACCGTTCGAAACTGAGACTTGTAAATTTGGGATATTATTCGGGATTGTCTGTAGATCTGTACAGCGGTTTTATACTCTTTGTATCCCTTGTAGGCGGATTTGGCTGGGGTGCTTGAAGTTAAAACCAATGAGAAAAGCGTGGGGGATATGTGTTTTACACACATAATTCTCCTTTAACATAAGTTTTACAATTATTATTTTTTACAACATGCACCAATTGTGGTTTAAAGAAACACTGAGTTCGGAAGACACTGACGGTATCTGCTAATAACAGATAAAATCGCATAAAGTGGTGCAAGGAAGAGATATCTCACGCTTGAAGTATATTGGAATATAGTACTATTTTCCAATGAACCCAGATTATCATCACTGTTGAAAACCGTCGGTACGTGTGGAGAACCAGCGACCAGAGTGCCTAGGACTACATGGAAATAATGTCAGGATAGTGCCAATTTTGGGGCTACATTATGTATCATGGAGTGGGTACTTTGGTCAAATTTGAGGGAAACAGTAATAGCGAGAAGTACATTAATACTCTTAACTTTCATTTATGGCCAATCATTGCAAAACATTTTGCAAATTGACAATTTATATTTCAAGACGATAGGGCACCTTGCCACAATTCTGCACGGTCTCATGCCCAGAAACAGGACAACAATACTTCGCCATTCGTGAAATTACTGTGTTTTTCACCCACTCGATGAAATATATGCGTTATTCACTCGATACAAGCAATTTTTATTTTTATTTTATGCTCAAATGTATTGGCTAGTTAGAGTGTTTAACATAATGAAGTAGCAGATTTCTTCCAAAATCCGGCGTAATAATGTCAGCTGTTTACGTTTTATGTCTGGTGTGTTTTGTGTGTATATTCACTCACAAAATATCATAACATAATTCTCTTTCCTAAATGAAGAAAAAAAAATAAAAGGTACATTGCGGGATTTGAGCCTGCTACTCTTGCGTGACAGGTCGCAATGTTCACCACTAAACCAAACAAGTGACAATATGATGAATGAAATTTCTTGGTCATAATGTTATCGCTGTCTATTGACTGCAATGAAAAAATAGTTTAGATAACTCACTCTAATGAATTATAAAAATTATTTCTCTTAGAATATCCACTCATTCACGTACTAGCATAAAATAAATTGCAATAAAGTAATATTTTCAGATGAACTCAGGTTATCATCACTGGTGGAAACCGTCTGTACGTGTGGAGAAGAAGCTTATCGACAATAGTGCCTAGGACTACATGGAAATAATCTAAGGATAGTGCCAATTTCGGGGCTACATTACGTATCATGGAGTGAGTACTTTGGTCGAAATTGAAGGAAATGGTAATAGCGAGAAGTACATTAATACTCTTAGCTTTCATTTATGGCCAGTAGTTGCAAAACATTTTGCAAATTGACAAGTTATATTTCAAGATGACAATGCACCTTCCCACAGTTCTGCATGGTCTCGTTCCCAGAAACAGGAAAACAATTCTGACAATCTTGAATGGCCAGCACAGTCACCTGACCTCAACATAATGGAAAATGTGGGACATATTATCAAAATCAGACTTAGAAGATCTCTGCATGCAACTAATCTCGCCAAGATCTAGAGAAGGAGGTGAAAGCTATTTGGAGATCGATTTCTACAGACTATATCAATGCCTTACGCAGATTACAGATTAAAAGTATAGACCAACCTATTATGTTACCTGTCAGCAGATACATTTGGAAAACCGAAATTTAAACTGGTGAAAAAGAATTTTAATGTACAAAACAATGTTTGAAAAGGGATACATTTCTATCATTACTGAGGAAATATTTAAAATCAGGTGCGTAATTTTAGGTGATCCGGTCGATTATAAACTGAAAGATTTGTAGGGGGAGGAAATAGAGATCGTGTTTTACAAATAACAGTTATCTTTATACAACAAACAAGATGGCATATTCGATGCTGAATAGATTTAAAAACACAAAACGGATGAACGGTTGAAGGTATGTACCCGTTAAGTTGAAATGTTATGACCAATCGTGTAATCGTTGGAAACCAGCTGAAAATAATCTGCCATTAAAATAAATGAAGTTTCAAAGAGTCACCTCTCCTCCAGAAAAGGAAGCCCATTACTTAGATACAAATATTAGAATGGGTGAAAAACTCTGATTGTTTAAAGATAATGAGTTTCTGCAACGTGAAAGATGTGGGGAAAAGCAGTGCATTAGAGCAGGGGTCTCCAAACTTTATAAGACAAGGTCCATGTTAGATTTTTTGAAGGGGTTTTGCGGGCCGAAGTGACTGTGAAAAACTTAAATATATGCAAAATCGTTTTAAAAAAGTACAACACTTTGCGGACCGGACAAATCGAAGCCGCGGGCCGGATCCGGCCCGCGGGCTGTAGTTTGGAGACCCCTGCACTAGAGCATTTAGGAGTTAAAACAGGCATGATATGAGCAATATCAGAGGGAAAAAAGACTGTAAGAAAGTACACCAAAAGATTCATGGAAATAACAAAATGGTCAATATGAAAACTTTATTAGGCGACTACAATATAACAATGTCATGTTGATAACACCAAAAGACAATTTATCAAGCATAAAGTAGTATCGGGATGTTTTTATATCGTTTAAAGTTACCGACTTAGAACAATATTTTAGATATCTTAATTGTGGGAACAAACTAAACAGAAAAAAAGAAAAAAAAGAAAAAGCGCTGAATTTTAAAATATTGTTAACTTAAGAGTTGACATATGCATAAATCAAGCAAACGTGAACAGAATTCCATTCAAAAACGTTGTGTCAGTTACACGGATGACCAGTGGCAAGCAGACGTTGTTGACACTCAAACATACGAAACAGACAATAATGATATAAATGCATTCAAAAAGCCCAGTGCATTAGAACGTGAAGGAATGAAAACACGCATGATACGTGAACTATCAGAGGGAGAAAAGAAATTAAATCCAAAAACATTACAGAAAAGTAACAAAATATGAAAATACTACTCGTGAAAATAAATAGCAAAATGGTAAACGTGGAAATAAATAGAACAATGGTGCACACAAATAACGTGATAGGACGACTACAACGTAGACAATCTTCTATCAGGGTTATAAATAACATCACAAAACAATCAAACGAGATAACATTTAAAAATATGAAGTTGATTCCAAGTGCATCTCAGAAAAGCTTTAAAAAATAGATACGATGTAACAAACTACAAGTTAGTCTTTGAGATTTTGAATAAAACAAATTACCACCAGATCAACATAGTCTATGAGATTTTAAATAAAAGAAATTACCACCAGATCAATATAGTCTATGAGATTTTTGAATAAAACAAATTACCACCAGATCAACATAGTCTATGAGATTTTGAATAAAACAAATTACCACCAGATCGACCAAATTCGGTTGATTTGGGAAGCGATTGTACACTACATATGCTAAGTAAAATCCAGTACAACTTGTACAGTGTACATATATATATATATATATATATATATATATATATATATATATATATATATATAGAGAGAGAGAGAGAGAGAGAGAGAGAGAGAGAGAGAGAGAGAGAGAGAGAGAGAGAGAGAGAGAGAGGGAGGGAGGGAGGGAGGGAGATTTAGAAGGTACAATCTTTATCAGAACTTTAATTTGACATCAAATAGTAATTGAAATTAAACTACCAAACTAGAAGGTACAATCAATACTGGAGGTGCTGTCAGTTGCAAAATGTTACACACGAAACAGAAGGAAAGAAAAATCATTATGGAAACGACTCATTTGTTTTTATTCGAAACCCCCTCTCCCGGTGCCTTGAATGACGTTAGTGCAGTGTGGTCTGCATTTGACACACACACACACACACACACAATTTAGGCGATTTTTACTCTAAGATAAGAGAAAGATCCATGATAGTATTCTAGGTTTTGATAAATTATTCAGAAGCGACATAGTTTGAGAATTACATTGTTGTTATGTCAAAATTTAAATAATAGGGGAAAAAAGAAAGAAGGATTGAACATATTGAACAACTTATATACTAATAATATGATCAGCACTGTAAAACCAAAACGTGAATGTTGTAAGCTATAAAAAAAGAAAACATTCATGATGATGATGATAACAATGATAAGAAGAAGAAGAACGATTATGATATAATTATCATCATCATCATTATTTTTTTTTTCGTAATATAAATAAATAGATAGAATTCTAAGTAAAATTAGAAATTCTTGTCTTAATAATTTCCTACATTTAAAATGGATATGATTAAAATGTTTCAATTATTGAGAGTAAGAATGACCACAATCAAAAAGGCGTACTACACACAGTTACAATATAATTTTTACATAATACATATTATACTCTGTACATCAGTATGAACGACCTCAAATACAATCGGCATTGGCATCTAGATTGCTGCTAGACTATCAAATTATTATGATTTTGTTTACAAAAGAAAAATAAAAAAATAAAAATAAAACAGATGTATGTGCGGAATTGAAATAGAATTTTTGGGGTCTCTTTTCTGATTTCATTGCGTCATGTGACCTCGCGGCTCAATAATGTTCGGCGCGTCGATTGATCGCGTGGCATAAAACTGCTATTTTTCACATTTACAACCGATTTGGGTGCAAGTAGCAAGGGGATGGGGTTTTAAATACCTATTTACTTCGAAATGAAGTAATACACAAATATTTATAAACCTTGATAGAAACCATTGAACCAATCAGATGCCAGGGCATCTCGTCAATATACATAGATGTCACTCATATTCGATATCTTAATAATACAAGAGAACATATCAAACTTGATCACATTAAATTAGGACATAACGTCTGTAAGGTGTAAACAAGCCAACGTTGGGGGATGCACTATTGTCTTGTATTGTTTTACTTGTATATGTACCAGTTTAAAGGATTGATGTATGTCATATCGTTTTACGGCACCTCAGCACAATAGTGGCTATATGGTGCCAACTAAAGGTAAATCTCGAAAATTGTAAAAATAGATTGCACAAATGTTTAGAAAGAAAACCCCTTCCAATAAAAATATAACACGTAAAGATCTTAAAATTCGGTAAAATGTATATAAAAAAGATACAGGTAACAAATATAAAATCCTCAAAACATACTGTCAAAATCTATTATAAAAACCGCATGCCATCAAACAGTCTAAGATTTTCTCAACTATTATTTTGGGAGGTTTTGATAACCACGGTGGTGATTTGGGAATGCAGAATTTTGGAATATTTGCAACACTCATATTTTGCTGCTTGTAGATGAAGACAAAGGTTTGGAATTTGGGCCTAAATGCTACATCATATGATGGATTTGATGGATAAGAGGATAGTTTGATAGTATACTGTAGAGCCAATTTCGTTCGTAGAAGATAAAGTATTGGTTCGTTTGCCTAATCAGTGAGGCTTTATGAAGGGAGAGTTCCAAATGCACCCATAAAAAGAAATCCCTGATTGTGCATCGGATCAAGCATTTGCAGGTACGATTTACAGGCTGATACGTGCACCATCGAGCAACAGCCAAGTTTAGATCTTAATAAAAACCTGTGTAACCGATGCAAGATCGTCCGATCTGCTCCCTAAAACGTGTTTGCCACGACTCTTATTAAATCCAGGGCTTTTTGACATTTGTCCCTGACGTATTTAATATGCGGAAGAAAAGTTAGTTTCGGTCGAAAATAAGGCCTGAAAGTTTAGTCCCCTTCACAACAGGAATAAGACAGCCGTCAAGATAAAGCTTTGAGTCATCGTGATTTCGATTTAATCGGCAGAAGTACAGACAAACAGTTCTAGATTTCGAAAATGTGAACCCGTTTTCTTCTGCCCATTTCTGAACCATATTGAAGCTTATCGATAGTTGACGTTCAATAGTATGCATACTCTTTGGTCCACTGCTGATCACAATGTCATCGACATATAATGAGCAGTCAGTTCATGGATTAAGGAATTTCACTATGTTGTTACTTTGTATATTGAATAGGGTGATTGGCAATATGCTAAGGTAAACTTAACTCCTGAAGATAACTTTCAAAAATGGTGCTGCCTACCTTAACTCTGAAATTTCTATCCTTAACTCTGAAATTTCCATCTTCCAAAATATTGGAGATAAAATTAGGTCAGCTGCCCCTTAGACCAAGGTTAAGTAGGTCATTCATTATGCCATATTTCTATGTGGTATCATAAGCTTTCTCCTAGTCGAAAAAGATGACTGACAACTATATGTTCTTGGTTTATGAAAGATTCTCTAATAAATACTTAAGTCTGACAAGATGGTCTATTGCACTTCTCTGGCATCTGAATCCACATTGAACGTCTGATGGTAATTTGTTGGATTCAAGATACCAGAGTAGTCTATAATTTAATATCCGTTCCATGGTTTTGCAAATACAGCTTGTTAATGATATGGAACGATAGTCGGAAGCACCGATATGGTCCTTTCCAGGTTTGGGTTCTCGCCAAGACTGTGGGAAGTCGCCAGTTTCCCAAATTGTATTGCAAATGTTTTAGCAGTGTATTTAGGGCTGTGTCAGGTAAGTATTTCAAAAGTTGATAGTGGATATCATCTGGTCCTGCTGAAGTGTCATTGGTTTGATCAAGAGAGTCTTGTAATTCTCTGAGAGTGAAAGGTTTATTGTGATCTTCAGCATTAGCAGATTTGACATTTAGAGGAACCTTTTCTTTCAAGTTTTTTCTCTTGTAAGGAGTTTTTCGAGAATGTTTCAGTCAATGTTTTTGAGACTTCTGCTATGGTTGTGACCATTTCATCAGATTGTTTTGAATTTTGATACAGCTGCTTTTATTTTTTGCCAATGATTTTTCGTAACATATTCCATATTGATTTAATAGAGGAGAGCGTGCTCGACCATGTTTTCTTCTTGCTCTCCTTAATGGTACAATAAGCTTTAGCTCGTTATATACGGTATTCTATTCAGATTTTCAGTTGTTGGATTGACATTGAAATGTTTAAGGATTTTTTCTGTTCCCTGATGTCGTCTTTGCATGCATCAATAAACCATGGTATGTTCACACATTTTGGAATCGAGGAATTTTTTGGTGTTGTATCCCCAGCAACATCCTGGAGTATCGTTGTAAATAGGAGTACTTTGTAAAAACGATCCGCCGTCAGATTTGACTCGCAGAGGGATTGAAACGTTTCCCAAACTGCCTTGTTCAATTTCCATCTCTGCCTTAGCCCTTGAAGTTTGGCAATATTACTTCTTAAATATATTGGAAAGCGATCACTACCACATAGGTCATCGATCATCAACTTCCTAAGAGAAGTCAAGTAAAAGAGATGGGAATGCAGATGATCAGATCTAAGGAGGATTACGATCCTGTGGCAGGATGCAGGTAGGTATACGATTTATCATTAAAAAGGCAAAGATTGTGTTTGAAACAAAGTTTTCTATCATCTTCCCTCTTTCGTTGATATCTTTACACCCCAAAGTGTATGGTGGAAGTTAAAGTTAAACAAAAGGTGTTGGTAACTATTCAATAAGATGGCCAAGATCAGATTGATTGATTGGAGTGCTTGGAAGGAGATATACTGAGCAAGGTGCAAGAGTTTATGTAGGGACACACGAACGTAGGGACACACGAATGTAGGGACACACGAATGTAGGGACACACGAACGGATACAGCCTGTAAAATAGTATTCTGGTCATTTGGCTGTGAGGAGTATTGTCACTTATGATGATGGACCGTTTTTAAGGAATAATTCAAAACCAATTATTTTACAATTGACGTAATATCCAGTAAAGTCAATTAAATTGATACCGGACAACCCACAACCCACAATGGATGACAAACTCAGAGCCATACCATAAGCTCACGTAGACTTCGTGGTTGAATTTGCAATTCTATGGAAAACAATGCAAGCACTTCAGTTCAAGTGATTAAACTTACTGATTTTTAAACGAAGAACGAACGAATAAAGTCTTTCAAAATAGAATCGTTTAGTCAAATTTCAAAAATAATAATGTATTTACAAGTATTGACATGTCTGCAAAATGAATTATAAAGGAACGAACAAAGAAATGATCAAGATATTATGCTACATCTTAATTTCTTTTAAAAATAAAATGTAATTTTCTAGTTTAATAATTTTATCTTTTGACTCATAAGGCATGAGAGATTCAAATTTGCCTACTGTAGGTCAAAAGTAAATGTACCTAGGTAACTATTTGTTTCGAAAGTCACGATACGAAGAACAAAGAAGTGATATTCTGTTTCAATCATATTCTGATTACATATTACACCTCTCTTTTATGGATGTTTTCTATAACCACCTAATTCTACAGCAATATTATGTGATACTATTCTAAATCATTAAGATCTATTCAAAAGGTTTCATTTGTACTTGTATACAGGTATGTTCCAATTCAAAATTGTTTTTATACATATCATAAGAATAAGTAAATTTGATAGTAGCGAATAGGGACTCCCTCCATGATTGTGTAAACTAGTCAAATAATCAGTTTAATTAGATTATATGGTACACAACATTATACTGATTCAACCATAAATATGATAGTCCTCATTTATCTAGTATAACATTATAAGATAAACTTGAGTCAGCATAATTTTTCAGCGTTAAATATATTTCAGGCTGCAATGAATTATGGTTTGATAAAATCCCTGACCAAACTTTGATCATTCGTATTTTTCGTATTATATGAAGTGATATATCTACTACACTCTGTATACAATGCATCAAAATTTGTATATTTCTTACTTTCAAGATTATTTATACAGAATTTCAAATGCACATTTTCTACATGTTTTGTATGGTGAAATCCCCATACTTCAGCACCATAATAAATTACAGAATTACCAACGAATCAAATAAATTACATGTTTGTGTTATTGGTAGAGACACATCATATAAACTATAATACACTTTCTGCAAAGAAATTTAATCATATTTACTGAAACACCTTTTTGTTCTAAACTATCAGCATTCTTAAAAAAAATATGCATATTTGCAAGATATTTTAAAGAATGTACAACCTCAAGTGATTTGTCCCCATAATAAAAAAGAAGCGGTCGTATATCTTACTATTTCAAAGATCATTATTTTGGTCTTATCAGGGTTCACTTGTAACGAGAATCTGTCACAGTAAGCTTTCAAATCATTTAACATTAACTGTGTAACATCTTTCTTGAAAAAGTACAGAATCATCTGCACACAACAAAATAAACAGCTTTATTTCATTCATAAAAACACACCCTCAAGGTCAGCATATATATTTTTACTATATTTTAATTAATGTCATTAATAACGAATATAAATAACAATGGATATAAAGGATCACCTCGATTGACACCAACATATGATTCAAAAGATTTTGACATTTGTTCGTTTAATACATTACCTTATTAATGAATATGATAGGTCATAAAGCCATAACCATTTCAGTAATAATACCTTCCTTTATCAGTTTGAACCACAGGAAAAATCTATTAGCTTTTAGCAAAACCATTGCAAAATCAATAAAGATACATTATAGTTTATTAGCTCCGTTCAAAACCTTTGAAATTATGGAATAAAGTAAAAATATACAATCAATCAATCAGTTAATAAACTGATCATCAGTAATTAAGTTTGACAAAAGCCATTGCAAAACCAATTAAGGCACATTATAGTTTATTCTCAGTGATCAAAGCCTTTGACTTATGATGTTGAAAACCAAACTGATTATCAGTAATTTAATTGTACTTTTTGATCTATTTAAACAATCTTTCATACAATAAATGTGAATATACATTGCCGAGTATAGTATTAAAGGTCAACTTTTGTCAGATTTTAGGAAGTAAATTTTGCGACAAAAGACTAATCAGAGTATCTTTTTAAACAAATCTAATTAGTCACTTTGTGTATTCAACGTAAACCAGCAGTTTAATTACGATTTTAAATTGTGACCACTATCTATGCGAGGAAAACTCAACTGAGTTTCAGTAAAGACAAGTTGAGTTACCGTTCTTAGCGTTAAGTCCTTCTTTGCTTCTCTTAATTCATTCTTCATTCACCGGTAATAATGCATCTTATTGTCAACTTACTTGCAGGACTTCAATTGTAAATAGAAAACTACAGGTTTACATACTTTCAAATCTGGGCACTCATTTCACCCTCACCTTTTACTCCTTTTTTTTAAACACGCTGTTTGAAAAATAGACGTAACACTTGTTCAGGAAGTTAATATGAAACAAGCTAATGCAAGAAACTATGACGCTTTTTGTAATTTTCTGGCGAATCGCTTTCATTGCACACAAACACACACACACATAATATATATATATATATATATATATATATATATATATATATATATATATATATATAGAGAGAGAGAGAGAGAGAGAGAGAGAGACAGAGAGACAGACAGACAGACAGACAGAGAGACAGAGAGACAGACAAAGACAGAGAGAGACAGACAGACAGAGACAGACAGGCATGCAGACAGACAGAGAGACAGACAGACAATCAGAGACAGAGATACAGACAGACAGAGAGAGACCGACAGAAAGAGACAGACAGACAGACAGGGAGACAAACAGAGAGATAGACAGACAGATAGACAGACAGACAGAGAGTAACGTCTTTAAATCTAGGTCTCTTATTTTTGCCATCTTGCCGTCAATAAACTAATTCTATTTAGATCATATTCACAGTAATTAAACATTTTCAGTTCCTTTCACTTTAGTAGAATATATGTTATTCTTGTTGCTGGGACAGACCACCAGCAACTATTTTGTCAAAAAAACTAATACCTTATCCTCCACACCACCCCCATCCCCAATACACACACACACACGATAAAAAGAAATTAATAACCGTCATATTCCCAAGGCCAGTACCAAATCTTGTTGTTTCTTTCTTCAAAAACCAAACACCCTACCATACACGATAATATGTTTGTATTGATATGATTTTTTGTTGGACAGTCACAAACAGCCTTATTTTCATCTTCAAAAATCTACACCCTGGCCCCACGAGACAAAAATAATTGATAAAAAATAAATGCATAAAATCTAAAATTATGATTTCCCCGTCCCCCACAGACCGGATATTACATAACCATATATCAGTAATTAGTAATTAATCGTTGTGTCTCAAGAGATAACTAACAATTATCGCCATTAGACACTTAATCGTTGTCACCTCAACTATTATCATCCGAGGCAGTGTTACGCCTAGACTCCCTTACTTTCGCAGAGACAACACACAAACCCAGTGAAAGATGGTCGATGTACGTTAATAGAGATATCAAACTCTGAAAACTGATCATTAGAATTTGGCCACTCGTCTGTCCTGTAATAAAACAAAGGATTAATAAAACCTATAAACATTAAACAATAAAATTTGAGACTAACAACCAAAAGTGATACAACATCATTTATTTACACTCAATGTTACCTCAGTTCAGTACTCAAAGTTCGATACTCGTATATTTGTTACTGCAGTCCATTGTAGTAATTCAAGCGTGATTAAATGTTATTTAATCACTCAGGAGGTATTCTGAAGTCAGTTCCTGTGTAGAAATCCAACCGTGATCGAATGTCCTTGAATCGCGCTTGAGTGAGTTTTAAAAGTCACCTGTTCAAGTTGTTACTCATGTAACACAATATATATATATATATATATATATATATATATATATATATATATATATATATATATATATATATATATATATATATATATATATATATTGTGTTTAACGACACAAAATAATCTGCTGTGCTGTAAAACACCAAACCAAAACCAATATAAATACATATGACAACAAGTCCTCCTGTAAACATCCTGTTGCTATAAACAGCCTGTTGTTATGAGGTAAATTAACCTAGTACATATATACACGTGCAAATTACGCTGTTACGTGGCTTTAACTACAAATTTAATTCTTGACATATTACTGTAATAAAAACTTTACAATGTTTGTAAAACAATGAAATTCATTCTGAAGATTTCAACAGTGTAGGATGTACAGAAGTTAAGTTATGAAGATTAACAAGAAAACTACAGTATGTCAACGTGTAGGTTTTTCCAAAATATTCTAGTACGTCAATCAATTGACGGGTTTTTTTTTTTTTTTTTTTTTTTTTTTTTTTTTTTCGAGAAGGACAAAATAGTTTAACTTTTTCTATTAATCTTCCTAAAACACTGTAATTTAAAATTGTTTCTACGCTTACTGTCAATGAGCATTCACAAACTTACAATTTTCAGTACAGCTTTCCAGACTGTCACAATACATCTGAACTTCTCCAGTAATCCTCCTTTCGTTTGAAATGCTTTTTCTCAGCCGTTCCTTGATGATATCCTTGCGGTGATGTTTTATCGTCTTCGTTTAGATTAACGCATTCCAGCCGCTGCTGTTTGGTTGAGTGTTGTTTGCCTCAAATGTTCATAACTGTTTTGAAGTTTTATTATCACCGGATGATATTAAGTTTATCAACTACTGCATTTCATCTATTAATTAAAAGTATTATTCACTGTTTCCATTTTAAAAGAAACAGGCATTAGTTGAATAGCACACACATTGTCAGTCCTGCAATCTTACATCAACAAAGTGTTTGGTTTCCTCGAAAAGTAAAAAATATTGTCACTTTGTGTATAAGAGACAATTCTTTATGCTTTGCATTGTTAAGGAAGTGAAATATTTAGAATGGTTCACTATCCATTATCACTTAAATTTGTTTTAATTTTGTAAACTCTGCTATAGCTTAAGCAGCGAAACCCCGAAGGGGTGTATCGCGGAAGCTTGAGCAGAATGCACTTTTTTTTGGGTTTTCCTCGAGTCTCCGTCGCTTCGCGGCTCTGCTACTTCAGCTCTTGAAAAAGCCTATGTATATGTTTCCATTTATTTAATTAAGACCAAATGTAATCCAACTAAATTTGGGCTCAACGTGGATCTATTTGTTTTTGCACCAGATAATTTAAATATTAATTTGGAGTTAATTTGTTAAATTTATTTTAGACAAATTAAAATAAAACCAAGTTACTACCAAAGTACTTTTAAAATATCTTCACCTTAAAATAGCATAATTCCAATAAAATTAGAAATTGTCATTTAGGTTGCTTTTATCAGGCAACCAAAATACAACCTAGACGTCTATTAAAGGCAACCTAGACGTCTATTAATGGCAACCAAGATGCCTGTTAAAGGCAACTTAGATGCCTATTCTACGACGCTCGTGGATTTTACCCTCAAGATTGATTTAAAAATTACCACTAAAAGTACTATTGCAGTGATTCAATAAATAATGAATCCATCCGTATACAGTATTGATAGAGATTCAATAAATAATGAATCCATCCGTATACAGTATTGATAGAGATTCAATAAATAATGAATCCATCCGTATACAGTATTGATAGTGATTCAATAAATAATGAATCCATCCGTATACAGTATTGATAGTGATTCAATAAATAATGAATCCATCCGTATACAGTATTGATAGTGATTCAATAAATAATGAATCCATCCGTATACAGTATTGATAGTGATTCAATAAATAATGAATCCATCCGTATACAGTATTGATAGTGATTCAATAAATAATGAATCCATCCGTATACATGTGTGTAATGGTTCTGAGGAGAAACTTTACATCAGTGGTCAAATCTTCGCTTGAAGTTTCCCGGTAACTGTTACCGGGGCATTGAAGCTATTTTACTGACTAGAAACAATAAAAAAAATAACAAAAAAAAAAAAAAAAAAAAAAGACTATAACCATTACTAATCAGATGTACATATGTTACATACATACATTCGATAAATTATATACATGCATGAGTGTATACAAACAGACACATGCATGTATATATATATATATATATATATATATATATATATATATATATATATATATATATAGAGAGAGAGAGAGAGAGAGAGAGAGAGAGAGAGAGAAGTAGTAAGCGGGGGGTAACTGGGGCAGTGGGGGGCACTCTGGGGCAGTAACGGGAGTTTAACATGGCGGGGGCGATCTGGGGCAGTAACGGGAGTTTAATATGGCGGGGGCAGTCTGGGGCAGTATAACGGGAAATTAACGTTGCGGGGCCTCTCTGGGTAAGTACGGGAATTTATCATAGCGGGGGTCACTACATACGGGGTGTGGGAATAATTAATCTTTCTTGAAAAATGGGTGGCCCTAAAGACCTCCCAGGTCTGGTCCGACAAGCGGGACAGCTCCTCCTCCTCCAGGAGTCTAGACTCCTCCTACAGCGCTTCTTCAGGATAAATGCGGATGGACCGCTTCTGGTTCCCAATTTTCTTCCTTCTTCTCCTCCTTCTCCTCCACTATCCTGTGATCTTCCTCCTCCATCATCGGATGAGGCTGGATAGGCTCCTTCTTCTCCTTCTCCTCCACTATCCTGTGGGAAATTAACATGCGGGGGCCTCTATGGTCTCAAACGGGTACTCTACGAGAAATGAACATGCGGGGGCCTCTATGGCCTCAATGGGAAATTAACATTATGGGCCTCTATGGCCTCAATGGGAAATTAACATTGTGGGTCTCTATGGCCTCATACGGGAAATTAACATGGCGGTAAGAATGGTAGGCAATAATTGGAAAATAACCTTCTGCCTAGTGGCTATATCTATATAGCCTAGAGTTATATATAAAGCATTACCTATACCTCAGATCATGTTGGAGGTGTCAGTAAATTTGCATATATTATACCTATGTTATAAATAGCTTTGATCAAGGGAACCAACTCATAATAACACTAAAATGGACGTGACTAAAAGTTGTATTAAACTTCGGGAACCGTCACGGACTTTGGCGTTGACTAGAAAAAATCCGGAACATTAGATTATAATGGCCTAGACTAAAAGTAACACTAAAATTCCGAAATCGTACCGTACGTTAGCGGAGACTGAAAATAATCCGGAAAAAAATGGAAAAAATTGGCTGAGACTAAAAGTAACACTAAACTTCCGAAATTGTACCGGACGTTAGCGGAGACTGAAAATAATCAGGAAAAAAAAAATGGAAAAAATTGACTGAGACAAAAAATAGTACTAAAATTTCGTAACTCATTTTAATTTTTTTTTTTGTTATTTTATATTTTTTTATATACAAACTCAAATAAACCCAAAACCCACATGCAAACCTAACACACTATCCCAAATGCCTTGTGTGCTGACTAAAAACCCCAAAAACCTGTTATCAGACGAAACGGTATGACAAAGGGATGAAATCACGCAAACATACTATCCAACATATACACCATCCATTTTTTTATTTTTTAAATTTCTTTTTATCAAAACACACACACCACACAACCATTTTTTTTTACTTTTTTAAAATTTTTTTATATCAAAACACACATCACAAATATACAATCCATTTTTTAAAAATTTTTTTTTATATCAAACACAAAACTTACACATACCACAAATATACAATCCATTTTTTAAATTTTTTTTTATATCAAACACAAAACTTACACACACTACACAACCATTTTTTGTATTTTTTAAATTTTGTTTATATCAAAACACGCACCACACTATCCACTTTTTTTACTTTTTTAAAATTTTTGTATATATCAAATTCAAACTTACACACACCACACAAATCATTTTTTAACTTTTTAAATTTTTTTATATCAAAACACACACCACAAATATACAAGAGAAAGGGTTTTTTTGGTTTGGTGGGTAAAAAAACAAACCACACAACACCATTCAGAGATATACATCAATAATAATAATTATATTTTATTCAATGTATATACATTATTTTACTCGTGGTAATAAACAATTTCATATAAGTCCAATACAGTTCAATACACTTCCATATTTACCATTTCATTCTCTTATTGTTCTGACACTTCAGGAAGATTCTTGTCTACAATTCTCTCATAACTTTCTTCTGGACTCTCATTGATAAACTCCAACTTAATAAAATGTCCATTATCATCTCGAATCCACTGCCTTTTTTGACAAATCCTGTAAACTTTACTATGATCTAATCCAAAACACCTTGCCACATCACAAATGGAATCCATCCGACTATATAATCCTGAATTCAAGTCAGTTAATTTCACAGGTCTCACAAATCCACTAGTTCCTTGACTCTTCTTCTCTGGCTCTTCCCATCTAGCTTGAAATCTTTTCTGAAACTTCTTCGAAAAGACCGACTTACAAATTCCAGAAAAGCAAAAGTGGATACTTCCTGTATGACAATCAAAATATTGAATAGCGTTTCTCATACTTTCAAATCTTCTTTCCTCTGTCTCACCAACAAACTGGCACAACACACTTCTATCACTTCCAAAATTAACTCTCCTTTTTTCTTTATCATTCTTCACATGTTTATGCAAACATGTTCGTTCACTAGCAGTCATCACTTGAAGATTTTCTATTCTATCATCATCAAGTACATCATTGAGATGTACCACTTCACTCTGTCTTGGTAGATCCACTCCATTCACCGCTTCAAAGACAAATCTCCCTCGATTTGTATGTTTCTTCCTCTTTCCTTCCTTACCAGTAACCTTAATCTTTATCAATCCAAATGAATTCAAATTTCCTTTGACTTTCCTTCCATACTTCATATGATAGACATTACCAAGTATGTCAGCAGCATAATTATCATACACCTTATGAACATACTTATTCAATTCAATTCCAGTATCTTGACTTTTATCTCGAGCGCAGTATTTTTCCATCCTCACAGTTTGAAAGTTCAATCGCGACTAGTGATTCTGAATGTAAGAAGGTCTATATGTATATATATATATATATATATATATATATATATATATATATATATATATATATATATATATATATATATATATATATAGGTTCCCTGGGTGAAACTGAATCAGATTCAGAGTAAACTTCAAGATGAAAAGATCACGCCCAAACCATGAGAAACCAGAACAACAAGAAACAAAGAGGCCACAACGACTATTTTCCGTGCCACCTTAAACACCATTAGATGAACTACTAGCTCAAGTCCATGCCAGTGACTTCGAAGACGAGATGAGTGAACCTGAAACCTTACCATCTTCAAAACCACCCAAAACAAAACCCACCACCACTACTACCAACACCAGAACCCCAGACCAAGAAACACAATCTAGTACCTTGACTCCTCCTGAAAATTACTATCGGATTCGAGAGAGTAAAAAAATTACCTCTCGAAAATTTAGAACCACTGCCTACACTCATACGGTTCACTTCAAAGACTTCAAGTCCGAAGTACCTCCCGAGAAAGCGGCGGGGTTCATTAGCGATTTGTGGAGTTCTGTGTTACAGAACTTGAAACGGCAATGTGGAGCCAAAGAAGATGATCGCTTGAGACTGGCCATCCATCATGACAACTTGAAGAGTCCCGTTTGGATTGAGTTCAGCACCCCGGCAGAATTAACGCCAGACAAAGTCATGTCCAAAATAGAACATGTGCAACAATCGAACGACAAGTTTACCATCACCGATGGAAAGGCCACACTTTACTTGACTCACGTTTCCCCTCCTTGAGGAAGTGGACGAAGTAGGAAACCGTTACTGGTGGACGATATTCGAAGTACCAAACGCAGTGTCGTCCAAATCGACAATACTCAAGACCAGATGTGCTTGGCTCGGGCTATTGTGGTGGGTCGAACGCGCATTTACCGAGAGTTTGTCAAGATCCAAGTGAAACGCAAACTCAAAGTCATTTCTCGATTTTTAAGGTATGCTTACTTCCAAACTGTCAGAAGAAAGATTCTGGAGAAAACCTTTCATTGTAGAATCCCGGGAATAGTCTATCACAAAAGAACCTGGATATAAAAACCCACCACCAAAGATACCCACCTTAGGAACCTCACCCTATAAAAGCTCACCATGCCTGATCTGTGGTCTTCACTTGTGAAACGTATTCCGTGGAAGGAAGTCAACGATCGTGTTCAGACCTTAGAGGATTATAAAGACTTGATACAAGAACTGTTACCATTAAATTTTGGACGCTATGCAGTGTGTGTCTTAGTGACTACCTTTCTTGGATTTCGTTTTCCAGGACATTCGTTGTGAAGTATTTTTGAGGACAAGTGTTTGCCTTGGATTATTTTGGAGGACCTGTGGTTGTTTTGGACTATTTTGATAAATCATCAAAAAAAAAAACAACAACATGAGCATTCGTACTTTATCGGTACACGAAAGACAAATTATACTCCAAGTGCTGAGAGTGGTGATGAACATCACAAGTGGGGTACCTCCGTGTGAAGAAGACATTAGTCAAAATTTATCTTGCCTTGACACGTTTGAAGAAGTGTGCCTTGTTAGTTGGATGCACCAACAACTTACCGGTTGGAAAGATGTACGTGACTGGAAAAGTGTTGGTTTCGATGTTTGGCTACAAGAAGTACCACAGTTTGCCAAAGATCTGGCCCGTCACCACTAAGTGTCCAAAAGTGAAATGGGAACCTAAATCACACAAAAAAAATGATCTTAGAAACAATCCTGGAAGAAGAACCTGACACATCAGAGAAAGACCACACCGTTGTCGTCGTCCAAATACAACCCTCTAAGGAACACACCCCCTCCTTACCGTCAGAGACATTTCATTCTTCTACCACCACCACAGAGAGCAGAAGAATACTACCACCAGTGCCTGGGCCTTCCATTCCTAGCACACCAGAATGTTGTACATTGACTTGTTTATACAGAACTTTCATTCTTTTAGTGGTAGCCTTAATCTTGTACCTGACCATTTTTTCGGTCTGCATTTTTGTCCTTCATGACTTGTAAAAAAAAAAATGTTTTTGTTTGTTGTGTTGGTTTGTTTTAAAAAAAATAATAAATAAACGTGTATGAAACGTATAAAATGTCTTGAGTCTTTTGTCTTCTTCTCAAAAATCTTCTTACCTCAGTCATGGCTACATCATCTTCTTCTTCTGCCTCGTCTACCTCGTCTACCTCCTCTTCTGTGGTTAAAGTGATTGACGAAAAGTTAGATCGTCAAAGTTGGAATGCTTTGTATCTGCGCCATCCATTTAACATGTTGATTGCTGGACCGAGTGGTTCAGGTAAAACCGAATTTGTCAAACGTTTGATCGAACACAAAGCTGATTTGTTTGATCGTCCACCTCAACGTATCGTGTGGTGTTACAAAGAGTGGCAACCGTCTTACACGTTATTGAAAGAAAGTCAAGGAGAAACCATTTCATTTGTAGAAGGCATCCCTCGCGAAGACGATGGAATCGTGTCTGACGTGAGTCAAACCCATTTGGTTTTTTTTGATGACATGTTAGGAGAAGACGAAGAAGAAATTAAACTTTGGTTTGCACGAAAAGGACACCATCGTAATGCTAGTATTGCCTACATTACTCAAAATTTATTTCAACAAAGTAAAGCCCATCGGACCATTAGTCTGAACGCCCATTACGTGGTCTTGTTTAAAAGCCCCAGAGACAAATCTCAAGTACAAGTGTTAGCCAAACAGTTAGGTGCTTCTTGGCTCAATTATGCGTACGACGATGCCACTCAAACCCCTCACGAGTATTTACTCATCGACTTAAAACCCACCACTCCTGACTATTTGAGATTTCGTGCCCAATTGTTTCACCCTTGGGGTCAAGAAGGAGGTCCTGTCATTTACACGTCCCCTTCAGCCAATTTTTGAAAGAAAAAAAAACTATAAAAACAACCTACTACGTCATTTCTGTCTCACACTCTTTCGAGATGACTTCCTTTCAACCTCATCCTTCGGCTAAATTGATTCGTGCCTTGTATGGCATCAGTCGTGAAAAAAATGCACAAGTCCGTGCTCATTTGTTAGAAGCGAGTCTTAAAGAAGTGTTACGATGGTTTACTTTGACGGCACGTCAATTACTGCAAGGCATCATTCACATCCCTCATCAAACTCAACGTTTTTTTCAAAAACATAAATGGGCATTGTCACAACTAGCCGATCCTAGAATCGATTCACGGACTAAAAAACAAATCATTTTAACCCCTGGTGGAAGCGGTTCTTTAGGAGGGGTCATGATTCGTTCCCTTTTGAAATGGGATCCTAATGCCCAAGCCAAAAAACCCAAAGCACCCAAAAAGAAGAAAAGTCCAAAGAAAAAGAAAACCACCCACCAGAAAAAGGAGCCACAAGAGAGGTACTGCGGCCAGGACGCAAACGTACACCCGCAAGACACCACGACAAACAACCGTGACGAGGTCTCCTTCTCCTTCGTCCCCATCATCTTTGTCTTCTTCACCACCCTTCACGATGATGCCTGCCAAACCGGACTTAAGACAAGTGTTTCCTAATTTGATGCAAAAATGGAAACCTATTTCGAAAGTCACCACTTCGGGACCCTCGACGACATCGGCTGATTTGGCTATGGCAGCGGCCGCCAACAAAGTACCATCCCCTAAAACCAAAGTTCAAGAAAGAACCGGCCTGTTACAAAGTTTGTTGGATTTATCCAAAGAAGAATTGAGACGATTTAATCCCTTGAAAACACCTCAACGTCGAGTGATGCCTGTCGTGAAGTTGGTACGTCGTGCAGACAATCAGTGGAGACGTGTTCCAGTATAAAATAGAAGGGTACCCTGCCAGAGACTCAGATTTACTCCTCACCTCTAAGATGGCTCCCAAACGTGCACACCACAACCAGCTCCACCAAAAAAAGAAGAAAAGTAAAACCACCAAAAAAGGACGACTTCCACCTCGTCTGGCGAAACATTGGGACGTCTTGTCTGTCCTGACCAAATCCAATCCTCCCATGCGAAAACAACTCATTCAAACAGCCCCCAAAGAAATCATCGATACCGTATGTGAATGTTGTTTGAACGTTTTGAAAGGAACGGTACCTTTGTCCAAGATACAGAAACAAAAATTAGGTAAACATCGGAACGTTCTTCGTCAAATGGTGAAAAAGAAAATACCTCTTCAACAAAAGAAACAAATGTTGGTGCAACGAGGAGGATTTCTACCTATGCTGTTAGGACCGTTGTTAAAAATAGCGGGTCCTTTGTTAGGAACGATTGCTGGACCACTTTTAGGAGGTGTCATGCGATAACCAAAAGAAAGAAGATAAAAAGAACCACCCTTCTCTGAAAAGACCACACCTTTTTGGTACCTTTGGATGAAATGGAAGGACGAAAACTGACTTTAGTACCTTACAAACGATGGATGGAATTTCATCGTTGGAACGAACAACGGATACCTCATTTACCACCCAATCCTAATCTCAACGAGATGTCCCAGTTACAACAAGAATTACAAACCCTGATGGAACGAAGCGATTTGTCAGAAACAGAAAAATCGCAACGGTACGGTCAACTTTTACAACGTCTACAACTCTTTCACCAAAAAGCTGTAGACGAAACAGCTCCACCCACTCTGAGAGATTTTAAGACGATGATGAAAAGCGAACCTAAAGTCACCATCACTAAAACAGACACCGGTACAGGGATGACCGTAAAAGAAGAAAAAGAAGAGGAAGAAGAGTAACAAACTCCCCCTCTTAAAAAGAAAAAGCTAGCCACACCAAGTTGGATGAAAAAGATGTTGTCTACCCCATTACCCTCAGAAAAGAAAAAGGAAGAAGTGAAGACAGAAGTCAAAACAGAACCAATGACCCCTGTTCAAACAACATCTTCTTTTACACCAGTGGCACGTCGGACACGTAAACAATCCAAAAAGATACCCCACGAAGAAAAGAGCATTGGTACTTGGTTGACTTATTCTTGAGGAATCATGGAGAAACTGTTAGCTACCATTTATTACAATCCTGGCCATGCTGCTGGTTACGGAGGAGTTCAAAAATTATATCGAGCTGCCAAAAGTAAATTGAAAAGTGTACGTTTTGCCAGAAGTACGACAATGGTTACAAGAACAATCGACGTACACGTTACACAAACCCATTCGACGCAAATTTTCTAGAAGAACAACCCAAGTGGAAGCATCGATCATCAATGGCAAGCCGATTTAGCCGACGTCTCTCATTTGGCAACCTACAATCGTGGTCACAAATATTTGTTTTGTGTCATCGACGTGTTTTCCAAATTTGCTTGGGTCGTACCTTTGACCTCTAAAAGCAGTACCGAATTGGTATGGGCCTTAAAATTGGTCTTGAAACAAAGTGGACGCCAACCTTTACGATGGCAAACTGACAAAGGCACCGAATTTCTAAATCAAGCTTTTCAAAAAGAATTGAAACAAAGACAGATTCATTTTTTTACTACCGAAAATCCTGAAACCAAAGCCAGTATCGTGGAACGTTTTCAAAGAACTTTGAAAGAACGCATGTGGAAATATTTTACACATCAACATACTCTCAAGTACATCGACGTGTTACCTCGTTTGGTCAAAGCGTACAATCAATCGTATCATCGTAGCATCGGATGTACCCCCGAAGAGGTCAGCCCTGAAAACGAAGTGACCGTGTTTGATAAATTGTTTGGTACCTCAAAAAGGAAACCACCTCAGAAGAAGAAACCCTTGCTGGAGTTGAAGACGGGAGATTGGGTTCGCATCGGAAAAACCAAACGTACTTTTGACAAAGGTTATTTACCCAACTGGACCACCGAATTGTTTCGTGTCACTACCCCCGTCCGTGGACGTGATCCTCCCGCCTATAAATTGGAAGACATGCACGGTGAAGTACTCAAAGGAACATTTTACTTGCCTGAGTTACAACGAGTGACTAAAAAAGAAGATACCTTGTACGACATCGAAAGCATTCTCGAACAAAGAACACGCAAAGTAGGCAAACGACGAGTAGAAGAAGTCAAAGTACGTTGGAAAGGATATCCTCCTAGTTTTTATTCTTGGATTGCTGCTTCTCAAGTCGTCGACTATAAAAAGAAAAAGAAATAACCCAACAACATGCCATTCAACACAGCAACCACGACTTCAACGACTCCTTCACAGAGTTCTTCTCTTCAAGAATTACAAAAACAACCGCTCTGGGTGTGGTGCGGAGAACGTGTGCCTAAAAATCAAATCGTCTTTTTCTGCCAAATTTTTGTAGTGTATTGTGTCATCGCCGCAGCTATTGCCAATTTGAGCTTGCAACAAGGAGACAAACAATTGTGGACCATTTTACTTAGCAGTTGCATCGGTTATCTTTTACCCAATCCCTCTTTGAAATTTACGACGATAACGACGGACAACAGTCACCACCAGGGGAGTACGAGCAACGCCAGTCAACCTTCTTCTTCTTCCAGTCACCACCACCAAAATACCAGTCCTCTTTTGGAACCTTTTGAACATCATTCTTCTGTTCACTTGAGTGACTCCTCGGACACCAGAACCACCTTAGAACTATGAATGACCAATTTTATTTAACGTTACCCAGTGACAGTTCCATGGATGTGTTTCCCAACAACAAATTATGTTGTTTCACGGCCAAATTACCTCAATCCTTCCAATTGGATCACGACGCTCATTGGGAAGTGGCTTTGGTAGAAATCATTCATCCTACGCAAATCAAGAATGTGTCTGGAAATCAAACCATTTTTGACGTAGCAATCTATAACGAAAAAGTGCAAAAAGAGTTGGACGCTCATGATCCTGAAATTGGGAAAAAAATGAGTTCAAAAACTGACAATACTCCCTACTCGACCTATCGCATGAGAATTCCTGAAGGGTATTATTTTAGTGCTCAACATTTGGTGGAGACGATTGCGGCCGTCTTCGAAGCCCAATTTGGCAAAGCCTTGGAAAAAAACCAAAAATGGGTAGAGATCAAATACCATCCTGTGGCACGCCGTTTCCTCTTGCAATTTTTGAAAGGGCATGAGGGAAAGCCATTCGACTAGAAAGAAGACAAACACTTACCCGCGCACGAAAGAAAATTCATGACCATCGGTTTTTCTGCTGGGTTGTTTGATATTTTGGGTGGAAATAAAAAGTATCATGGTGAACGTACAATCCACACCAACACAGATTTCGGAGAGGCTTTTCGCACCCCTATCGAATTGAACGTTGGATTGAATTTAATGTTTGTGTACTCCGATGTGGTGGAGTACAACGTGGTGGGCCACACAGCTGCTCCCTTACTGAGAGTCATTCCTTTCAAAGTGGATACTGCTGCTGGTGCGTACGAAGAAGGTGGAAACACGTTTCACGTTCACCGTGAATTTGTACATCCTCATTATCTTCCAGTCAGTAAATCGTATTTTGACAGTGTCAACATTAGTATAAAAGGAGATTTGGGACAAGATGTGCCATTCATTGACAAAGGAAAAGTCACGGTGAAACTACATTTTCGAAAAAAACAAGTTCTCTAACGAATTGTAACTGACCCAAACAAAAAAATGTATCCAGTGTACCAAAGAGTGACTCGACAACGAGGACATGGTTTAGGAGATATGTTAAAATCGGCATTTCGGACGGTAGCTCCTATTTTGAAACCGATGGTGACTCGAGGATTTCATACCTTAAAAGATGCCGCTTTGACACAAGGAAAAGAATTTTTGCAAAATGTCATCATCGACAAACAAAATCCTAAAGAAGCCTTTATGAGAGCAGGCAAAAATGTGTTGATGAACACTGGCAAAGATCTATTAGGTCTCCGAGAGAATCCTATAAATTCACTTCACGCTTCAGACCCTGGCATTACTTCTTCCTCCACTTCACAGCAAGGACAAGGTAGAAAGAGGCGACGACGACATCGAAATCCTTTCAAAGTTCATAAAAGACCACACGGCAGTTCCAGAAAGAATAGGAAAAGAAAAAGAACCGTCAGAGAATTAGACGTGTTTGATTATTAACTGTGAAAAAAAAAATGATGCACCGAGATTCTTGCGAATGTAGCAAGTCAGAACTGGATATGTTTTCTATGCCTCCCACCATGATGACGATGCAAGAATCCCAATGGGTGGAATTTCATCCTGTATCGTCTTTGACGGAATCAGCTCCTGTCGAATTTGAAATCAAAGGACAAACCGAAGATTACATCGATCTGAATAACAGTTACTTGTACCTGAAACTTCAAGTACAAAAAAATGACAACACCCTTCCTGGGGAAGCTGCCCGAGTGGCACCCGTCAACAATTTCATGCATTCCTTGTTCAGCGGAGTAGATTTGTACTTGAATAACAAACTGGTCAGCAGCAGTTTGGATACTTACCCTTACCGTGCTTATTTGGAAAATCTCTTGACGCACGGAAAAGAAGCCAAGAACACTCATCTGGATGCTTCGGTGGTCTGGAAACCTGACACCTCGGAAAAGTTCAACGACACAGAGCTGTCAGTACCGGCGAAGACTTCTGCTAAAGATGGTGATCCTATAATTCCAGCAGTCCCTCACAATGTGGGATTTAACGACCGTCGAAAGAAAATCAGACGAAGTTTAGAACTGATGGATTGTTTGCATTTGGACATGTGGTTGCAAGACAAGTATTTGTTGAACGGAGTGGATGTACGCCTGAGACTGAATCGCAGTAGTGCCGCCTTCCATTTGATGGCTCATGCTAACGAGTGGAAAACCAAAATCCAAGAAGCCAGACTTTACGTGCGACGTGTGGAAGTCTTACCAAAAGTAGCCAATGACATCAGTCAATCCTTGAGCAGAACCACTGCCAAGTATCCTGTGCGACGCGTGGAAGTGAAAACCTTTACTGTGGCCGCTGGACTCCGATCCAAAGTCGAAGATCACGTCTTCCAAGGACAGCTCCCCAAACGTTTGCTGATTGGCATCGTCAGTAATGCAGCCCTCAACGGAGTCCACGATCAGAATCCGTTCGAGTTTAAACACTACAACGTCTCCAAGATAGAAGTCAGTCGAGATGGCAAGACCTTGTGTACCAGACCTTTTGAACCTAACTTTAGCGACGGCCATAAAAATGACTTGCGATCTTACCTGAGCCTGTTTGAAGCCACAGGACAGTTAGGTACCAACACCAGCCACGGCATTTCGTACGAGGATTATGCAGGAGGGTATGCCTTGTGGGGATTTGATTTCACTCCGGACCAAGGCAGCGATGAAGGACATTTCCACTCTATAAAATCAGGCCCACTTCGTGTGGAACTTCAGTTTGCAGATCCTCTACCCGACACAGTGAACGTCGTCTTGTATGCAGAATTTGATAACACTCTAGAAATCAACAGTTTGAGAGAAGTGATTCTAGACTATTAGAAGAAGAAAAAAAAGATGCAACACGTAGAAGAAGAACCTATGGAAATAGATGAGGGATTTTGTGAAGTTCAACAGTCACAAACTACCACAAAGGATGATGATGACGAAGTCCTTCATTCAGAACCTAAAACCGAGTTTACTGGATTTATTTCTCGATGGCCAGAACAAGAAAAACAGTTAGTGTCCTGTTATGTTCAGGAATTGAGTCAAATAATTAACAGTCTGATTAAAGAACATTGTTATGGATGTCAAAACGATCATCCCAGTCAGATACAACACGACCAATGTATGATGATGACGGGCGAAGAGCAATTGGACGAATATTTGGAAATGGTCTGGAAACAAATCTCAGATGAACACGTGTTGAGAAAATGGTATAAAGACTTGCAGACTTCTTCTTCTCCTCCACTTGATTCTCTGGAGATCAGACGCATCGAAGGACTCATTGAACAGAGTGAAGAACCTATCCGACGTGAATATTCGTGGAATTACAAGACAGATCAATTCAAGTTTAAAGTCAGGTGTGAATTGGTGACCTATTATTTCCATTGAAGACAAAAAAAAGAAGAAGAAAGAAAAAAATGGATACTAGAGAACTTTATTACCTATTGACTCGTAGTTCCTACACTTCTTCTTGGAATCCTGTGGTATGTGCTAAAGATGAACTACCTCATCGTAAACCGAAAAACGTTCATGCCTATGTCATCAATACCGACGACAGTCATCTACCAGGAACCCATTGGATTGCCGTGTACTTTCCCAACGCTCACTGTGTGGAATATTTTGATTCTTATGGATTACCTCCTTTGGAAGACGACATCATTGACTTTATGAGAAGAAATGCCGTCTCGACTCGATTCAATAATGTTCGATTACAAGGATCGGATTCCATGGTGTGTGGACAATATTGTGTACATTTTCTTCATCACCGAAGTCTTGGATATTCCTTAGAACATTTATTGACTTGGTTTGATAGAAACTATGATCGAAACGATGCTAAAGTACAAAGATGGTTTTGTGAACATTTTGGTTATCTCTTGTCTTTAGCTCAGAAACGTCATGTGAATCAGAATGATGTTGATGTAGAAAGGTGGAGGTTTAGTTTACCACCCCAACGTTGTCAACCTTGTCAATATGTTCCTGTTTAATATCTTGTTCATTGTTAGTTTTTTATGTTAGAATGGTTATTGTTAATTAAAAAAATGTTGATTGTTGGAAAAAAAATATGGTGTTGTGAGGTTTTTTATTGAATTTGAAATACTGATGATTAAGTTCTATCTCTCTCTTTCTATCGATCTGAAGTCACCCCCCTCTATCTATTATCTCACTGTCGATCTGAACCCTATTTTTAGGTCCGCGCAATGGATGGTGTGGTGTATGTGTTGGATAAAAAATAAAAAATTTAAAATAAAAAATGGGTGTGTGGAGTGTGTTTGTATAGAGTGTGTTTGTGTTTTTTTTTTTTTTTTTTAAATAAAAATAAAAAAAATTAAAATTAAAAAGGTGTTGTGTGTGTGTGTTTGTGTTTGTGTGTGTGTGTGTGTTTGTGTTTGATTTAAAAATAAAAAATAAAAAAAATTAAAATGGTTGTGTGGAGTGTGTTTGTATAGAGTGTTTGTGTTTTTTTATAAAAAAATAAAAATAAAAAAAATTAAAATTAAAAAGGTGTTGTGTGTGTGTGTTTGTGTTTGTGTTTGATTTAAAAATAAAAAATAAAAAAAATAAAATCGGTTGTGTGGAGTGTGTTTGTATAGAGTGTGTTTGTGTTTTTTTATAAAAAAAAATAAAAAATAAAAAATAAAAAAATGGATGGTGTTAAAAAATCAAAAAAAAGGATTTTTCAAAAAAGGCAGTGGATTCGAGATGATAATGGATATTTTATTAAGTTGGAGTTTATCAATGAGAGTCCAGAAGAAAGTTATGAGAGAATTGTAGACAAGAATCTTCCTGAAGTGTCAGAACAATAAGAGAATGAAATGGTAAATATGGAAGTGTATTGAACTGTATTGGACTTATATGAAATTGTTTATTACCACGAGTAAAATAATGTATATACATTGAATAAAATATAATTATTATTATTGATGTATATCTCTGAATGGTGTTGTGTGGTTTATTTTTTTACCCACCAAACCAAAAAAAAACCTTTCCCTTGTATATTTGTGGTGTGTGTTTTGATATAAAAAAATTTAAAAAGTTAAAAAATGATTTGTGTGGTGTGTGTAAGTTTGAATTTGATATATACAAAAATTTTAAAAAAGTAAAAAAAATGGATAGTGTGGTGCGTGTTTTGATATAAACAAAATTTAAAAAATAAAAAAATGGTTGTGTAGTGTGTGTAAGTTTTGTGTTTGATATAAAAAAAATTTTAAAAAATGGATTCTATATTTGTGGTATGTGTAAGTTTTGTGTTTGATATAAAAAAAAATTTTTAAAAAATGGATTGTATATTTGTGGTGTGTGTTTTGATATAAAAAAAATTTTTAAAAAGTAAAAAAAAAATGGTTGTGTGGTGTGTGTGTTTTGATAAAAAAAATTTAAAAAATAAAAAAATGGATGGTGTATATGTTGGATAGTATGTTTGCGTGATTTCATCCCTTTGTCATACCCTTTCGTCTGATAACAGGTTTTTGGGGTTTTTAGTCAGCACACAAGGCATTTGGGATAGTGTGTTAGGTTTGCATGTGGGTTTTGGGTTTATTTGAGTTTGTATATAAAAAAATATAAAATAACAAAAAAAAAATTAAAATGAGTTACGAAATTTTAGTACTATTTTTTGTCTCAGTCAATTTTTTCCATTTTTTTTTCAGGATTATTTTCAGTCTCCGCTAACGTCCGGTACAATTTCGGAAGTTTAGTGTTACTTTTAGTCTCAGTCAATTTTTTCCATTTTTTTTCCGGATTATTTTCAGTCTCCGCTAACGTCCGGTACAATTTCGGAATTTTAGTGTTACTTTTAGTCTAGGCCATTATAATCTAATGTTCCGGATTTTTTCTAGTCAACGCCAAAGTCCGTGACGGTTCCCGAAGTTTAATACAACTTTTAGTCACGTCCATTTTAGTGTTATTATGAGTTGGTTCCCTTGATCAAAGCTATTTATAACATAGGTATAATATATGCAAATTTACTGACACCTCCAACATGATCTGAGGTATAGGTAATGCTTTATATATAACTCTAGGCTATATAGATATAGCCACTAGGCAGAAGGTTATTTTCCAATTATTGCCTACCATTCTTACCGCCATGTTAATTTCCCGTATGAGGCCATAGAGACCCACAATGTTAATTTCCCATTGAGGCCATAGAGGCCCATAATGTTAATTTCCCATTGAGGCCATAGAGGCCCCCGCATGTTCATTTCTCGTAGAGTACCCGTTTGAGACCATAGAGGCCCCCGCATGTTAATTTCCCACAGGATAGTGGAGGAGAAGGAGAAGAAGGAGCCTATCCAGCCTCATCCGATGATGGAGGAGGAAGATCACAGGATAGTGGAGGAGAAGGAGGAGAAGAAGGAAGAAAATTGGGAACCAGAAGCGGTCCATCCGCCATTTATCCTGAAGAAGCGCTGTAGGAGGAGTCTAGACTCCTGGAGGAGGAGGAGCTGTCCCGCTTGTCGGACCAGACCTGGGAGGTCTTTAGGGCCACCCATTTTTCAAGAAAGATTAATTATTCCCACACCCCGTATGTAGTGACCCCCGCTATGATAAATTCCCGTACGTACCCAGAGAGGCACCGCAACGTTAATTTCCCGTTATACTGCCCCAGACTGCCCCCGCCATGTTAAACTCCCGTTACTGCCCCAGATCGCCCCCGCCATGTTAAACTAGCGTTACTGCCCCAGAGTGCCCCCCACTGCCCTTGTTACCCCCCCCCCCCGCTTACTACTGAGAGAGAGAGAGAGAGAGAGAGAGAGAGAGATGCGGGTATGTCTGCTATGCACAAATGTCTGTAGCATCAATTTTGGGTGATGTGTGTATGGTCGAGATGGTATCGAGGTTGGTGCTTACAGCAAGGCGATGGGTGCCGTAACCGAGTTCGAATCTCCGTAGAGTACGAATTAAAATTATATATATATATATATATATATATATATATATATATATATATATGAAAATACGTACATAGATACATACATACATACTAAGTTAATTGATTATTTTCCTAGTTATTTAAGATCTTTTTCTAAGCCAAGAAGATGGCAAAATTCATGTGTCTGAATGATTATAATTGATGTACATAAGAGTAAATAAACTTGAACATGATATCTGACAGTATGACTTATCTGATAATGTGACATGATATATGACATGCTGTTTGACAATGTGACATGATAACTGACAATGTGCTTGTAGACTAGATGAGGTTAATGGACCCATTTTATATCATCTACTATGCATAGTATTTAAAACTGTCAGACTACCAGTGCTGCTGCGAAGAGGAGCTGACGTGCTGATCTTTAAAAGGTGCTAGTCAAATGTAAAAGATGCTAGTCATATGTAAATAATTCCTTATATTTCCTGACTTTTGCATATTCTTTAGCATGTTATTCTTGATCGTTCTTTTTATATTTTCATTTTCGTGAGTTTTCTCGCTCACGTAACTATCATTGCAACATACATATGAATGTTCTACTAAACTATTTCAATTTGCCCATATAATTGTTTACTTTCCCGCATCCATCCATCCATCAATCCATACATGCACACACAAGCATAAATATATACACACGTACATACACACACAAACACTTACACACATTCATACATAGACACACACACACACTTACACACATACATACACACTTACACACATACATACATACATACATACATACATACATACATACATACATACATACATACATACATACATACATACATACATACATACATACATACATGCATACATACATACATACATACATACATACATACATACATACATACATACATACATACATACATACATACATACATACATACATACATAGACAGACACACACTTACATACACACATACATACATACATACATACATACATACATACATACATACATACATACATACATACATACATACATACATACATACATACATACATACATACATACATACATACATACATCGACACACACACACACACTTACACACGTACATACATAGACACACACAAACACTTTCACACATACAAACACACACACGCACAAACATACATACACTGAACACCTACATGCATGTACTTGTCATTGGTATGCTGTATATCTGTTATAATTATATAAAAGTTTCATGTTTAACATTTGGCAAAAATTTTAAATGAATATTTTCCCCCACCCCACTGCATATAAACCGAGTTTGCCTTTACATGAGGTCGCAGTGTCTTGACAATCGTTTAATCAAATAATAATTTGTAGTTTTTGTACTAGTAAATACTGAAACAAGTAGGTTTGCTCTAGTCCTGTATTAAACGTTGCATTGAATGCAGGTCGATAATCTCCTTCTAAGACAACCTTTTTAGTACGGTGCCTTTGAGTGCGTAATACTTTCTGACACATATATTTAAATATAAAATGTATTGTTGTTGATTTCAGACCAAGAAACTATTCTTTCATACATGAATAAATTGGCAAATTTGAAGAGAACTTTTTAATCTGTGTTATACACAAGGAGACTTATTTTTTATTATTCTTCTATTGAAAAGTTTCTCAACTCGTAGAAGCTCTGTTAATTAAAGTTCCATGTAACATATCATTATTTAAAATTGCAGTCTTTTATTGTGATATATCACGTTTCAATTCTTCCGTTCATCCATCCGTCCTCCTATTAATGCATTAAAATCCGTCTTTCTTCTCATGTATGAAATTACTGTAATAGTCTGACAGCCATTCAATTCTACTGGTCAATAGATCTTTGATGTTCATTAATATAATTTGTTTTGGCTCAAAAAGATCCCACACAGTGTACCAAGATGTATATGTAAGTCTGGATCCCACACCGTGTACCAGGATGTATATGTAAGTCTGGACCCCACACAGTGTACCAGGATGTATATGTAAGTCTGGATCTCACACGGTGTACCAGGATGTATATGTAAGTCTGGATCTCACACGGTGTACCAGGATGTATATGTAAGTCTGGATCTCACACGGTATACCAGGATGTATATGTAAGTCTGGATCTCACACGGTGTACCAGGATGTATATGTAAGTCTGGATTACACTCTAAACCCTTCTTTGATATTATACAATAAGCTACCGTATATGCTCGCGTATAAACCGGGTCCAAATGCAAACAACATAGACCCTGATCTGCCGTCACACAATGCGTCAGCAGATTAGGGTCTATATTGTTTATTCTGCTGATTAGTCCTTACAAACTGCATAGACCCAGATCTGCCGGCGAATTATGCGACGGCAGTTCTGGGTCTATGCAGTTTGCAGTTGGGATCGAATTAAATGCGAGTAAATTACGGTAGCTTGAATGACACGTAGTATGTTATATTCAATGACAGAGTTCCGCCCTCAAATACTGGCTGACATCGTCTAATTATAACTGTTATTCTACATGACCCAATAATTCTTAGAAATCTTAAATAGCAATCAATATCCTGTTTAACATCGAAGATGTGTCATGCTACCTGTATGTTATGCTGTGTCGTATGATTATATATAAATTCTTGGATGTTCTTTAAACAAAAGACACTTTTTTATGACGAGACATATATTCGTGCATTTCCATGTATCGTACATACTGGGTACACTATACATTAAATTTGGGCTGAAACATTTAACCCTAAGGTCTAATGTCACTCATTGTACCTTGATGTGTATTGATATGATAAGTGTGCTGTATATTAATTAATGTCACCTTAAGTTTTTATTCTCCGTAATATTGAAAATATCCGAATGTAATCTCTTTCAAAATGAAAAAAATCATATATACATACAATCATACATACATACATACATACATGCATAGCGGGCCGCGGTAGCTGAATTGGTGGAGTGACGGACCAAGGGTCGCGGGTCCGATACCCGCCTAAGTCAGCCTTTGTCGGATGACCTGGGCGGCTGACATTGTCGTACTCATATTAATACTGGAACAGGACTAGAGTCCCTCAAAATTTTGTTTACGTAGCGCAGTCAATGCCTTTCTCAATCTTGGATGTGCATCCTTGTCAGGAAAATGAAACAAGTGGAATAATTTAGTGCTACACACTAGACTGCTGACCTAGGTTATATTAATAAAAGATCGCGATCAAAGATTGTCTGGGACAAATGACATAACAAACGTTCCGCCTGCCGGAAGTAAAAGAAAACTCCTGATTTAGTCGTGGGTAAAGTACTGTGTAAAAACAACATGTTTTTAAAGGCTATATCGTTCCATGAATCACACCGTAAAAAAAAATGTAAAAAAAATAAAAATGGAACTTTATGATGTTCTAGTTCTTTCCCCAATACTATTGATTAAAGTTAGTCACTCCTCGGTGACACAGCTACCCATCAGCGAACCCAAATGTTTGATTAATCTTAGAGCCTATATGTTGTTGCAACACACATAGTAGTGAGGGTGGTACGTATGGAACGATAGTGAATTTAGAACCCTTCAAGGAAAACTTCAAATTTAAGAAATCGTTTAATATTGTCCATACCAAAGAACTTCTCGCAATGAATGACATAAAGAGCAGACTCTACGAAATTTGTACTTATAACGAGGGGAAAGACTAATGAAATAGGAACGTAGATTTATTTGAATAGTTTGATTACAAATGCATTGTGATAAAAAAGGGCCTCAGTAAGACAACCTTTCAATCAACCAAAGTTATGTACTTCAAACATTACCGAGATAAAGTAAATTGACTTCTGTGACTAAAATAATTATGAAAATTCTCGTTATCTTTTCCACAAAATAGTGGACATATAACGATAATTTTACTTGATTTTCCCAACCCTTTTCAGCAAGTTGCCGATCGCACAAGAAAGCATTTCCCCAGTATTTCCTATCACACAAACGTGTATCCTCATTCATTGCCTGCTGTTTGGCACATTGCATGGGAATAGACTGGATTTTTAAATTGTCCGATTTTTCTAATGTACTCCCATGGTTGTTTCCATTCTGCTGTATCGTATTTCTCTGCATGAGTTTGAACCACCACGATAGCTCGAGATAAACATATTTGATCTTGATGGTTTGTTAATCTGGACGATACTTTGTTTCGTACTGCGAAGTTGACCCACCAAAAACGTGCGTCATGTGAATAATAGCTTTTCCGTCGGTTACGTCAAACTCATCATTGGATTGCTGAACGTGTTGAACTTTGTCCAAGATTTTGGAAGAAGTTAATTCTGCAGGGATACTAAACTCGATCCACATAGGAGATTTCAAACTTACGTGAGACATAGACCATAGACAGTCTCAAACGATCTTGATATTTGGCTTAGTACTGTCGTTTCAATTCCAGTCAAATAAATTCGTAATGAAGACAGCTACTTTCTCTGCTGGGACTTGAGACTTGAAGTCTTTAAATTTGACTGTGTACGTGAATGCATGCGTTCTAAATTTTTTGAAAGTCACTTTTTGGGGTAGGTCGGATGTGAACATAATCTTCAAGGGCAACCGAACGACTTTCTTTCTTGGCTCAGCTTGACTCTCTCGGTCTTGGGGAAGAGGTTAATGGTGTTGGATCAGGATCACTCATATCACCCTCAAAATCGCTCGGGTGAACTTCTGCTAAAACTTCTCTGGTAGCATGAGACGACACAGAAAGTCGTCGTCGCCTGGCTTCTGGTTTCTCCTGGGAAAGGTGTGATCATTTCATGATTAATGTTGATTCAAATAACTCATGCCGATTAAATTTGTAAAAAAAAAAAAATGGAGCTCCCCACCATGCGTGTTTGTGTGTGTGTCTGTGAGAGAGAGAGAGAGAGAGAGAGAGAGAGAGAGAGAGAGAGAGAGAGAGAGAGAGAGAGAGAGAGAGCGAGGGAGAGAGAGAGAGAGAGAGAGAGAGAGAGAGAGAGAGAGAGAGAGGGGGGGGGAGAGAGAAAGAGAGAGAGAGAGAGAGAGAAAGCTAACAGATTAAAAAAGATCTTTTCTTAAGAAGTACAGACACTCCCTATTAGATGCAAATTTGTTTTGATGTTTTCAAACTCAAACAGAATTTGTTTTCTCTCTCTGTCAAACTGAGGTCAGTCCGTGTACTTAAAAATCTAGGGTTGTCAAATTTGTAACTTTTGTTAAAAAAAACTGAAAAATAAAATCCAATCTGGCTGATTTGATAGTGGCTGTTTTTTTTCAAGAACAACACACACACACAAACTCTCACACACACACACACACACACACTCACGCGCGCGCGCACACACACACACACACACTGCCAGTGATTTTGTAAAAACGAAAAAGATTATTACAAAAATTAGTAGCTACTAGGTCAAACTTCATTCATGGTACAATAAACAACATCGCTCTTCGCCAAACAGCTATATTTTTAGTCAATTTATGAAATGTAGGAAGACCGAAAAAATTTGTAACAAAGTGCTGAATGGAAAACACAATTTGCCTCACTTGACACTGAATACTTTTTTTGTAACAAACTTTGCTGTCATCAGCATCGGCAGGGCTTTTTTTTTTTAGTGAGAACGTTAAATCTAGGACTTCAAAATAAAAAAACAGCATTACAACAATTCTTAAACTGTGCTAGGCTATACTATAGGATTTATAACAAAAGAAAATGTGTATGTGCGTATACATTCCTACTTTTTTCTCTTCTTTCACTTTACTAGTAAAGTTATAGGATTTATAAGGGTAGTAGTTTTGTATATAAGGAAATGGCATGGGGAGGGGGATGGGGTTTTCGCTTTGTTTATAATAGGGTGGTAAGGGGATAGAGAAATTAGTTTTATTGATAAAGGATTTAAATTCAATTTTATCCCCGTTTCTTTCGTATCGTACCCTGTGTGGTCAGTAGTAGAGTGGGTGATGGTCATTCAAAACGGTGTGTTGGCTAGTAAATGTGGGGTACTGAATAGTAGATCACTAGGTTTTAGATAGTAAATGAAGTTTTAACATTACAATTTCCGTTAGAGGCCCCATATCGACACACTCTACTGCTCCCAGCTCTTAAGAAGTGTGCTTTACTGTGTGTAAGAACGAAAACTATCGGATATTTTTAAAAAAAAAAAAAAAATTTCTGAATAGCTGAGTCGGTTTGTATCGTGTCATTGGACGGTAAACAAGCGCAGACGTAAAACAGTATTCGTGGCAGCGCAGAGAAACCAGTGCGGTTAATGACACACTGGGCTTAACTAACAGCTGAAGACTATATCCGCCTAGTATATCAAATTTAGCTAGATAACTGAGTACACATTCCGCGTCAATTTTCGTGCTAACAGTGTCGTCTATAAAGCTTTCACATTACACAATGACTGATGCAGGGAGAGAGTTGGCCACGGACAAAAAGAAGGTTGTGCTTGCCTACAGTGGGGGATTGGACACCTCCTGTATCCTTGTGTGGCTGATAGAGCAACACTATGATGTTATAGCAGTTCTGGTGAGTTATTTCTTTGAATCTGAAAGGAAGCACGTGTACTTGAATCGATAGGTATGATAATGATGCAAATATGGAGTTGTGTTTTTGTTATATCTTTGGTCTAGAAAGCAAAGAAGGGATAACAGGTCGCCGTATGAAATAAAGTTAGGTGAGTGTTTTATAATATGGTACAGACTGTGTAAAACTTATCATAATCATAAATAGAGATACCTAATGCTAACTTTGTAAGAATAATAGTATACTAACGGTGTTCCCTGACCTCAGTTTAATTGGGAATATGCAGATGAGTGGACATATTCGAAAATAAAATGTATATATATATATATATATATATATATATATATATATATATATATATATATATATATATATATATATATATATATATATATATATGAAAACAATGTTTTTTGCACAGGTGGGAAAAATGTCACATGCTAAAAGCCATTGTAAGATTAGAAGTGGCGTGAGTATTGAAAGATTGGAGACAATTATCTACTAAAATATTAAGCGATTCCCACCAAAAACCCAAATAAGCAGCGCGTCCCCCCCCCCCCCCACCACCACCACTTCCACCATATACTCTCTCTTTTCCACTCGACCTCTGCGCAGTGGTTAAGGCGTTGGTCTCCTGGCCAGAAAGGTGCGGATTCGAATCTCACTATCAGATCAGCCAGGATCGTCTACCGCGGTGTGTCGTTGGGCAAGGCCATTTACTCTACTTGCCTCGGTAAAATATAGCCTTCAAAGTGTTTCTTTGCCGTAACCTTCCCTCCATCCCTACCCTAAATATTTATAATAATAAAAAAATAAAATAAAAAAAATATACAAACTCTTGACCTAAGAGGTAGACTTATTTCAGCTAACCTGTGGTCATCGTTTTTACGGCACATTTAACACATCGACTATATCATACTGAGGACATGGGAGCTAAGTCCCTCTCCAAAGGCCACACAGAGGAAGCCGACCTGGCTTGGCCTGGGCGGTTATAGAAACCGCGACCCCTGGATACCGAGCCCGAGGCGCTACCAACTGAGCTACTGCGGCTCCCGTTAGTTCGTTAGTTGAATTAACGACGTGTGCGGCCATTCGGCCATTTACGGCGGCTCCCAGGTACAAAAGGTTGATCTTGTTACAGAAGACGCTATGTCTGACCGTATTTCCTTAACGCGATAAATAGAAATATTCAAATTAAGTCAGTCTTATGCGATCGAAGCATACGTATAAAAGCCGCAAACAAATACAGCAAAGTCATATGTACGCAGATGATGTCGATCAGAAATTGCGGTGAAATGGACTATACGGTTATCTGCAGAAGACAAAGATGGTAATAACAGAAACTTATCAAATACTTAATCCCAACGATAATCAACAATTAGGATGCATAGAAGGTTGAACGTTAATCTGGGAGATTCATTCTTCGACGAAGTTTACGGTAAATTTAATCAAATAAAAAGAGGACGACGGAGTCTCTGTCTCCGATTAACTTAGCGAGCAAACTAAAATTGTTTGAAGATATAATTCTTGCTGAATCATCAATAGAAATGGTAAGCTAAAAATCTTTCAATGTAACTGTTCAACTCATAAAAACGAAGAGGGGTAACCATATGTTGGTCAATGTTGTCTAATTCAATTTATGATATAACATAAAAAAAACTAGAGTTCAGCATAATGTAAGGAAATTTGGAAAGAAATGGTAAATGTCACAGACCGTCGTGCAGAATTTGTGAATTTTTCCCAGGAAAGACATGCGATTGTATATATTAGCATTGTTCTTATTATTGTGATAAAATGACTTGTACCTCTGAGAGATACTTGATTGGCAGTTAATGATGGCACGACATCTTTTCCTAATGTGACTATACCGTCTTTGAGCACATGAAACTTGCGCGCAACTGCGAACAGCTTAAACATAGATGGCACATGACAAGGAGGTATAGCACGGACTGCGAACAGCTTAGACACTGCTGAGCTGGCACATGATACGCCGGAATATCGGAGTCTTCGAACAGCTTAGACACAGATGAGCTGTTACATAAAACGCAAGTATATCAGGATTTCCGAATGTAGACACAGATGAGCTGAGACATGAATGGTCGGTATATCAGGGTCTGCGAACTTAGACATAGATAAGCTGTCATATGATACGCCGGTATGCCAGGGTCTACGAACAGAGTATACACAGATGAAGTTCAAATAATAGGACGGTATATCAGGGTATGCGAACAGGTTAGACACGAACGAGGTGTCACGTGACACGCATGTATGGTATATAACGGTCTATGAACAACTTAGACACATATGATGTGTCAGATGATACACCGGTATATCAGGGTCTGCGATCAGGTTAGACACAAATGAGGTGTCACGTGATACGCCGGTATTTAAGGGTCTATGAACAGATTAGACACCGATGCGCTGTCAGATGATACTCCAATATATTAGCGTCTACGCTATTTGTTTTTAATTATAAGAAACGGCGCATAGGCTGATCTTCAGGCGCGTCAGCACACAGGAAAGCTGGTTTGCGGATGTTCGCATTTAGGAACACGTGATACGCGAGTCAAGACGGTGTCATTCAGTGTTATGCCCACACATGGGTCATTACACTTGAGACACACTAAAAGTCGGTGTTATTAGGGTATATGTTCACACCTTGGTCATTTCTTCAACGACACACACTAAGACACTGCATTAAGGTTTATGTCCATACCCGGGTCATTGCACTTGGGAAACAATATAATGTCTTGCCCCGAGATTACCAAAATTAGAATGCCAGGACCTGTATGTCGAACCCACAATCAAAGCGCTGCTGTTAAACGTTTGACCTCGGCCATAAGGTCAAAAGGTTGAGTGAAAATGTCCATGGTATGAACCAAATCTATCAAAGAGTTTATGAAATATAAGCAGATGAAAAAGAATAATAACTAAAAACCAAAACCTTAACGCGAATATTATATTATTGTAACCTTTACCCCAAGGGTAAAAAGTATTTAATAAAGTACCGCTAGAACAATATTTTTTTTGTTGTTGTTAATTTCTAAAACTTCACCCAAACTGACAAAGTCCAAAACATTCACGTTGTTTTTTTTAATTTACCCATTAAACATGTAGTTGTAAAGTTGAAGTTGCTCTCTCGTAACATCAGTGTCAACTGTGGTTCTGCTCTGCTTTTGAATACATGACCACTGTGGTGTAGTAAATACGTGACAACTATGGTGTAAATACATGACCACTATGGTGTAAATACGTGACAACTATGGTGTAAATGCATGACCACTGTGGTGTGAATACATGACCAATTATGGTGTAAATACGTGACAACTATGGCGTAAATACATGACCAATATGGTGTAAATACGTGACAACTATGGTGTAAATACATGACCACTATGGTATGAATACATGACCACTATGGTGTGAATACATGACAACTATAGTGTAAATACGTGACCACTATGTTGTAAATGCATGACCACTATGGTGTGAATACATGACCACTATGGTGTGAATACATTTGTGTTTGCGCTTTCCTGCACAAATATGGATTGTTTACACATAGCTTTAGATGAAAATCAACAGACACATGTAAATTACGTATACGCTTTTAAGTAAATACATACCTTTATTAGCTAATAATACTTGATTTTTTGGGCTAGTGGAGAATTATCCATGCTTGTGAAATATAAGGTCTAATTATTTATATTCATCTACAAAATCAATATAGACATTTCTTATGTTATATTTGTATGTGTGATTATTTTTTGAAAAAATAAAATAATATTTGTTTTCTCTGTATTGATTCTAAGTTTACTGTTTTCATCATATCTGCAAAATGTATCAATGGTATATTGCATGTCCTTATAATTATCAGCAACAAGTATAGCGTCGTTAGTGTATAAAAGCAACATACCATTTAACATATCTACAAACTCAATATTTTCGGATGGTACAGCTCAACCTCGACACACGTTTGCTAATACAAATGAGTCTAGGTCAAGGAGAATAATAATGGAGATAAATTTTCCCCTTGTCTTACACCCTTTTCACTAGAGTAAAACCTGTGTATTCATTATTCGCACAGACACGTGATTTGATATTATTATAAATACTTAACGTAACATTTAAACACGCTTCCCTGATGCCTATCGAATACAACTTACGTCATAATCCAGCTCTCCAAACATTATCAAAGGCACTTTTAAAATAAAAAAAGTACAATAAAAATTATTTTTGCAGTGTCTACAAAATTCAATAAGGCTAATACAATTCGTTATGTGACATGCTGGCTCAAGTTTTTGACGTTATGGACGCGTTCACAAGTTTTCCAGCAATGCTTTGATCGTGGCTCTACATACAGGCCCTGGCCTTTTAATTTGGTTATCTCGACATACAGGTCCCGGCCTTCTAATTTGGTTATATCGAATCAGGATATACGCATTGCTTTCGACTCAGAATTATAAGCAAACAGCATAGACCCAGATTTGACGACAGAAGATCTGACTATATATTGTTTGGAATCATTTGGGCATTATACATGGGTATAACCGTATTTTTGTATTATAGGTTCGAACAAAATATATTGACTATTTTTAACAGTTCAGTTAAATGCATTTCTCATTGCAGGTTGATGTCGGTCAGGAAGAGAACTTCGATGAAGCACGAGCTAAGGCGTTAAAACTTGGGGCTTTAAAGGTAATAACTATTCATAATCATGCCGATTAAGTACGCAGCTTCTACATTAGCATCAAATGTCAACATTGTCTGGATCAAACTTACGTTTATTTTTCGTTCTATTGTACGGGTTGCGTACATACACACATAACCGCCCTCCGGCCGAAAAACAAAGTTAAACATAGAATAAAAACTTACAATGTTCATGAAAAAAGGCCAAAATAAGAAGGAATTAGATATTAGCACATTTTGTTGTTCGCTCTGTTTTTTAAAAGACAAAGTGAGGGCTTTACGACGATGCTCGTTAGTACGTGTTCTAGTGCGCGCATATGTAAAATGCTACACAATTTGAGGAAGGGACAGAAGTCTCCGTGATGTGATATTGGGAGGTTTGTTTATATGTACGGTGTTTTCAGGATTTAATTCACGCCCGAATATGGGTGAGGGAGGGGTGTTTCTTAATCAGAGGGTGTGAGAGAGTAGCGGAGAAAAAGGCATGTACATTTTGATTTGCATCAGATTTAACATTTTAGAAATGCAGAGATATTAAAAATAATTGTTGAGCGAAGTAGGGAGAACATCAGAACATGATCAAGCAATGCCATTGGGTGTTTTTCTTGTTTGTTTGTTTCATCGTACTTTTATGATGTTTAATGACAATGACAAACGGAGGTTTCTTAGCCTGTATTTTTTCTCGTAAAATATGGCAGTGTGATGCCGATAAATACATTTTCAGATTGCGATACCCGATGTTCGGAGAGAGTTTGTTGAAGAGTTCATCTGGTCTGCTGTCCAGGCCAATGCGTTGTATGAGGACCGTTATCTACTGGGAACCTCTTTAGCAAGACCGTGTATTGTCAGGTATACCTTTCTACTTACCTACCTTCTTACCTACATAGGAACATATGATGAACCAGTAAATACTATAAATAATGGAAATGGTATATTATTCACATATGTATTTACTTGATGCAAATTTATTTGTTTACTTGATGTAGATACAAATGGACCCAGCTTACAGATTCAGTGTATTAACTCTAAAAGATAATTTGTCTGTTATTGTTTTGTCTACATTCGGTTGCAATACCACATAAGCAGCTGAAACCTAGACTGTTTCTCTTCTGCACCCTAAAGGGCCATGATGAAGGTTGTTCGTGAGGAAGGGGCCGAGTACATTGCTCATGGGGCCACGGGAAAAGGAAATGATCAAGTTCGGTTTGAACTTGGAGCGTATGCACTACAACCAAATATCAAGGTACAGTATTTTTCTATCATACTTTATTCTAAACTCATATAAATCACGTTCATTTTAATTTTAGTCGATGATTTTTATTCCAATGGGTATATATCTTCATTTATAAAAATCAGTTGAAATGCATTGTTGTTGTTTTTGTTATTGATGGTGATGGGGAAAAGGGGAAGAAGAGACGGAGGAGAAGACAAAGGATGAAAATGATAATGATAGTTATCATGGCGATAAAGATGATAGGATTGATACTGAAAATGAGGATAACTACTACGATAAGAAACTTTCATTTATCCTTTGAAATTAATGAAGAAAATGTAAGAAACAGTGGCGTACTAAGGGTAAATGGCGCCCTCGGCGACGATGATGGCCCAAAAAGCCAGAATACGAGGCTCGAATTTTTATCAGCTGTTTTGGCGCCCCAAGACCTCTGGCGTCCGGGGCAACTTCCCCGTCCCCCCTCCCGCGTTAGTACGCTACAGGTAACAAATTTATAATACTAACATAGTCAGTTATTTAGTCAGGCAAAACTATTTATTTAGTTAGTTAATCCGTACGATAGTTCGTCTGTCTCTTACTTAGTTTTATTAGCATATTTTGTAGAACGTGTCGAGTAGGATTACGCGCACCTACCATATATATTCGCTTATGGTTTGTGGTTTTGTGGGTTTAACGCCTTTTTTCAGCACATGATAGACCTTGCAAGCTTTCACACATACCCACGTTGGCCGAGACCAAGACTCAAACCCACGCGGACAGAGGTGAGATGTCAGTGATACGTAAAGGCGAGCGCTTTAGACCCACTCTGCCACTCGGGGCCCTCTATTCGCATATGAGTCGGATCCAACTACAAACTGCACAGACCCAGCTCTGCCGTCGCATAATGCGCCGACAGATCTGGGTATATGCAATTTGTTAGGAGTAATCAACAGAGAAAACATAGACCCTGATCTGCCGGCGAATTATGAAACGGCAGATCAGGGTCTATGTTGTTTTCATCTAAACTCGTCTTTTACGCGAGTATATGTGATATATTCAAAGTAACTATGTATGATAATGTAAAAGTAAGCTGAATCCGATAATTGACTACTCTGAAATAAGTTCACCCTACCTCTATCTTAAATGTTGAAATGCATCCAGAACTATTCATTAAGTCAGTGCAGACAATTCTCCTTAATTTGTCATGCTCAGAATAGTTTCGGTCTTCTTCATGTAATGATACGCTAATGAAAAGGTCGATAGTTTAGATGGTACATATTAGCTTCAATGTAAATTTACCGACTGATTGTATCAATCAAAGCTTGCAACGCAGACGCGTAAATACAGTTACAAAATTGTGCCCAATTCCGTCTAATGATATACAATTAACATGGATGCCACGAACGTATGCATTTACTATAGAACTTGTGTCAAAAATAGCAAATCACTAGTCGAACGGTCTGTGTCAGGAAAATGCCTTTTTGTTTGTGTATAATGCCAAAATACTCCCCAGGTGGTGCTCTCGCTTTCAAGAAACGCCAGGTGGCGCTCTTGCTTTCAAGAAACGTCACTGCCAGGAGAAACTGTGATCTGCATCTTTCTTGCAGAAACGCCGGCTCCTGTTATTACCTCATTTTTCAAGAAATATGCAAAAAGTAACAGAAAATATATCAATTTTTCTCCATGAGGAAGCAACTCTAGTTCTTTTAGTGTTAAGTTTTTATTCTAATTCGCCAAAATTCAATGCAAACAAGACTTAAAGGTGTCACTATACTAATTAAGTTCCTTGTGTATTTCCTCATTTTTCTACATCGTTGAAATCCAGTCTATTAGGTATAGGTTCCAAGGCAACAAGACTAACTTGGACATAACATATATAAAAAATCACAATAGATTATGTTGCATTTTAAGTGAATAATTGCATCTAAATGAAATGACATTAATTGTTAGTGCAAGTGACCTATCTGGAACCGTCCGAATCACACCTGTTTGTTTTGTCATCCAACGCAAAACTCTGTAAATACTTTTTTCTGTTTAAACTTGAATATTGCTCTTTTATTGAAGGCAAGTAATATTCTTCCCTGTTTAGCCAATCACCAAGAAAAATCTGTGAAAAAAATATATTGATTTTCTTAGAGTCTACAATAGAATGCAATAAAGAGCTCAGTGGCTCAATTAGTGCATTGATATCTTAGCAAATCAAAATACGGCTGACCCTTGGGTCACATAGTCTGTTCAACGCAAAGACTGGAGAGTAGTTTGGAATAACGCATAATACACCATCATTTCTGGGTCTACTCAGTTCACTTGTTAATTTGAACATATTACAGACTCTAATCTTGTCCCATAGACTTAACATAAGTATATGTTGTCCACGAGGAGGCGCGTTCTGATATTATAACGTCATATAACTTTCACATCATGACGTCATCCATTTTGCCCAGTACAATACCTGTCGTGAATAAAATTATGAATGAAATTGAGTAAAGAATAAATAGAGGATATTTGCTTGAAACGAGTGAATAACGGATATATTTCATCGAGTCGGTGAAAAAATCCGATTCCACGAGGAAAACTACTTTGGTTTTTCACACACGAGATCAAATATATCCCTTATAATCTCGGAGCAAGTAAAATTGCTTTTTTATTTTATGCCCAAACGTATTGGCAGGCAATATGTATAACAGATTGCAGTGACAGATTTCTTACTGTATTCCGCGCGATAATGTCAGCGATTTACCGTTTTTGTTCTGCTGTGTTTTGTGTATATTCGCACAGATAAAATCAATCGTAACATACTTCTCCTTCCTTATTCAATGCAAAACAACACATAAAACAAATCGAAGAACAAGAGTACAGGCTCATTGTTGGATTTGAACTTCGTTCACCAGCCTACGAGGCGACCATAGTTACCACTAGACCACGCAACCATCTAAAAGTAGCTCAGATTTCTTGGTTATAATGTTATCGACGCGGTAGTGAAAATATATATCGTATTTCACTCCAGTCAATTATCAAAATTATTTCACTTGGAAAATCCAGTAAATCACGGCCTAGCATAAAACAAAAAGAGTATATTTATTTGAATATTTGTATTTTTCACACATACCAGACACTATTTATATAATAACCTGTAAGTATATGTTGTTCGTAAATGGGAGCACGCTGTTAACGAGGAAAAGCAATAGTCGCAAATAAGGCCGTCACGTTTACACACGCAAACGAGATCGTTTCGACCTAGCCCTATAAACGCTTGCAAACCCTGCCTTAGGTTTAAACGATAAATGAAACGCGTTTACGACTTAGCACAGTTCACGGGGAAGGATTCAAACGAATTTTGCCGAATTAAACCTATTGAACAAATTGCCAGGAAAAGCAACAATTTCCAAATTTGTTCCTGTCTGCTATGCAATTTGTAACGTTTGAGATGGCCCCACTGCTAGGTGCGAGAGCCATGCTGCTGACCATACTGGTGGGGGAGGGGGAGTTATGTCACACGTATTTTTGCAAAGGTATTAATGTTAGGACTGAAATTCATATATACGAACGTTTCATGAATATTGAAAGGGAAAATTAAGAAAGTGTCTGTAATTGTTCGCTTGCAAATTCTAGTTGACATAATTTGCACGTTTCTGCATTCTGTCTATGAGGTAATATTGTTGTGGGCTTAACATTTTTAAATAGTGTAGTCATCTAAAATACATTTTGTAACTTTTGGTCTACATGTACAAGTTTAAGAAAATGTACATACCAGGACAGATTCAGCTCAGATGGATATGAAAGTGTGATTTTGATTCTTGCTTTAATCTTGATAACATTATTGTCATTTTATGGAATCATTAGAGCATTAGAGCAGTGAGTCAATTCGTATTCTGGAATACACCTACCGTCTTTACTCGCGTATAAATAGATACAAACTGCAAACTGCATAGACCCAGATCTGCGGTCGCATTATGCGCTGGCAGATCTGGGTCTATGCAGTTTGTAATGACTAATAAGTAGAACAAACATCATAGACCCTGATCTGTCGACGCATTATGCGACGGCAGATCAGGGTCTATGTTGTTTGCATTTGGACCGCACTTATACGCGAGTAGAGACGGTAGTCTTGCTGAAGTTTCTTGATACATATAGTTGTCGTTGTTCTGTGCAAATTCGAGCGGAAGCTTCAGTAAACAGGTAAGTAGTGTTATCATGTAATCTGAATTATTGTGGAAAATATTTTTTTGTGGACTTAATTAATAAGACTTTACTTTTCCAATTGACATCCATAATAAAAATAACTCACATTTGGCACAAAGTGACAGTTTTGGCATGCAAATGGATTAATCACGTTTAAACGGAATCGTTTCGTGTTTCAATGGTCGTATCAAAGTTTACATCGTTTTGTACACGTGACAGCGTTAGTCGTAAATCATAATATATAAGAGTTGAAATGAATTAAATGATATCACCAAAACCTTAAAAAACAACACTACGTTTGTAATGTGAGAACTATTTATCTCCTTAATAAGCAAGCAAATGAGTGAGCGAGTGAAAGATTGAGTCAGTCTGTCTGTTTGTATGTGTGTATGCATGTATGTATGCATGTATGCATGTATGTATGATCAAACAAACATACATACAATATTTATGAGCGATTACACGTAATCTGTAGTTACCTAATATCAGATATGAAATGTTAGCCTATCAGATCAGATATGAAATGTTAGCCTTTCAGATCAGATGTGAAATGTTAGCCTTTCAGATCAGATATGAAATGTTAGCCCTTCAGATCAGATATGAAATGGTAGCCCTTCAGATCAGATATGAAATGGTAGCCCTTCAGATCAGATATGAAATGGTAGCCCTTCAGATCAGATATGAAATGTTAGCCTTTCAGATCAGAAGTAAAAAAGATAAATAGATATAGAAAGAAGGAAAGAAAACCTCTGAAGAAACGACATAGATACGTTGCACACAATTAACATATTTTTACTGTTGTCTTTACCTAATGTTTGATTTCTTTTGCAGATAATTTCACCCTGGAAAATGCCAGAGTTTTACAACCGTTTTAAAGGAAGGAATGATCTATTTGAATACGCTAAGGTAGAATACCAAAGAAATAGGAAATCTTTATTCTCTTTATTATATACTGTTGAAAAGTTGATACTTATATACAGGCAAAGCTACAAGCATGATGTTTCTCACAGACGAAATGCTGCTACAGATATTTTCAAGTTTCTTTTCTTGCCACATTTCTCGTGTAGTCCTCCACCACTATTTTACTGATGTTATTTTTCTTCCTAAAAACGACCAGAATAAGGTAACCATGGGTCATTGGAAAGAGGGGTGGGTGGGTATGTGCTAAATCATGAAACATTATTTAACAACGTCACAGAACATTGATACTTAATTGATTTCGGACAAAACAGAGAGAGAGAGAGAGAGAGAGAGAGAGAGAGAGAGAGAGAGAGAGAGAGAGAGAGAGAGAGAAACACACACACACACACACCAAAACAAAAAAAAAACAAAAAGAATCCAAACAAACAAACATCAACGTTGACAGGTATAACTACACAAATTGACCTAGTCAGCTGTGATCCTACTGTAGTCCCTACGAAATCATGAATATATATATATATATATATATATATATATATATATATATATATATATATATATATATATATATATATATATATATATTATTTTTTTAAAACAATTTCTGGAGATCTGCTGACCAGTAAAGACTGTTACTTATATTTAGTAGAAAAGAGCATTAAAGCCTAAAACAGAAAATAAAATACGCAGGATGACAAAGCAAACAGGTGTGATTTCGGCCTGTTCCAGAAATATCACTGGCGTTAAAAGTAGCAGTAATTTAATTCAAATGTTACTTTTGCCTAATAATTCAACATGACTTTTTTCTCCATTTGTTAATGTCTAACATAAGTAATTTATTTTTGAATTATTTTTAAACTTATAACTAATGCTCTTGATTTCATCAAACATGTATGAAAATGAAGGAAATATGTAAGGATCTTTAGATGCGGATACCGAAATATCGCTTTTTAGGGAGGGGGGGGGGGGCATACAGAAGTAGGCGAGGGATCTGTGGGACGGAACCCCTGGTTGGGGCCTAGGAGTCGAAGCCCCCAGAAACTCCTGCATTTTTATCGCCTTCAGGGCACAGTTTTAAAGAAATATTAAACTAGGAAATATTCCGGTTGTTTCGCGCTCATCGGGGAGGAGGGGGTCCGGTAGGGAGGAACCCGGTTCCGTCATCACTTTCCTGGATCAGCCTCTGATTTTAGTATAGTGATGCCTGCCACTGTTTTAGCACTGGCAAAATATTATTTTGTTTTGTGCGTAACGCACACTTAGCTGAGAACAACTTAGATTCCGAACTGGATCTCATAAAACTTTTGAAAGTTAGTTTGAGCTAGAGATTTTGTGCCAGCCAATCGCAAAGAATTTTATATTTATAACGTCAATCTCAAACTCAAGCTCAGGGGTTTATGATCTCCATGCCAGATCTGTCTGCGTATAATGACATGTGTTTTGCTAATGACTTCAGACAAGAAAGGTGACTCTAATTTACCTTCCACCCACCCACCCACCCAAAGACACACACCCACACACATCCGCCACCCACCCACTTCTAACACACACCCAAAGACACACACGCACGCAAAGACACACACACGCACAAAGACACACACATAAGCCCACCCACCCAAAGACACACACACCCGCCTCATTATGATACATCAGCTCTGGGTCTATGTCCACTTGCATCAGTTGGCTGAATGTTATACACGGTTAAATAGAAAATATATTGAATTGCAAACAATTTCTCATTTCCTATCTTAGGAAAGGGGGATACCGCTTCCCGTGACACCCAAAAGTCCATGGAGTATGGATGCCAATTTAATGCACATCAGGTAACATAATTTCTGCCAGTATATCTGCCATTCAGACTTTCTCCTTCCTTTTCTTATTTCTTCCTCCCCCACCCCCCTTTAGAGTTCGTATTGTTTAAGATTTTTAATTTTAATTATATGCTGCAGAGTAGTGATGGATAAAAAGTATTTGTCAATATCAGGTTTTATGCCCGTTCACATAATTTAAGAAATCGTTTTACGAAAGGATGGTCATGTTTGATATGTAATTTGAATCTTTTAGGTAGGGACTAAGGGACCGACGATTTAATTTTCGGGGGGTGGGTGGGACTCAGATTATTTCTGATAGCTTGACAAAAATATTTTTGCTTTGATTTCTAGAAAAAAAGTAATGTTATCCATTATATTAATTGACAAATTATCATGAGGTAGAAAAAACACCCCTATTCTAAAAAAAAAAATCTAGCAAGGTTAGTATCTCCCTCCACACTACCCCAAATTAATTGGTCGACCCCCAAACACAGTTTTAGTGACAGAAGGGGCGCCGGTACATAGTGTATTTGCCATTTATAGCCAGCACTTAACTGCTCGCAGGATAGAATAAAGACCTATCGTCGCACAGTGCGCCTGCCGATCGGGACATACGATGTTTTCTTCAAATTAAAAGACCCACAAAATAGTATAGACCATGATATGACGGCAGATTATGCGATGGCAGGCCTGGGTTTACTCTACTAGTTTTTAATCGCGTGCTGTACGTGTTAAAAGACGATGTTTGTTGAGATATCACAGCAATGGATTGAATTTGTATATTTTTCAAAGGTTACCAGTCTGAGTCAAAGCGCTTTCAGAAGTTAGTTATCCGAATCAAACATATATTATGAAGATTACCACATCACTATATGTTGCTGAACTTATCTACATGATATCCAAGTAACATTTGACGTGGTCTTATCTTTATGTCAATGTATACATAAAGAAAAAGTATGTTTTTGCCATTTCAGCTACGAATCTGGAATTCTGGAAGACCCAAACAAGCATGCGCCAGCTGACCTGTACCAAATGACCTCTGACCCAGAAAAGGCGCCAGACAAACCATGTATGCTGGATATAGAATTTAAAGGAGGTAATATGCAATTTTTATTATAGATATTGAAGCAGACTGTTTCGCTTACCATGTATAATTCTGCCACATACTTAAAACAATTCGTTGTAAAAGATAAGTCAAGTTAGATTTATCGCTTATATCTTGCACAGACTTAACAGAGAAAGAGAGAGAGAAAAAAAATGAGAGAGGAGGGGGGGAGGGAGGGCAAGAACAATGTTTTGCCGGAAATTGCGATTTTTCAAGTGTGTCTTTGCCATCAACGACGCTTTCTGGACCACAAATTCGTTTTTTTTTTTTTAAACTTATATATACTGATAAATTTATTTTGAAGATGCACATTTCATAGATTTCATTGTGACCTCATGAATTTGACCAAAAGAAAAATCATTAAAAAATATGCAAAATTCAACAGATTTTAGATATGAGATTTGGCTGTGGAATATAATTTAAATTTGTTGACATCAAGGAACTTGCAGTAAATTTGTATACCAATGTTTTCCTTTGACCATAACGCATATATATATATATATATATATATATATATATATATATATATATATATATATATATATATATATGTGCTACATATCGTGATCTACATGTGATTGTGATTGAAGGTCGGCTTGATTTGAAGATCAGTCATTGTATTATGTTTCAGGATATAACATTATAGTTTTCTTATACGAAAGTGCAGAAAAAATCAATACTATCAAAATAAACTTAACAAATGACGCGCAAATCCACAAAATTGCCCAATCCATCGCAAATCCGTAACTCAATGAAAATCCGCAGTTTGCGAAATAATATCCGCAGGTGTGGTCATGAGAACATTTGTACATTGTAGAGGGTACATTCAGAAGTATGGGGGCTGCCTGTACATTGTAGAGGGTACATTCAGAAGTATGGGGGCTGCCTGTACATTGTAGAGGGTACATTCAGAAGTATGGGGGTTGCCTGTACATTGTAGAGGGTACATTCAGAAGTATGGGAGCTGCGTGTACATTGTAGAAGGTACATTCAGAAGTATGTGGGCTGCATGTACATTGTAGAGGGTACATTCAGAAGTATGGGGGCTGCCTGTACCTTGTAGAGGCACTCTGCACCATCACCGCTAAGTAAGCGCCTCAGCTTTCTGGCGATTTACTATCCTATATTGGTTATTATATCCACGCCGACCAGTTCGGAGGACACGTGTGTATGTAAAGAGTTAGCAAAATAGTTCCAAATTGTTGGCCCTTTGTTTATTTTCATGACTTGCTAAGGTCAATCTAATATATGTCTTGATTGTAATTTTAAGTAAAATTCTTCGTAAAAACTTGTTTCATTTGTTTTGCAAAACGTAAAATTACGCATGCTTATTGGTGTACTCCAATTGTCAAATCTTCAGTTTCGGATGTGCGTAGTTTAGCACGTTGTCAGGCTCTTCGGTTTCGGGGGTAAGTAAATCGTGCATGTAGTCCGCAGTCCCATAATGCCTAAATAGAAGTGATCGGCTTAAAAAAAATGTACGATCAGAACTATCGGGAGTGCTTGTACATTGTAGAGGGTACATTCAGAACCATCAGGAGTGCTTGTACATTGTAGAGGGTACATTCAGAGCTATCGGCAGTGCTTGTTCAGTGTAGAGGGAACATTCAGAACTATCGGAGTGCTTGTACAGTGTAGATGGTACATTCAGAACTACCGGGAGTGCTTGTACAGTGTAGAGGGTACCTTCAGAACTATCGGGAGTGTTTGTACAGTGTAGAGGGTACATTCAGAACAATGAAAATAGAAAAAACATACCCTAGATCACAGATCTTTAATGATGTGCATGTACCGGTTTATGGTTACTGTTTGTCTTCACAAAAGCATGGGTTTTCCATGCACCATATATCATATTATTTAAAAACAGGCAGGTTGGAGCGGTAGCAATCGCGCATACATTCTGTAAATCTTATTTACACAGGTGTAAGAAATAGCGGCTGAAGAAATCAAGAGTGTTTACATAACAACAACATAAACCAACAAATTAACCATTCGAACATAAAATGTGACTTTTTCTTCCTCTGTATATACCAAAGCTGATAGACTAAGTGAATTTCCATGCAAATGCACACTGTGTAAGTTTGTATTATTCCTAACTTCACTTTACATAGAGGTGAAATGGGTTGTTCGCGATTAAAGCGGAACACGGGTGCAAGCAATTTAACCAGGTTTTTCTCCCCACAATGTTCTGCTTTATAAAGAATTTTAAAAGCTTATGAGAAAGTAAAAAGTTTGTAGATAATTTCATCTGATGATATTGAAAAGTACAGAGAAATAACTGAAATTTTGAAAGTTATATTCTTGAAGTAAAGCAATGGAACTGTACATTTTACCTGGCTGGAACGTTGCTCATATATAGCTGTTTTTCTCACACAGCATGTATCTGTGGAACATTCTACCGTTTTTAGCGAAAATCTATCTACCTCATATGCAGATCCTGTGGGAGCCGGTGCGCGCCCTCCATCCGCCCCCGCCCCCCCCCCCCCCCCCCCCCCAAAAAAAAAAAACAAAAAAGAATGAGCGCGAAATAACCGGAACGTTTTCTAGTTTTCATTACTGTTAGATAGCTAAAATTATGCAATGCAGTGCTTAAAATGCGAGAGCTTCTGGGGGTTTTGTCCCATGGACTCCACCGGGTTTTCCGTCCCACAGACTCCTCGCCTACTTGCTTACGTTTCCCCTAAACGATACTAAATGATATGTTTGGATCTATCTATCTATCTATCTATCGAACTATCGAACGATATTTCCACTACCTCATTTCGTCTTTTATTAAATATATACATTTGGACATGCGTACATACATGCATACATATTAACTTACATGACGACTGACCTACCCATAGATATAAAGTAAAATACAATAACTTTTGCTTGATTTATTTTCATTAAAGAATTGGATTATCTCATTACCGTCATTCTGAAATATATATATATATATATATATATATATATATATATATATATATATATATATATATATATATATATATAACACGTTCACCCAGACGCTAACGCCCCCTCCCTCCAGTCCTCGAGCTTTTAATTTTGAACATAATAGTTTTCCTTGAAAATGCATTTTACAGAACGCATCTTTATATCATTAAAGAAAACTGGCTTTAATTAAATAATTCTCTTAATTCCGCTTGCAATGGATAATAATAAAGAGAGATTGATACTTTATACAATTACTCCAGAAGATGATGATGATGATGATGATGATGATGATGATGATGATGGTTTACTCGGATTTATATAGAGATTTGGTTATCAGTAATTCTCTCTACGTAACCTTTTAGTCGAGATTTACTTCATTACTTCAAGATGATTTTAACTATCGCATGAATGGATAAGTACCGAAATGTGTTTAACCCGGATATCCAATGTGCATGCCTTTATGTTTACTGTTATTAAAGAGGTGACTAATTTAAAAAGGTCATAAATTCATGACATTTATCAGACCTGTAGGGGTGCATCCGGGAAGATTAAATTCAAATTATTTTTTTTTCGATATCTAACTGATCTACAGTATATTTTGATGTTTGATATTTCCGGTGAATTTTCTCAACTCATTAGCTGTAAAATAGTGTTATGATCATGTGATTCCGCCCATTCATTTTTGCGTGCGTCATTGCTTTGGAACGTTGCTATACAACGATATCAGATTATCGCGGCATTTGAGCCTTTCCGAGAACATGCGTCATATCCAAATGATCCTCATGTAAATATATAATCAAGAAGTTCACATAGCCGTCAAGTTTAACAGTTGGAAGAAATACTATATTCATAGTTTAAAAAAAAATATTTTAGCAAGAGAAAAAGTCCTTGATCTATGTCTTGAATTTGATCTAGTTGATATTTGGAGAGAATTAAACATGGATACTCACAGGTATACTTGGAGAAAAACAAACCCTTTGAAACAAGCTAGCTTACTTTTTTTTTTTATATCAGAGCATCTATTAGTGGATGTAAAGGAAACTTTGATCGAACCTGGGTACAGAACAGATCAACCTATAGTGATTATTAAATTTGAATTCCAAAAGTTACGAAGGGAAAAGGTTTTTGGAAGTTTAATAATTCTTTATTGAAAGATGCAGTATATGTACAATTAGTCAAACAAACTGTACACGATGTTGTAGAACAATGTGCGGAAAACCCACTAGAGATTTCACATGATGAATGTCAAATAACACTTGTGATAAATGATCAGTTATTTTTTGAAACATTATTATTAGAAATAAGGGGTAAAACTATTTCTTATGCCACGTACAAGAAAAAGGAGAAGATTATTAAAGAAGCACAGTTATTAGAGGAAATTAATTGTTAAAAATTAAAGAACTGGATTCTTTACGAACATTATCGCAAGATGAAGGGATTATTATTTTAAAAAAGCTGATAAGTCTAGCACTATAATAATAATGAATAAGGAGGATAATATTAAAGAGGTAGAAAGACAATTAAATGATAAAGTTTATTATAGACAACTTTCTGATAATCAATCTCAAGAAATTAAAGGAAAAATATATCAGTTGATTGATGAAATCTCTAAAACATAATTTCTCCATATACGATGAATTTGACATTTTCCCACAAATTTCCCCTCAGTTTTAGAGTCTACCTAAAACATATAAGGCATGTGATAAATCACTACCTTTAGGTTACCCTGGTAGGCCTATCATGTCTGCAAGTTACTTATATACTGATAATATATCTAAATACGTTGATCATATTTTACAACCTTTAATGACATCTCTTCCTTCATATGTCAAAGTCACTTCAGATTTCATTAGCAAATTGAAATCTCTTCCAAAACGATCGGATTAATCGTTCCTAGTTACACTTGATGTTACTTCACTCTACATAAATATACCACATAGTGATGGTATTGAAGCTTGTAAATACTATCTTAGTAAAGATGAAAATACTAGTAGACTATCCAGAGAAAACATTTGTGACTTAATAAAACTTGTGCTTGAAAATAACATTTTGTAAAATTTGGTGATACGAAATATATTTAAAAGGTAAGTACAGCAATGGTGGTCCTATGGTTCTTTCTTATGCATCGCTATCCATGGGAAACTTAGAAAATGACTTCTTGAATAAATGCCTTTTGAAACCAGATGTGTGCCTAAGATTTTTAGATGACATTTTTATGATCTGGAGTCATTCATTAGAAGACTTCTGCTATGATTTATCTATGACATCTTTTTATGATCTGGAGTCATTCATTAGAAGACTTCTGCGATTTCATAGACTGTTTAAATAAATTTCACCCTACAATTAAATTTACGTTCATCATGTCTAAAAATAAAATATAATTTGTGGTTGTAGACGTCGATAAACAAGAAGGTAATGATATAACTACTACGGTATATGTTAAAAAAACCAATGTTCATCAATATGTTTAATATTCTTCGTGTCATTCACAATCATGCAAAGACAGAATATCTTACAGTCAAGCGAATAGATTATAGAAGAATTATTTCTGATGATAATTTCTTTAAAGCATCTTTGACAGAATTACAGAAATTATCCAACTGATATTATTAATGCTGCTTTCGAAAAAGTATCTTCCCTTACACAACTTGATAAAATTTAAAATCAGGGACAAAGATGACAATATCATTCCTTTCGTTGTTCGGCATAACCCAAGTTTACCTAATATAGGTAAAATTATCAACAAATATTGGGATCTTTTGCAGTTATCTTGTAATATGAGCATTAAATCACTTCACAAAAGCAGGAATACACTTGCATATAAAAGAACTAAGAATCTCAAAGATTTCCTTGTTAGTTCTAAATTAATAAATAAATCATTTTTGAAGGGTTCATCAACTAAATGTAACAGATACAGATGTTCGCACTGTTCTTTCGTTAATAAAAATACTTATTTCAGTAGCAGCAACACCAAAGAAATATTTAGGGTGCGTTAGTTCGTTCTGCACAGCATCGCGAATGATATCCACGTCTGTAACTCAGTTAATGTTTTGGTCAGCGTCTTTAAATGTAAAAATACCTTACTCGTTTCGTGCAACGAACTATTTCAACAACATTCGAATCGACATACAGCATAACACATCTCATTCAACACATGCTGAAACAGGGTGGTCTGTTTACATCCAAGACGACGCCATGACCCGTGGAAAATTGGAAAAACCAGCGTATTTATTGTCTTTAACATTTTTTGGTAACCCAATTAGCTTGGACCATACATTTATCCAATCCAAACTTGTAAAAACATACCTGTCATCAATTCATACTGAGAATTTTGCTTTTATGCTAAATTCATGAAATATTTCTATCACCTTTCTTAAAACTGTTGAGTTTATCAGAGTTACAAAGCTTTGTGCAAAACAGTTCAAACTGTTTTTGCACTTCCAATAATTCCTAGTCAATCAGCTTCCTGAATCAACATTCTCTAGAACATTGGTATCTTGTATTCCATTTTGTTTTCTGATTTTTGAGTACCACAATGGAAGAATTTTGTGATCTCCATGACCTTAAAATGAAACCCATTGAACATAAATCCTGCCTATGGTACTTGTATACCACTAGCCTTCTGACTGCCTGTTTCTAAACTTTCGCTTACGTGAATCAGAGAACCAATCTAGAAATCCAATAGTACACTAGCGCCATCTAGCGAAGGGTTGAATTAAGAATAAGGGCATGCGGACCTTGCAATTTGTTCTTTGTTATCATCATTTAAAAATGTATCTAACATAACTTGTTGTCCATATGGAAAGAACAGCCAATAACAGAGAATTAACAGTCTAATAGTAGTAACCATGTGCTTCCTATGGGTAAATTCTAATAGTAGTAACCATGTGCTTCCTATGGGTAAATTCTAATAGTAGTAACCATGTGCTTCCTATGGGTAAATTGGAACAACGGCTAGAATCAGCACATCAGACTCATGCACATCATGACAGGGTGACCTTGGATGGCATCCTATCACATCTTGTCATTACGCTGTTGCATCTACTAAGTAACACGTGTGGTAAATCCCCCCCCCCCCCCCAAGTCCTTGTTTGTGAACAAATACAGTATGAAGTTAACGACATCTTATAACATATTTGGAAAAATTATGCATGATTATATCCATGTGCAACTTTAAAATCGAGTCAGTTTATGAGTGACGGGACATTCAAAATTTAAGAAAATTGAATTGTATACCTAGTCAAGGGACTCCAAATGAACTCCAGTATATATTCGATGTATTCATCACTATGATAATGCACGTGGCTAAATTAATGAGTCTCCTGCGCTGAATTCATGTTTCGCAGTGAATTATTTTTCTCAGCAACATTTCTTATGTCCCTAGTTCCTGGATGGCGATATGATAAAGTTATTGCAGTCTGTTTTCCCACCATAAAATTAAATTTTCTTCAATTTAAGAATTCCCAGACTGTTGTCAGCCAAGTCAGTTTTGAGTTATTTTTGTACTTACTGCTATATACATTTTCAAGAATGTTTCAAGATTTGCTTTAAATGTTTGCCTAATACTGCAATTGTTGACTCTCGAGCATTTATTTAGTAACTACAACACATGAATTAACAGCATAACGACAAAATGTGTTTGGCTGCTACCCAAGGTTAACATGCCACGATTTGTATGGCACTGTAATGCTGGCCGTGCCATCTCACCCACCTATGAGTACATGAATGGTATTATTAAACTAGGTGATATTTGCTATTGGTCGTTCCTTCTGTGTAGACAACCAGTTGTGGTAGATGCTTATATAGATGATAATAACAAAGAACACAATTTTAAAAAGGAAATTGAAAGTTGCAAAATGCACATTATACAAAACAGACTAAAACTCAATTACGTTTCGGCCTTTTGAGATTTATATTCTAATTTCAACGCGTTTTCAATTTTATGGTTACTAAAGGTGATGAAGTAGACTTTACTTCACCTCGAGGTAGAACCGATATTTCCGTATGCCAGGACTAGTGACTGCATATTTTTGGCTTTGCAGACAAATGAACGACAGTTCTCATGGTCTTAAGACTGCCAATGACTACTAATATGTTTGAAAAAAATCAAGGAAATTCCTGTATTTTACAGAGAATATGAATGTATTCATCAAATCACAACAGTTCAGTGGGGGTTGACTATGATGATGTTGAATTTAAGTCCAACTAAATTTACAGTAGCCGTTGACAATGTCGTTACTGCCCAACCAATCAGAAGACAGAGATTTTAGTAGTTACCGGCCTATGATATTGGCTTGTTCATTGTAGGCCGGATACCTGCCTGATGTATGATTGTATGTCTGGAGATTCCTCTGGTACTTTATCACAGCACCCTCAAATGGTGTGGTAGAATGATCAACCCTTCATTTCCCCGACATTTATCATGCAATCGAGGTAATATTTACAACCCACCACCTATCCCAACACCAAGTAGGGGAGCGACGGGAGGCCGCCGCCTTTGTGGGGAGGGGGAGAACTTGACTCTGGGAGGAAACCACCGTGCCATCAGAGAGAAGTCGTTTCATTCAGAAGTATCACCTCTGAGCCGTTTGCTGGGCTCGAAACCACAGAAACACTGGTTTGGGAGGGTTTTCCTTTCTGAGATGAGGGGTGTCTCCCGTCTCTCCCATCACTCATTGACGTCTCCCGCGCACTCAAAATTATTATAAATAAAATTTGGAAGAGACATTTTTTTTTCTTCACTCACTGCTTCTAATATAGTCCGGTAAAGACTGGCTGTGATTATGCTTGGATTAGATATTACTAAAGAGCTTAGGTGGAATAAAACATGTCTGTTTGGTGTTGGTATTTAAAGTTTGTCTACATGCAAGCGTGCGTTATCTCCCAAAGTTAAAAGGCCAAAATCTAAACAACCGAAATATCGCACGAAATTTAATAATGGATGGAAACAGGAAATTCAGTGGTTGGAATCAAGTTCAAAGGGACATGGATATGCAATCTGACATTCATGTCAAATCGATTTTAGGAAGAACTTAACAAATTCGACCCAGATAGCATCAATCTTGAAAAGTTCTGGCAGGCAGCCAGCAGCCTGAATCTACCCACAGGCAGGAAACAATCAAATTTCTTGGTGGACTCAGTACAGTTGTACTAACATTGCCACATTCCAATGCAGACACTGAAAGGACACAGTCTATTCTGAGGAAAATTCAGGCTGACTCCAGAGGAAACCTGGATCCAGTAACGACACATAATCTCCTAAGTGTTAAGATCAACAATTATGAAGACTGCCACAACTATAATTCAGGAAATGGTCTACTAGAAAAGGTCTACTAGATAAGGACAGTATGAAAGGCAAAAAATTATTATGAAAGGATTGATGTGATGAGAGGATGTGCATATATATATATATATATATATATATATATATATATATATATATATATATATATATATATATATATATATATATACACACACACAAAGTAAATTTGTTCAATAGTTGTCATTTTTCTCCATTTGCATGCTAAAAAGCGAGTCGATGAAAATCCTCCTGATTTGCAGACAAAACTCCTGACCAAACTTTGCAGATCTCCTGATCTGTCTAAAGCTGACCTTTCTGTTATGTCACATGTATGTTATAACATTCACGTTTTCTGCACGCCCAACTGATTGGGTTACGCAGACACTTGATGCTTAATCTATATATTTATCACATTAAATAAGTGATTGCTTGCTACGACATGTACGGATTTTTGTCACAGTTACGGAAATGCAGGCCCATAATGCAAAAGTTGGGATTTTGGCATGATCGAAATTCACATGCTTAAACTGACCATTTACTTCGAATTTCTGGGTCTACTGTTTATTTTTAAAACATATCTGTATTATTTGAAAATATTGCTATTCTGGAGAGAGGAATGGGAGAAATATACCATGTTAAAATTGATAGATGCCAAGACATTTGCGCTGCTTCCACCAATTTTTTATTTGGTTAAAATGCACAGTTTACTCCTTAAGTGCGGATAATTGCAAGGATTTGAGGGCAAATACTGTGCGATCAACCTGCAGACAAAACTGTGTTGGAACATATAAAATTTCAATTCTATTCGCAAGCAGGCAAGCAAAAAAAAATTTTAAAAAAATAATGTGAAAGCAAAACTTTTATAATTCTTTATAGCAGTTTTGTTTTCTTATGCCTGTCCGCAAAATCACTTATCTTGACTGGCTGTAAGAGATATAACACAATCGATACGTGGACGGACAAAAACCATAAGCAGTTATCAGCACATTAAAATTGTAAATATTGTCCTCCAGAAACCGAAAGTAATAATCTCGGAGCTGTTGTCCTTTATTAACATTCGTACACGGATAACTGTATCCGTGATGGTGTGGATGGAACAGCCTAGATCAATATATTGGGCACATTTACCATTATTTCAAATAATTTTACCTCTATTAAACTATTTTCCAGGTATCTTATGTGCATACATGTGTGTGTGTGTGTGTGTGTGTGTGTGTGTGTGTGTGTGTGTGAGAGAGAGAGAGAGAGAGAGAGAGGTCAGCCTAAATCTATATTTAAATTTAAAATTTCTTTTCAAAATCAAGGAATACCAATCGGAGTGAAGAATCATAACGATGGTACGGAGAAGAAAAACGCTCTGGAGCTGTTTCTGTATCTCAACAAATTAGGGTTTGTATATTTCAATATCAGCATACAGATGGGACATTGAAAACTCGGTTTTAATGCTGTCGTCCAGGGAGTGATCTTATTGCTCGTAAATAATAAAAAGTGTATAGGGATGCGTGAATGGAAGGGACCATGACACTGTCACTCAGAAACATTAGAGGCTGAGATGATGTAGGATCTTCAGATCATTGCTTCATCCATACTTCACATTAATTTGCATTAGTTAGATAGGTAGATAGAAAGATAGGTAGGTAGACAGATGGTTTTTGTATCTGTATTTATTCAAAGAGTTAAATATGTGTATACTAAAGAATGGTATTCTTATATCACTTCATATATAAACTTGATTTTTATTGTAAAGTCAAAAGTTAATTATAACCAAACAAAAAATGTCTGTAATGTGTCAGCAATAAATACCGTACAATAACTCTATTAAATTAAGATTGACGAGTCATAATATGAAGACTAAAAAGGGAAAGACTGAATTTACACAAAGGGAAGATACAATATGCCTAGTCTATAAGACTAAAAAGGGAAAGACTGAATTTACACAAAGGGAAGATACAATATGCCTAGTCTATAAGACTAAAAAGGGAAAGACTGAATTTACACAAAGGGAAGATACAATATGCCTAGTCTATAAGACTAAAAAGGGAAAGACTGAATTTACACAAAAGGAAGATACAATATGTCTAATCTGTAACATTGAAAAGGGAAAGACTGAATTTACACAAAGGGAAGATACAATATGTCTAATCTGTAACATTGAAAAGGGAAAGACTGAATTTACACAAAGGGAAGATACAATATGTCTAATCTGTAACATTGAAAAGGGAAAGACTGAATTTACACAAAGGGAAGATACAATATGTCTAATCTGTAACATTGAAAAGGGAAAGACTGAATTTACACAAAGGGAAGATACAATATGTCTAATCTGTAACATTGAAAAGGGAAAGACTGAATTTACACAAAGGGAAGATACAATATGCCTAGTCTATAAGACTAAAAAGGGAAAGACTGAATTTACACAAAGGGAAGATACAATATGTCTAATCTGTAACATTGAAAAGGGAAAGACTGAATTTACACAAAGGGAATATGGTTGGTTTGGTTTTTTGGTGCTTTACGTCACAGCAACACGAGTAGGTTATTTAGTGACTTGCACAAGGACACATCACGGTAGCTGCTCCGGCTGGTAAGATGGTAGGATTCGAACCCGCACCCTTTCGGCCACACAAAGGGAAGATATAATACGTCTAAACTGTAAGATTGAAAAGGGAACGACTGAATTTACACAAAGGGAAGATACAATATGTATAATCTGTTAGATTGAAAAGGGAAACACTGAATTTACACAAAGGGAAGATACAATATGTCTCATCTTTAAGATTGAAAAAGGAAAGACTGAATTTACACAAAGGGAAGATACAATATGTCTAATATGTAAGATTGAAAAGAAAAAGACTGAATTTACACAAAGGGAAGATACAATATGTCTAATCAGTAAGATTGAAAAGGAAAAGACTGAATTTACACAAAGGGAAGATACAATATGTCTAATCAGTAAGATTGAAAAGGAAAAGACTGAATTTACACAAAGGGAAGATACAATATGTCTAATCAGTAAGATTGAAAAGGAAAAGACTGAATTTACACAAAGGGAAGATACAATATGTCTCATCTGTAAGATTGAAAAGGGAAAGACTGAATTTACACAAAGGGAAGATACAATATGTTTAATTTATAAATGCAGTATTAATAGTAGTATTATATACAATGAAATACCTGTCTCTTACTATTCTTGTCCATGTTACAATGACATCATGATTAATTGTAATTTTGAAACCTTTTTTGCCTCACAAGAGTGTGTAACTAGAGCTGTTTTGCCTCACAAGAGCGTGTAATTAGGCATTTTTGCCTCACAAGAGTCTGTAATTAGACCTTTTTGCCTCATAAGAGTGGTGTGTAATTAGACCTTTTGTCTCACAACAGTGTGTAATTAGACCTTTTGTCTCACAACAGTGTGTAATTAGACCTTTTTCTCACAATATTGTGTAATTAGACTTTGTTTGTCTCACAAGAGTGTCTAATTAGACCTTTTTGTCTCACAAGAGTGTGTAATTGGACCTTTGTGCCTCTCGGGAATGTGTAATTAG